>OZ020245.1:5174957-5774957 GCA_963971285.1 Astropecten irregularis | reverse complement strand
CATGGTATTTTAAAAATCTTTACTGTGACAAATTTGATTATTCAAGTTCTGCGCAGTGCCATTACCCGGCACATAACAGAGCTGACTTGTCATGTTAGGTGGCATGTATAGTATTACAGTCATTGCTTAGCAATTGAAATCGAGTTTACTAATTTAATTGGTAGATAAAACTGAGTTTTTTTTACATTTTAGTTAGTCTGGTTCCCGGACCCAAAAAGCTCCCGACTATTGTCTGTCAAATATAGGATTTTTAATAAGGCCCTTTTCCAAATCTCGGCTGCGGCTCAGGCTCCGTCTCCAGCTCCAATTTGTGAAACCATTTTTAAATAACGGGTATCAAAATAGAGGCTTTTGGCTACGGTTTGGAAGTAGAGACTCCATTTTGAACAAGAAAACAGAGCTCCAGCTTCAAAGAAAAGCCACAACCTATATTTTCAGCATATGCACGACAGAGCTGGAGCCGGAGCCTGAGCCGGAGCCGAGGTTTGGAAAAGGGCCCAGGAGTCGTCAGGGAATCTTTGGGCAGGGAACCAGACTACATTTTAGTATGCGATCTCTCTAAAAAGAAGAAGCAGAAGTAGTTCACTCCGACCCTGACGCTGATTGTTAAACTGTTTTTGGCGCGTTGCCAAAACCAATGAGCCTCCCGCTGAGACGGATTCATGATTAGTAACTTTATATACTATAGGGGTGTCACGTGTCCACATGTTTTCATTGGGTATAGAAAGACCAACCGACATCTTAATTCTTATGCATTCGACAAGCTTTCTACAGATATCCCGCTGAAACATCCAGCAGTTTTCGAAACGATATGCAATCTCGGACTCAGGCTCCGGCACCATTTCGGGAATCCGTTCTAAAATAACGGGTATCAAAATAGACACTTTTGACTACGGCTCTGAAGTAGATTATCTGATTTGAAACTAGAAGAACAGAGCTTCAGCTTAAGTGAAAAGCCACAACCTATATTTCCAGGAGAATGGATTTAAGCTGGAGCCTGAGTCTGAGTCGATCGGTGCCTCCGTTTCGTAAACCCCCATTAAAGTAGGGTGTGCGCCACTGTGATGTTTCCATTGCGTATAAAGAGTTAAAGACCACCCGCCATCTACAAAATAATGTTGGAATGATGGGCCAAGCTTTCTTGAGATATCCCGTTGAAACATTCAGGCTAGTTTCAAAGACTGGCGGAAGGCACAACATGGCGGCAGGTCAAACTGTAGGTCAGTTCGACTTTCTAGTTATTCACAAATGAGATTGCCCGCATAGTTTTGCTCGCATCGTGACCGGTTTTGAACAAACCCCTGAGATTCTTGTACATCAAAATGCTGAGCGCCGATTGGTCATAACGGTGCACGTATTGTCCAGGTATGCGCCTACGGTGTGGATTCTGGCTGCCTTTTGGCGCGATGCACTGTAAGACCATGGCGCAGTCCACCCACGGTTGCAGGAGTTTCTCGTTGATGTAGGAGCTGTTGACAAAGAGGAGTCTTCCTCCTTGAATCGCCGGCGTGTACCCTACGTCGTTCTTGTAAGTATTATCCCTGTCGACGCCGAGATACCTGAACATGTCCGGGTGAGTCTTGTTGAAGTTGGAAAATCTGTAGCGAGTTGTTTCGTAGTTGGCGACGTTTGGAATGTAGCCGTGAAACTCCTCCAGGGAGCGGTACAGGGAGAAGATGCTCCCCTTGAATCGGATGGAGGTGTCGGCCCAGAAAATGGCGCCAAACTCGTAGAGAGTTTCCTGGTGGGAAAAGACAAAATGAGAAAAAGAATGTATACCGATGTACGGGTTCATTGGACCTGTTGACAACACACTGAAATTCTCCCGAACGGAACATGGCCTGGGAGATATTGAATGCAATAGACTAAAAATCAAATAGCTGAAAACATACAATTTCTTTTCAAAATTTCTTGAAACTGGGTATCGGGTTTTTTTTGGGACACACTCTATAACCGTGTCTGTTCCAGGGCTGGATTTCACAAAGAAATAAGATTAATCTTAAGAGTTGTTCAGTATCACCATAGTGATTTCTATTGTGACATCACATGTTGCTTAGCAATTAAGATGAATTCACAATCTTACACGGTGGTTTTGTGAAACCGGCCTCTGGACTGAGAGAGACCGAAGTGTCTGTGGATTTCAGGGAACACTCAAACGAATATTTCGGCTTTTCCCAAAGTGTGCCTTTAATATGCCTATAGGCAGGCGCGGGGGTGGGGGGGGGGGGGAACTGGGGGGGGGGGGGGCTGTAGCAATGCATTTAAAAAAGAAATTCTTGAAAATACTGGATTTTGTTCAGTTATTAAGCGCCAATTACATGCAAAACGCGTTGTGTAGGCTATGTGCATGTTTTTCGACCCCTAATAAGACATAACAGAAGCGAGTGTTAGAAGAACCCAAAATATTGGGTCGTCTAGCCCCCCCCCCCAAAAAAAATAATGGCTCTTATAGCCCCCCCCCCCCCCAAAAAAAAAAAACTTTTGGCTCTAAAACCGCTCCTGCCTATAGGCTATAAACGCCCAAGGTGCTATCCCTGTGGCAAACTTGAAGAAGAAAAATCTTATTATTAGTTCGGCAGGGCGGTAGCACGGCGTATAGCCTTGACCTTCAACGTGTCAAAGTTATTCCAGTATGATAACTTCTAAAGGTACATGTAGTACCATACCTTTGGTAGCATACCAAAACAGAAAATAATGTTTTGCATATAACTTACAGGGTATAAAGATGGTACTGGTAGAAACATCGTTAAAAAAATGGATTTATCAAGAAATTATTAGTAAGAGCAACGACTGAAAATATTTTTGATCTTTAAAAGATACAAAATAACGGTGAAAAGATTAAAGAAATTCCGTGGGCGCTTTTCATTGTTTTCTCAAAAGGTCGGCAATGTGTGGGACTGGAAATTTCACAGATGACTGTTACTGTATCTTCTTTGATATTTGTGCCCATGAATCTGCATTTCTTTAACAAAAAACAAAGTATGATATTACCTTTAGGCCTAAGTGTGGAAAAAGAAAGAAAAAAAGAACAGATAAGAAGAAGAGGCTTAATGGGTTAAACAATATGCCCCCTACCTTTATAATCGGCGGCTTCCAAGCATAATTCAGCAAGTCTTTCACATGTTCGGGATATTTAGTGAAGTTTAACTTTCTCAACTCCATAATATTTGGCAGCCCAGAAATCTGTCCAAAAATAATAAATTTGGGGAATAAAGGGAGTTAAAGGTATACACTATCATACTTTGGTACCATACCGAACTGACACCGAAATCTTCACGTCTACTTATAGCAGCAACAACACCACTAGCAGCAGCAGCAGCAGCAGCAACAACAACAACAACAACAACAACAACAACAAAATGCAGCTACAGCAACAACACCACTGGGAGCAACACTACTAGCAGCAGCAGCAGCAACACCACTATAGCAGCAGCAGCAGCAACAACACCATCAAGAAGGTTTTATTGAGATTTTATGAGAATGTACACTGACCAATTTGAGAATTTTCTTGTTGAGCCCCAGGTCGTACAAAATGATCTTGGTGTGTGGCATGTGCTTGTTGGCGGTTGAAACCATCCTTTTCAGTTCTCTGAAGTGGTTTGAGGAGGCAGCGGTGATTATAACGGTCCTGTTGAAAATTTCCTGCAAAGGAGGAACGTGTTTTTCCAAGTCGATTGGTGGGTAGGACGACGTGGAGTTTGCTGACGGTTCGGTGGTCGCTCGCTTCCCATTTACGGGTGGTAACGGGTCTTGTATTCCTCTTGACCCAATGGCAACGTCAGTGACGTTGTCATTGGTGGATTTATTGTAGTTGGCGATGACATTGGTGATGTCACTGTTGATGTCATTGGGACTTGTGTAATTCCTTGTGATATAAGAGTCTATAAGTGACATTCTAATTTCCGTCTTGTGTGCCACAGGGTGCGTAGGTTTAGGCCAGCCATCTGTTGAAATGAATATTTATTTATTCATTTAGTTATTGTTCGTTATGCATCTTAACCATATCATCCATTCACATCCGTCCGTTCCAAACCAACCCATGCTAACCAATCCCTTCCCATCCGTCCCACCCACCCAACCCATTCAATCCCACCCCACCCCATCCCATCCCATCTCATCCCATCCCATCCCATCCCATCCCACCCCACCCCACCCCATCCCATCCCACCCCACCCCATCCCTATCCCGTCCTATACCCCACCCCATCCCATCCCATCCCATCTCATCCATCCCATCCCATCCCCTCCCAACCCATCCCCTCCCGTCCCATACCCCATCCCATCCCATCCCATCCCACCCCACCCCACCCCATCCCACCCCACCCCAACCCATCCCTATCCCGTCCTATACCCCACCCCATCCCATCCCATCCCATCTCATCCATCCCATCCCATCCCCTCCCGTCCCATCCCATCCCATACCCCATCCCATCCCATCCCATCCCATCTAATCCATCCCATCCCATCCCCTCCCGTCCCATCCCATCCCATCCCATCCCATCTCATCCATCCCATCCCATCCCCTCCCGTCCCATCCCATCCCATACCCCATCCCATCCCATCCCATCCCATCTAATCCATCCCATCCCATCCCATCTCATCCCATCCCATCCCATCCCATCCCACCCCATCCCATCCCATACCCCATCCCATCCCATCCCATACCCCACCTCATCCCATCCCATCCCATCTCATCCACCCCACCCCATCCCATCCCATCCCACCCCATCCCATCCCATACCCCACCTCATCCCATCCCATCCCATCTCATCCACCCCACCCCATCCCATCCCATCCCACCCCATCCCATCCCATACCCCATCCCATCCCATCCCCATCCCATCTCATCCATCCCATCCCACCCCATCCCAACCCATCCCCATCCCGTCCCATACCCCATCCCATCCCATCCCATCCCACCCCAACCCAAGTCAATCAAAAGCAAAAACAACCAACCAAAAACACTATGTTAAAAATGTTACGACACACCTCACACCTCGAGCCATTGAACACAAATATTCAAGCAACAAGTTAGCGAGTAGTTTGATAATCTAAAGCCGATAGAAGGAAAATCTAAAAGCTTTGTCCACTCTGTAACTGACCTTGTTCTGTTATTAACGCGAGCATCAAGAAACATCCCACGGCTAGTAATACAACTCCAATTTTAATGCATCTACCGCTGTAGAAAACACCAAGGTTCTTGATTACAATGTGAGAGGACGGCTCTTCCATCACGGAGGTGGTTCTGTTTTTATTGGTCCGGAGTGTCAAGTCGCATTAATGTGTAAATCTAGGGAAAGAATTGACCAAAACATTCTCAAAATGTACTCAAAATATACCGGGGGCTAATCATGTGCTTGTGACATAATTTGTTGTTGTTGTAGCATAATTTGTTGTAAGTAAAAAGGGAATGATTCGACCAGGCCTTAATTTTAAATGATGTGAGGCGGCCATAAAGCAGAGTGTACACTGTCAAGTTGGTAACAATCTCGGTAACATGTTGCCCACAGGTACCTTGTTGCTGAAAATGTTTTCAGTGTACACAGAGCAAAACGAGTTGGGTAACATGTCGCAGGAACATCTCGATAACATGTTGGTCAAAATGTTGCTTGTGTTCACATGGCCCAAAGTCGTGTTGCCCAGGTACTATGTGTTGCCCTAACTGGGCAACATATTACAGAAAATGTTACCGAAATTGTTCATAGTGTACGCACTGCTAAACGACCCATCGCATACCGACCTCCCCAACAATTTGGCCAACTGGATGTACCCTTTACATCAATAATAATTACTGAATGCGACCAGTACGATGGTACTATGTGTTCTCGAATTACAGCAACATTTACAGGACAATATTATATTACTATAGCTATGTAGTAGCTTGATTCTTAATTATCTGTCAGGATCAATAATGACATAAATGTATGTCTAATTTTGTGATTCTTTATATAAACCTGGTTGTGTACCATATACGTTCCAAGACGTTCCTAGTATAACGTCTTCTTTGTGTCTTAATTCTAAAGTATCCAGACAGCAGGCCTTCTTGTCAACAATACTTTGAAATATGAATGGCAAGCTATTACAATAACGAATTAAGTGAGACAATAGCCAAGATCACTTGTTGACAATCAGCTACTGTCACATTAAAGGAAGATTAACGACAATTGATGACATGAAATACACATACAGCACCTTATTTTACACCATCCAACCCGTGCATCTTCGTGTTTGTTATAAGAAGGCTTTTCCCAAAAGCACTTAGTCTACTCTTTTGGGTGTGACTTTTCACCGACCGTGACTAAGACGTTTGAAAGACCTTCGACTTTTGCAAGGTAGTCGGTCCCCAGCCCTAAAAATCGTCTATTTTTTAACTGAGACACACTAAATAAAAATCTAGGAAGAAGAAATAATTCTTACATTGGCGTTGTTGTATAGATGCTGCTGTTTAGCAGCACTCCGTCCATGTAAACGGCGCTTCTAATTCTTTGGCAGTCTCAGAGTCTGCTAAGCAAGTGAACTCCGACCGATTGATCGTCATTCATCATTTCCTATAGTATCAAAGCACGATCATCAATATGCAAGCCCGTTACAAAAGGTGTTTTTATCTGCATTTAGAGATGCATGTCTTTGTAATGTACAATAAAAGTCCTTGGATTCCGGCTGCGACTCAATTGAGAGATTCTTTCCCGTTGGCTGCACACAAATGTCACAATCGTTATATACCGGTACAGTAATCAGCCTACAGAGTTCTGCGTGCTGGACACATGATACGTGTAAACCGAAGTATCTGTTACGATACGACGTATACACTTTAAGGAAGTGAATATCCACAATCTTGCCGTGCTCTACCCCCCCCCCCCCCACCTCCGAAATTCTCGCTCCGGTTGCGAGCTTTAATTAAGTCTCATTTTTTCTCACAAATCTCTCTATTGAGTTCGCCTCTAGGGCCCACGGGCCATTTCTTCCGTCCAGTCCGTGCCTCTCCGTGGACACAATAGAAGCCCCACCTCACAGACCAGTCATTTGGGACGGTGTACTGGACAGGTGAAGGCAATTATGAACGAAGATCCTCCCTTTTTTTTGCATAAGGCCTAAAAAAAACATTGTTGTGTTGCCCTCAAGTGGAAAAATTAAAATTTTGGGTCGGTCGGTCGATTTTTATTTTTATTTTTTTGGCAGACTTTCAATCATTTAAGAATAAATACAGGATGTATGGTCACCGGAGCTTATAAATCAACGGTCTTGGGTCGTTTTGAGGAGACACGCTTTTTTACTGCTAAATCTTACATTTTCTGTCAAAAATTGTGAGTTTTTATACTTAAGGAGTCACAGAAAAAAGAAAAAGAAGATCCCGACCCAAAGTTTTGGCATTTTACGGTCGGTCGCTGAGGGCAACAGAACAATTTTGTTTTAGGCCTAACCTCGTCAACTTTTCCCCAAAAATAAGACTCCTTTTTTTTATTCAAAATTAATCACCACAAGGGAAGCTAACTGAAACAAAACAAACTGACCGGAGCGGGACTCGAACCAGAAACCTCCGGAACACCGTACCAGTGCTCTTAAACAGTGAGCTATCCAGCACAGCTTAAAAGCCGCATCCTCTTTGAGTTATGTACTGTTTCTCAGGTTGCAGCATTAACTGCACGATGATCCTTGGAATAAAGCTGTATGTGAGTAGTTTCATGGCTTCCGACTGTCGAACGAACAAATTTAATTGACTACATGTTTTACAACATCACCATAGGGCTATAGTTCAGTTGCTAAGAGTACCGGTACGATGTTCCGGAGGTTCAAATTCCGTTCCCGTCAATTTTTCTGGGTTTTTTCCCCACTTTGTAATGACTAAGTTTTTAGTTATTTATTCCTTTTTTTTAATTGCAATAGTCAATTTTGTTTCCCTGCAATTTATTATTCTCTTGTTATTTTCACACTGCACTGATACTAATCAATTTGTGGTGTACCTTATCCACTCATGCTTATTGTTGGTGTGTGTCAAAAACTCAAAAATGTTTCAACGCTGGGCTCTCTTAATTAGTTTACCATAAACAAGATTTGCACATACCTTTGCCGTTGAAGTATAAAGCCACCCGTGGTAATTGTAGTTTAATATGGATCGTATTCTCAATCGGACATTCTCGAAACAACATGATAATGAATTAGGTCTAATGTTCACTGGTCTTTTCTGACTTGCTAATAGGATAAGTACACATTTCGTGACACTAAAGTCACTGCATAATAGCCGGTCACCACGTATAAACGTTTTCCATAAAATTGACATATCAATCAAAAAATGTTTGGTTACGGTCGGCCATCCAAAGGTCAAGAACAACTAGCAAACAATAAGGAGAACGGGCTTTCGTGTCGATAATTTCCCATCATGGAATTCCAGAGGCTGCATTTGCCGTGTCTCCACGGTAGGCCTGAGCAAGAATTTTGGGTGCCATCGAGGCCGGAGGCCGACCGGGGTAGGCTTCCAAGTCCGCCGTGCTCTTTGGCTCTGATGCTACATGGCATGGAGCGTACGTGGATGACGCCAAAGTCCTGTCTGCAAAGTCCTCCTATCCCGGGCCTCTACAGACTTGCCAGGGATATTTCGTGGTCAAGTTGAAGCACAAACTGGTCATCGTTATTTTGAGCTATTTGTCCCCCCGGGTTTGCACTAATATGACTGAACTGAAATGTCAACTATTTATCTCAAACTTTAAGAATTTGGGGCTGTTTGTGATCAAAACACGCACTAGACATAATGGTGCACTTGCTGAAGAACAGTGGTACATGTGATAGTTGTGATGTCGGACGGTGTACTAAGAATACATGTACATGTATCAGTATAATACATGATTGGCAAAGGTCACAGAAAAGCACTCACACTGTCTTTGTCTGATCCAACATTTGAGCTCAATCGGACATCTGAGTCACGAGAAAACAGCGAAAACCCGACTCAATTCTTCTCATAAAATACAAAGAACGGTTTTGATCTTACCCTAAGATCAAAACCGTTTTCAGTCGTTGTTTATCTAATTTCTGGATAAATACACCATTTCAGGCGAAAATATTTCAACAGTGTGTTTCTACCAGCACCATCTTCATACCCTGAAAGTTATACGTATAAAATCTGTTCGGGTATTATGTTACCAATCCTGGGGCCGATTTCATAATGCTGTGCGAGGCGTCGTAAGTTTTATTAAATCGGCCCCGGTAGGCCTACCTTTAAGTGCAGAAATCGTTGTATACGTTTTTCCCTCTGCACGAAGGATGGAGAGTTGGACCGTCAACTTTGTACTGTAAAGCACTCGGATTCAGGTCTCAATTAAGTCTTAGGCTGCCGTCTCAATGAATGTAATTTTACCGGGCAAGGCGAGGTATAGTCAACAGCCACAACCTCTGTTATAATCCTTTATAACCGAAGTATATAAACAGGTTTACCGACCAGAGTGAGCCACAAGCAGCATTGCCCAGCCTGGAATATGAAGAATAAACATGCTTATGTAGGCCTACTGAAGAGAAAAGGCTGAGAAATTAGCATTGCAATCATGAACCCAGATGTATAAGATCACCAATCTCTTATTAAATGTGTTTTTATTATTCTAATCAAATCAAAGCTTAAATATCCGGTTAAATAATAAAAAATAATTATATGTACACTATAAAGGTGTCAACTATAAAGTTACTGGCCTTCACATTTATAAAAGATAAAAATAATTGACAAAATTGACCAAGTCATATACCGTGAGTACTTTGTGTACAGATTTATTTGTAAGACTCTTTACACAGCCAGCTTTGAAATAAGAAAGTAAAATAAAAAGATTTATGATGTAAAAAAAAGCATGCAGTCAGTAAAAAGCATTGATGTGTTAACTGCAGTATGTGACGTTTCTTATATTTTTGAAAGTCATGCTAGCTTTGTTACGTACACACGCAACGGATTCAAACACTGAGCTCGCGTCTTGTCCCTTTTTGAACAAACCCCGGAGATTTTTGTATATCAGAATGCTGAGAGCCGATTGGTCATATCGGTGCACGTGCTGTCCGCGTATGAGGGTTAGGTGTGGATTTTGGCTGCCTTTGGGCGCAATGCACCGTAAGACCATGGCGCAGTCCACCCACGGTTGCAGGAGTTTCTCGTTGATGTAGGAGCTGTTGACGAAGAGGATCCTTCCTCCTTGCACCGCCGGCGTGTCCCCGGCGTCCCTCTTGTAGACCTTGTCTCTGTCGACGCCGAAATACCTGAACATGGCCGGATGAGTCTTGTTGTAGTTGGAATATTTAAGGTGTTTGGTGCCGTAGTTGGCGACTTTGGGAATGAAGCCGTGGAGATCCTTGAGGAAGCGGTACATGGTGAAGATGCTCCCCTTAAATCGGATCGAGGTGTCGGCCCAGAAAATGGCGCCAAACTCGTAGAGTGCCTCCTGGTGCGTATGATAAAGATAAATGAAGAACACATTCAAAACATGGAATAAACCCTTAAGAAGTTGGGTCAACGCTCCAAAAAGTTGCAACTATCTTACGGAATGGCCAATACAATCCTCCGTGACTCACATTTATTCAAATTCAATTTGTGACCATACAAATTAATTACACAATCCAAGCGAATTGATTTTCAAACATTATATCCTTGAATTGTGACACTACGAAACGAGCTTCGAAACTCATGAGAAAAAATTGTCTAAGGGCCCAGGGATTGCCTTATGGAATCGGTTATAGGGGAAGGACAAAGTCTCGGTTTGTTTTACAGGCCATTCTAATCTTGTATTTTAGCTTTTGGAAATCCAATAACAAAATGAGTTGTGAAAATGTCATCTAAATCAGCAATTACATGTACGTATTTTTGAGTAAACGACGAAAACAATAAATTCCTGTTTCATTTGGAGGTATTTCAAGTCGGGAACCAGCTGCATGATCATACGGTACGATAGAACATTTCAAGTGAACATACTATTTCTCAGAAACATATGCTAATGTTTCTGTATGCCAGTCCAACATATCACCTTAAAAAACACTGATATCTGAGACCGTCGTAAACCTACCTTGATGATGGGCGGTTTCCATGCATAGTTCAACAAGTCCTTCACGTGCTTCGGATATTTGGTGTAGTCCATGTCTCTTACCTCCATGACATTGCACATCCTCAAAATCTGATGAGAACAATTCGTGATGGGTTATTGGTTACTTGGGATGCTGTATGAGAGGAAAACAACACTCTTAACTGTCCACTGAATGTTAGAATTATCGATACTAAGCTCCTGGCTTCTGGATTATGTTTGGTGCCTTTCATAAGAAATTTGAATACAGGTTTGTGTTTTTCTGTTGCATGTTGGAGCCCCATTTCCATGTTCAAAACAAGGCAACTACCTCGAAACCGTAGCCAAAAGCCTATATTAGTATTACGACACCAGGGGTCGATTTCACGAATCCATACGATCAACTATCGTAACTAAATTCGTATTTTATGTAGGGCTGCAATGCATCATAACTCATACGACTGATGCCAAGTTACGATGAGTATGGTGAAATCGCCTCTGCTACTTTGAAACGAATGCAAGAATTCTAGGAGATGCACTCTAACGAAAGAGGTCATGATCTATTGATGGTTAAACATTTGGGGTATAGCAGAATGAAACTCACCATCTTGCGTTCGTCCTCTGTGAGACCCAAGTCATACACAACGATTTTTATTGTGGGCATGTGCATCTGCACGGTAGCCACCATCTTCCCCAGCTCTTCAACGTGGTTCGAGGAGGCAGCAGAGACTATGACGGTCCTCTTGAAGATCTTTCTCAGAGGAGGGAGATGCCTCTCCAAGTCGATGGGTGGGTAGGACGCCTCGCCGGTGATGGTGGGCCGTCTCCGGGCTCCCGTCTGGACTGCATTCACTCGCGACGAACCCTTCCGGCTTGCGTCTTCGGAGAGGGGCTTGTGCTTTCCCAGGGCTTTGTTAAGCGGACGAGATGCCGTCTCGTTCCTGGATGGCGGCCTCCTCTTTAAGGACGTCTTCTTGTTGTCCACGCCCGATTTTGTCCTCTTTGGCGACGTTTTATTCACGGGTGGCACCGCGGCGTCCACGGTAGTTTTGACACTTTTGGAAGTGAGCTTTCCTGCTGCTTCAGATAGTGGCTTGATGTCCGACTTGCTTTCCCTGGAGTTGAGGGAGGCTTCTGCCTGGTGCTGGGGTGCCTCACCTGCAGTACGAGCATTAGAAGTAAGTTACAATCACATGCAATCTAGCAGGGGAATGTACTTGTACTTGCTGGTTGTTATCACAAGTTGTATAGGAAAGATGCATGCCCGAACAACAATAATTGATACCCCGTGCACAAACTCTTTGGGGCTGAACAAAATTCGAAGTGTTTTCTGAGTAAATGCTTCCCGGTTTTCACATGTCTCTATAGGCCTAAGCTGATAACCTGTTTAAGTGTACTAATTGTAACTTAAGTCACATTAAGAATGTTAAACATAGTTTATTTAAGTGTTCGTTGAGTAGAAATCTTTGTGATTTTTATTTTATGTAAATCGCCCAACGCAATGCCCCAGAAGGTCACTCAAGGTTAGGGCTAAATAGAAAAAAAAAACAATAGAAGTGTGTATAATAAAAGCGTTCAAAAAGGTCTAAATCAGTTACGTGAACTGAGCCTTTTAGTGCAATTTATAGGCCTAATTCTCACGAATATCTCCAAGGCTTGTACCTTGTTTAAAGAAGACAAGCAACAACCCAACCACGACCAGCAGGACAGCACCGTGTTTGAGACATTTATTGCGGTACAGTGTTGCCAAGATCCTGCGTGGGACCTGAACCACCGTCAGATCGTTCATGGTCTCAGTGTCCTACACTCGTCCCCGACCTAAAACGCCTGTGTAAAGAAGGCAGACGAGATAAATGTCACAAGCATGTACAAGTAATAGACTGCTGCAAACTGATCATCGGCCATAATAATGACCTGAAATTTATAAAAGTTCTTGGAGGGCCAATTCCCAAGTTTTTCCCCACGCCTTTGTTGGTGTCCACGTTTGATCTTCGATCCACCCTTACCCTCCCTATATACATGTACCCCTCTTTTGTACCGATCCTTTCCTACATTTATGTTTATCTTTACTCGCACGTTCTTGTCCTCTTGTCATTTAGCCTTCAAGAAAGATCATGCTATAGACCCGAAACGTGTCGGGCCCTCCTATATAACTCTAAGCATGTATAAGAATTGCCGTATACACTCTGTTCCTAATGTTCATACTGTGATTAATTTGGGCATCAACTTTTAATCATTATTATTTGCATTGTAGTCATACCTATCTCGTTAATATCATGTTAATTCGACTTAGTTTAAACACTCATAAGTCCACTTGGCGAGATAAATCATGTCCTTGTCTGAAAATGAAGTGCGTGGAATGTCACTTGTATGGGCTAGGCCCTTATGGGTGCAGACCAGTAAATAGGTCCAGATCAGTCCGCGGAGCTCATAAATTGTTTGTATACCCAGCTCAATTTTGTTTTTTATAAAATCATTTGCTGGGCCCTACATTGGAAGTCTTGTAAAGAAAATGAGTTTGGACTTTCAACTTGAGCTGTTTGGATGAATTCTGGCCCTAAACTCGCTCTACTTGGGCCTGTAGGGGAGGGGTACATTTTTTTTAGTCTGGCACCAGTCAACATGGCCGTTTTCAGGGTATTTTCCTTTGGATGGATTTTCCTCAAAAAGTCATTGGTTACCCTATAGAAAATTGAAATGAAAATGCATATTGAAGTTTTCAGCTTCATTTTGGTGTATAGCTTGAGTGTCTGAGAAACTTCAGAGTATTTTAAATAATTTTTTGAAATTGGCTATTTAGCATGGGAGCCTATGGGAATTTATTTACTGGTCTGCACCCTTATGAAACAGAATGGAAGTTTTGTATAGGCCTACGGCCTCCGCGGTATATAATGTATTCACAATCATTATTGTAACATAAACATGGTGGACAGGCTTTGTAATACGCTGACAACTATTATACCTTTATTCACTGTCTGAAACCGGTTTTTCCTATATAGAAATAAGATTGTTTAAATTTGTTTATTCTGAACTTCACTTCGTTGAGGCTCAGTTTAAACTGTACTACATGTAATACCAGGCAAGGCAACCGTGGTGCGAGTATTGAACCATTTAACCCTTTGCAATTGGTATGGACTGAAGTGTACAGCGTTTGATCATAGAGTAAGGAAACATTCCATACTCTATATGGTTTGATGAAAAATGAGGTATACCTCAAAGTTTAGAATTTGCTCGTTACCGGTAAGATGGGGTTAGAAAAAATTAATCGTCTCACATACTCTGTGTCTAGGTTTAAGCCGATTGTAATCTCGGTAACATTTTGCTCAGTTAGCTTAAACAGGGCAACACACTTGGGCAACAAGACTTTGGGCCCTGTGTACACCAGCAACATGTTTTGGCCAACATGTGTTACCGAGATGTTGCTGCGACAAGTTACCCAACTCGTTTTGCTCTGTGTACACTGACAACATGTTCAGCTATAACATACCTGCATGGGCAAGATTGTGACCGAAAATGTTGACATTGTACACTGTACACTCTGCTTTAGGCCCACGACACTACCGTCATTCAGACCTCTATTTTACCTGTCCCTGTGTGCTCTAAGTTTTCACCGAGAATGCAAGCCACGTCAGAAAGCAGTAATTAATCTACAGTTATCATTATTATTTCCTCGATGAGCCGGAAACATTCCTTACCCGAGGTTGGCGCACTGTTGTCATTTGATGTTACACCGAGCACTTCGCTTTTAATCCTTGGTTATCATCGGGTCATGTAGCATTGACATCGTGCAATAACAAGGTGCATCACTTTTACACAGGTGGGTGCGTTGGGTGTCTTCTGAGCAAACAAAGGTGTAAGGACATCCTCATACAATACAAAAACATTTGAATAATGCAAAGGGTGTTCTCACAGTGAAGGCAATCGCCTTTTGAGGAACATGTGAATACACGTAGCTATCATAGCAGATAGAACAGTCACCAAAGACCAGCGGACACATACCGTACGCGTAGGCCTACATGACTTTGCATCAAACTCAAACGAGCGTGCTCTGAGACGAGCCGGTAACTTAACGTTTCGGGCAGTGTGCTCTGCATTTCGTGGGGAGAGAACTATAGACTAGATTGTAAAAAATACCTCGACAGCCTTTTGCTTAAAACTTACAGGTCAAAGAAATTAATGATCATAACTGTTTTGGGGCAACTGATTTCACTCTTTTCTAGATAAATACAGCATTTCAGGTAGAAAATGTAAACTGTATGTTTCTACAATCACCATCTTTATACCCTGTAATTAAGTTATATAGGTAAATCTGTGGAGATGTCTGTTTTGGTATGCTACCAAAGTTTGATACTACGTTTAAGGGCACCTGCGTGACGTCCAAGAATTAATGAATTGGGAAGGAGGGGAGGGATGTCGCGTTCTTAAGACTACTTTGGTGATCATTTTGCATCATTTTTCGTAAGCATTATGTCTAATTAATGACTATTATACGTCGTGCATCATAGGACTAAAACGTGAAGGTTCTCGGGCAAAATTTAAGAGGGCGCTGTTTCGAGCACCGTCTTTCGGTACAAGCTCGATTGAAAATTAACATTCCACTATCTACTCTATCTGTCTGTTCGGCTAACAACGAACTCATAATTAACAGGCTTTTTTTATACAGTTTGAATGTTGACCAATATGCCTAACTTATAATTTATTGGGTAATGAAATAATACGTTCCTTTACCAATACTTTTCAGAGCGAGACCCATGGCTGTATAGGATTCTATGTTGTTTTACTACCGGAGATGAACGTTGATGAGAGCGTCTGTGATAGGTTTCAAGTTGAAGTGGATTTAAAGGTAGTATCATACTTTGGTAGCATACCGAAACAGAAATATTCACAGATTTACCTATAACTTACAGGGTATAAAGAAGGTGATGGTAGAAATATACCGTTAACATTTTTTCTGCCCGAAATGCCGTAATTATCCAGAAAAGAGTAAAACCAATGACCAATTTGTTTTTATCTTTTAAAGATCAAAAATAAAAGAGAAAAAACGTAAGAAATGCTGTGGCCGTTTTTCACTCTTTTCTCAAAAAGTGGGCATCGTATGGGACTGACATTTTCACCGATGACTGTAACTGTATCTTCCTTGATATGTTGTGCCCATGATCTGTATTTCTTTGACAAAAAACAAGTATGATATTACCTATAGAATTGTACTCAGTGCTGAATGGCAACTTCAAAATGTGTTCAATTTACGTTTTGTCGGCCAATGATAAAAAAAATGAAATTAGTAATATTTCATTTCAAAAAAACTATTGAAGGAAATATGGCAAGCTTCGTCGTATGAAACAACATTGGTTTCATGCTCGTTTGGTTTCACGGTTATTGCGAATTTGTTCATCCAAAACATTATAATTAATAAATACAAATCCTTTGCCTTCTAACTACATTTTTTCTTCTTTTTTCTAATATCGAAACTCAGTCTGCAATTGTGTTTTGCTTGGTCTAAACCTCACACACCCATCTCATGATCTGTTTCAAACCAGCGGGATTCTTTAAGATTTGCGATTATGATCTTATACACAGTTTTCTATATCAGTTTTCCTATTATTATAGAATTGCTTGCGTCGTGCAAAGTGGTGAAAGTGCATCATTTGCCATGCACATAGGTGTAAAATTTCTTTTTATGATTGGGGGATGATTGGTTATTTTGGTGTCCTATGGGAGGCTGTGGGAGGTGGGATACCCCTCCCAAACCAGGGACTTTTTAATAAAACCAGGGTCGAAAAGTCGCATTTTAGAGCATCTAAAAGCGATAATCAGACGAATTAAACATGCAGGTGTTGTATAAATTCCCTGCAAAGACTAAAAAACAACAAGGATCATGTTACACGCCATCCCCCACCTCAAATATGTTCATACACTGTTAAATACTCCATGTGGCAACTTTCCTTCCGGTGATAATTTAGTTACTGCTAACAATTTTGCCAAACACTTTGTTGCAAAGGTTGCTGACATAAGGGGTGATATTCAAAATAGCATAGCCCCGCCCCCATCCCCTCAAGTTCCTCTTGCCCCAGAAATAACCGGCACTTTTAATCTGCTTTCAGTATTCCCTCCCACAGATATCCAGGAAGTTACTGAAATCATTAAAGTTTCCCCAAACAAATCCTGTGCCCTGGACGCCTTGCCAACATGGTTGCTAAAAGCTAATGTCAATTGCATTGCTCCATCTCTTGTTCATATCATCAATTCCTCCCTTTCATCTGGTAATTTCCCTAACTGTTTCCGACAAGCCATAGTCACACCCATCCTTAAAAAACCAACACTTGATCACAATGATTTAAAGAACTATCGTCCTATTTCTAATACCTCATTTCTGTCAAAACTACTGGAGAAAATTGTTTACAAACGTCTTACTCGCCACGTTACTTCCAACAATCTAGATAGTCCATTCCAATCTGCTTACAAACGCAATCATAGTACAGAGACAGCACTGCTCCTTGTGCAGAATGACATTCTTCGGGCTATTGATTGTAAGAAGGCGGTACTACTCGTCATGCTTGACTTGTCAGCCGCCTTTGACACATTGGACCAAACAATACTCCTCAACAGGTTGAGTCAGCTTTACGGTGTCCGTGACGCAGCCCTGTCCTGGTTCACAAGTTATTTCGTAAGAACCGCGTCCGCATCGAAGGAATCCTGTCTGATGAAACCCAGGTTGAATTTGGAGTTCCCCAAGGATCGGTGCTTGGGCCTGCACTCTTCACATTCTATATCAAACCTGTCGCTCATATCATTGAACAGTACAATCTATCGTTTCACATATATGCAGATGACATACAACTTTATACTTCCTTCAACCCTTCCATTCCTGGTGAGTCAGTCACTGCTCTTCAAAACCTCTCTAAATGCATTTCACACATACAACAATGGATGACCTGCAATATGCTGAAGCTAAACAATAACAAAACCGAGTTCTTTGTAGCAGCTTCTCCACGTGTCCTAACACAACTTGGAGACCCTCTCACTTTAAATATTGGCCCGACACAAATTTCAGCTGTCCGCACGGTGCGTAACCTTGGAGTCATTTTCGATTCTTCGTTCACTATGACCAATCATGTTTCTTCCATCTGTAAGTCTGTTAATTTCCATCTACGTAACCTTTGGCGTATTCGTAAATACATTGATCATGACACCTGTCATCACGTTGTCCGTTCCTTCATAACATCTAGACTGGACTATTGCAACTCTCTGCTATTTGGAATCACCCAAGGTGAAATACACAGGCTACAAAAGCTTCAAAACCGTGCAGCCAGACTCATTTTCTCTGTTCACTGCTCCGTTGATGCCTCATCCTTAATTTCTAAACTTCATTGGCTACCTATCAAACAGCGGCTATCTTTCAAACTTCTTCTCATGGTCTACAAATGCTTACATGGTATTTCTCCTCCCTACTTGTCTCAATTACTCACTCTGTATCAACCAGGCAGATCGGGACTCCGATCTTCTGATGACAAACTTCTTCTGTCTATTCCTACTCGGTCAAAATCTTTCGGAGATAGATCATTTTCTATAGCTGGTCCCAAACTGTGGAACTCTGTCCCTATCAACATCAGGAATTCTCCCTCTGTCACTGTTTTTAGGAAACGGCTTAAATCATATTTGTTCCCATAACCCCTGTCCTTGTCTTGTTGTTTGTCTATACTTTCTGTACAGCGCTTTGATCTCCTGTAAAGGCGCTTTATAAATACCAGTTATTATTATTATTATTATATCCCCAATCCACCGAGATCGACACCCATGGCCATGCACTCTAGATTTGACTGCATGCGCGCGCATCCTCGTCATCATTGGTGGTGCTGACTCTATGGTATTTGTTTATGATCACCATGGAAACCTATGAGGTTATTTCATAGCTGCCTTGGCGTATGACAAAGAGACATGGACATTGTGCCGATTGCATCTGATGCTGCTTGATCCCATAAGCCGAGTAGACTGCAGTGAACTTGCACGTGAAATGGCGGTGTTTGTGCGTATTTTGGGGTTCCTTGCTCTGGCCATGCTTACTGACAAAATTCAAGGTAAGATCTTTTCTTTCTTGTGAGACGAGATTGGAAGATAGAATAAAGAATTTCTTTTCGAACTAAAACGGACAACATTTCATTATGACAAGTTATTATTTTTTTTTCAAAACAGGACGCTTTTACGGTATTCGCTGTGTGTAGGCCTAACTGTGAAGGTTAACAGTAATAATGATAATACAAAAAATAAACTGCTGCAAACTGCAGCTCATCCCAGCCAAAATAATGACCTGGAATTTATAAAATGCTTGGAATTAGGAGGGCCTGACGCGTTTTGATCCTAGCAGGATCTTTATTTATCGAAGCCTTCGATAAAGATCCTATATAGTTTCGATACGTATAGATCCTGCGAGGATCAAAATGCGTCAGGCCCTCCTATAGCTCCAATAATAATGAAAAACGGAAATGTATATTACAGTATTTAGATTTAATTCTCAACACTAAATCCAGTTAGTTTAAAAAGCCAATATGCATCAATCACTTTGTGAAAGTGATAAGAAGGGTAGAATAATTATGTAAGAATCGTTTTGCTTCGCCTAAACCTAAATTGAATAAAACGTTATTTTAATGTATATAATGTGTTTAAAGGTACTATCATACTAAAGTAGCATACCGAAACAGAAATCCTCACAGATTTACCTAAAACTTACGAGGTATAAAGATGGTAATGGCAGTAACATACCGTTACACATTTTCTGCATGAAATACTTTATTTATCCCACAAAGAGTAACACCAATTGAATTGACCCCAAAAAAATAATTTAAAACAGATTTTGATCTCAGGAAGATAAAAACTCCTGTGGAAATTTTTTTTTTTTTAATACCGTGTGCGTTTTTCACTGTTTGCTCAGAATGTGGGCACCGGGACTGGAAATTTCACAGATGACTGATACTTTCTTGATATTTTTGCCAATGAATCTGCATTTCTTTGACGAAAACCAAAGTATGATATTACTTTTTTTAAAGGTAATATCATATTAAAATATTAAAATAAGCTACGGCTAAGAAAATGCACATCGCAAATCACAAATTTAACCAATTAAAGTACGGTTAATATATCTGAGCCCATAAATAAAACAGATGCATGATCTCATTTTATTATGCTGTTAAAACAGCAAATTAACAGAAATTCCAAAATTCGCATTGAGCTAAAATTGTCATCTGAATCGGTTTTAAATTTTTCAAGAAAACGACGGGTACAATTTGTGTGCTTTCTGCACTCGACTTCACTTACATTACTCGAAATCGGCTGATGTGACGTAATTTCAGAGGTATAGAATAGATATTCATTTAGATATTACTATTATTAGTTCCAATGTGAATTTTCTAAGTAGTGAGCTGCCAAACCAGGGGTCAGAGGAACCAGGGGTCAGTTCCATATACATGTAGCCTCTTAGCCTACAGCCTACGCACCAACATTTACCAAAAACCTTGTCAAATAAAATCAGTATGCCAGGCAAAACTCCCTGTGAATGTCATTATCAGCAAACAATGGCGGCCGAATACAAGGCAAAATCGGTAAACATCACATAAAAATTTGGTTGGCAATCCTGTATCACCAAGCTGACTTTTCATAATGCGCTTAAAGGTAGTATCATACTTTGGTAAGAGAACCAAAACAGAAATGTTTACAGATTTACGTATAACTTACAGGGTATGAAGATGATGCTAGTAGAAACCTACCGTTAAAATATTTCCGCCTGAAATGGTGTATTTATCCAGAAATAAGTAAAATAACTACCGAAAATCTTTTTGATCTTTTAAAAGATCAAAAATAAAGAGAAAACACTAAAGAAATACTGTGGTCGTTTTCGCTGTTTTCTCAAAAAGTGGGCAACGTATATGAACTGGAATGTTCACATATTACTTTTACTGTATCTTCCTTGATATTTTTGCCCATGAATCTGTATTTCTTTGACAAAAACCAAAGTATGATATTACCTTTAAGTAGCTTTATGACATCGGCAGATGGCTGTAAATAATTATGTACTCGATTCTTTAAAATTTTGCTTTCTATGGTTAAAGGTAGTATCATACTTTGGTAAGACACCAATACAGAAATGTACACAGATTTACGTATATATCGAGAAGGTGGTGGTACAAACATACCGTAATTTGTTTTCCGCCTGAAACGGTGTATTTATCCATAAATTAGTAAAACAACGACCGAAAATCTTTTTGATCTTTTAAAAGAACAAAAATAAAAGAGAAAAAAACTTAAGAAATACTATGGCCGTTTTCACTGTTTTCTCAAAAGGTGGGCACCGTATGGGACTGAAATTTTCACAGATGACTGTTACTGTATCTTCCTTGATATTTTTGCTCATGAATCTGAATTTCTTTGACAAAAACCAAAGTATGATATTACCTATATAAGCAGCTCTAATTCCAAATCGGTATCCAATGACCTAGTAATAATTGAGAAGAGTATGATAAAAGAAACGCAAAACTTTGTCGGGATTCGTTTATCACTTCAGGATCCAGTTATATGATACAATCATACAACCATGTATTGGCTATCACCATGTAGAATTTAAGCACAATCGGGCTGAAATTGGCAAAAATATGACCAATTGAAAGAGTACTCTTTAAAAACAAATTTTCAGTAATCCAGAATAATGTGTATTGAAAGAAAGATGAAAATCGGGTTTGGAGGTTGGGTAATTTAGTCTAATTTAATTTAGTCTTTAGTTGAGTCCCCTCAACTTCAGTCCAATTTTGCTCAAATTCTACATGGTGATTATTATAGCCAAAGCATGGCTGTATCACATATCTGAATCTTGAAGTGGTAAACAGTTCCTTTTTGCAAATAATAGTTCTGGACACAAAGATTTGCGTGTTTTTGTTTTTTTTGTTTTTTTTTGGGCGGGGCACCCTGTTTATTAGAATATTTCGTTTTTGAAAGAGGAAAATAGCGAAATAGGAAAAACATCTATACTGAGAGGGATGCATTAAATTATATTTTTATGAGAATATACTGCTTTCAATAAAATACATGTATATCTTTAACGCGCCACGATCCATTTTTGGTTGCTTTCTACCAAAGCGCATATATCCTTCGGAAAAGGCGCTATATGAATACGTTTATTATTATCATTATCCGCCCAAAAAAAGTGAAATAAGTGAAATAACTTACAAAAATTGATTAATGTGCCCACGCATTTTGTGACGTCCACTTTGTCATTATAACCATTCTTGAATGATAATGCGAGGCCCATACATTAATAAGTACACTTACGAAATTGGGTGGGCAAGCAGGCAAACAAATGACAATGACATTTAAAATTGATTACACACTAATAATAATATGACAAGTTATTATTTTTTTTCAAAACAGGACGCCTTTATGGTATTCGCTGATGTGTGTAACTGTGAAAGTTAAAGGTAGTATCATACTTTGGTTTTTGTCAAAGAAATACAGATTCATGGGCAAAAATATCAAGGAATATACAGTTCTAACAGTCATCTGTGAAAATTTCAGTCCCATACGGTGCCCACTTCTTGAGAAAACAGTGAAAAACGGCCACAGTATTTCTTAAGTCTTTTCTCTTTTAATTTTGATCTTTTAAAAGATCAAAAAGATTTTCGGTCGTTGTTTTATATACGCTTTTCTGGATAAAAACAGTATATGATACTACCTTTAACAATAATCATGATCTACAAAAACTTAACTGCTGTAAACTGCTCATCCCAGCCAAAATAATGACCAGAAACTTATAAAATGCTTGGAATTAGGAAGGCCTGACGCGTTTCGATCCTAGCAGGATCTTTATTTATCGAAGCCTTCGATAAAGATCCTATATAGCTTCGATGAGTAAAGATCCTGCTATAGGATCGAAATGCGTCAGGCCCTCCTATGGCTCCAATAATAATGAAAAACGGAAATGTATATTACAGTATTTAGATTTAATTCTCAACACTAAATCCAATTAGTTTAAAAAGCTAATAGGCCTATGCATTGATCTCCATAATACACATATGTATTATGGAGATCAATGAGCATATGCATCAATCTACTTGTGAAGCTGATAAGCAGGGTGGAATATGTAAGAATCGTTTTGCTTCTCCTAAACCTAAATTGAATAAAACGTTATTTTAGTGTATATAATGTGTATATTTAGTGTATATAATGTGTTTATAAGTAGCATACCGAAACAGAAATCCTCACAGATTTACCTAAAACTTACAAGGTATAAAGATGGTAATGACAGAAACATACTGTTACACATTTTCTGCATGAAATACTGTATTTATCCCACAAAGAGTAACACCAATTGACCAAAAAAAAAAAAAATTTAAAACAGATTTTGATCTCAGGAAGATCAAAGCTCCTGTGGAAAGATTTTTTTTAAATACCGTGTGCGTTTTTCACTGTTTGCTCAGAATGTGGGCACCGGGACTGGAAATTTCACAGATGACTGATACTTTCTTGATATTTTTGCCAATGAATCTGCATTTCTTTGACGAAAACCAAAATATGATATTACTTTTTTTAAAGGTAATATCATATTAAAATATTAAAATAAGCTACGGCTAAGAAAATGCACACCGCAGATCACAAATGAACATTTCTGTTTTGGTCTCTTACCAAAGTATGATACTACCTTCAAGCGCATTATGAAAAGTCAGCTTGGTGATACAGGATTGCCAACCAAATTTTCATGTGATGGTTACTGCTTGTGCCTATATTCGGCCGCTATGAATGTCATTCACAGGGAGTTTTGCCTGGCATACTGATTTTATTTGACAAGGTTTGTGGTAAATGTTGGTGCGTAGGATGTAGGCTAAGCAGCTACATGTATATGGAACTGACCCCCTGGCTCTGATTGGCAGCTCACTACTTACAAAATTCACATTGGAACAAATAATAGTAATATCGAAATGAATATCTATTTTATACCTCTGAAATGACGTCACATCAGCTGATTTCAAGGAATGTAAGTGATGTCGCGTGCAAAAAGCACACAAATTGTACCCGTCGTTTTCTCGAAAACTTGAATACCGATTCAGATGACAATTTTAGCTCAAAGCAAATTTTGGAATTTCTGTTAATTTGCTGCCTATGTATAAGTTATATATGCAGGTATGAAGATAGTGCTGGTAGAAACATGCCGTTAAAATACTTCCGCCTGAAATGGTGTATTTATCCAGAAATTAGTAAAATAAGGACCGAAAATCTGTTTGATCTTTTAAAAGATCAAAAATAAAATAGAAAACACTTAAGAAATATTGTGGCCGCTTTCGCTGTTTTCTCAAAAAGTGGGCAACGTATGGGATTGAAATTTTCACAGATTACTTTAACTGTATCTCCTTGATAATTATGTTTGCCCACGAATATGGTAGACGGCGCTCATGCTAGCTGCCTCCCACATCAAACTGGCTCTCCAGATTTATCTGTTTTTATCCATTTTAGATCTACTCTTACATGTAATTTTTATCTTAACTAGTCGTGGAGTAATGCTGCCACAGTGCTTGATCATTGGAGTTTCTTTTGTGGTGCTCAGTCGGGATATTTGGCCACCTATAATTGCTGACACCAGCCAAGTCATGGTCGTGGGAATTCAATATGGACGCCATGATCTGCTGAAGTTGCGTGAAGCAGCACCTTGTTTGACTGGTCTTGAACTGGACTATTCTGCTCTTGTCGTTCCGCAAAGGACGAAAAGGCCATCCAGATGGAAGAGACCTCGGGGTAAGCGAGGAGGTTACTCCAAATTTCAACATCGAATCAAACCTGTAATTGACATTTTTGATCGTAGACAGCAATCTCAGCAAATGGTACGGCGTATATCTTCACGCGTTACGATTCTCTATCAGCCATTACATAACCTCGAACAGTGCCTCAATTTCTCCCTGTGGAATGCACGCTCGATGAATGGGAAAATCGGTGCCTTAACAGCGTCCATTATGGCTAATACAACGGACGTGTTTATGCTCAGACTGAATCATGGATTTGTGAGAAGAATGGTGTCCTTCTAGATGCGGACTTTTCTTCTTCTATAGACGGATTTAGTATATTACATGTTCCACGCTATAAACGCCGAGGTGGAGGCTTGGCCCTCATATTCAGAAACAATTTGAAGGTCAAGCGTAATACTTGTGACCCTTTCAAGTCAATGGAAGTATTGGATGCAACTATTCATGTTGGCAGCATTATGATTCGTGCTCTGACTGTCTACAGACCGCCCTATTCTGATAAACATCAAGTAACTTTCCCCACATTTATATCAGAATTTGGTGAGCTCATGGAGAGCCCGATAGTATCGTCTGGTCACTTAATGATTATGGGTGACTTTAACATTCATGTGAACAAAGCAGAGTGTTCGGAAGCCCGACAATTTAACGAACTTATTTCATCGCTGGGCTTAGTTCAACACGTTGTTGGGAGTACACATATAAAAGGTCACACACTGGACTTGGTTCTGACGCGTATCTCTGAATCCTGGCTCGGCAACTTTGTGATAGACCATACAATGCCTTCAGATCATTACGCTGTTCACTTCTCATCCATGATTCACCGCCCCCGTCCATTGAAAGTAACCAGAGAACATCGCGTTCTGAAGGACATTGATGCAGTCGCCCTGAAAGCCTCGGTATTGTGTTCTGTCAAGCAGATGGAGTCGACAGTTGATGTCAATTGCCTTGTGGATGCCTACAAGATGGAATTGACCAGCTTGATGAATACCCATGCTCCTATTCAAAAGAAGACTTTGATTGACAAACCACGAGCAGAGTGGTTTTCAGCTGATCTTCTCTCTGAGCGATGGTCACTGAGGAAGCTAGAACGCCAATGGTTAGGCTCCAAATTAGAGATTCATCGACAGATGTTCAAGGCTGCGCGGACAAAGTATAACAAACTTCTCGAAGCCAAAAAAGCATCATTTCATAGCAATCGAATTGAGGCAGCTAACACGAAGGAACTTTTCGGCATCGTTGATACCATCTCGGGTTCAAAGAAGGCTTCAGCCAACATTCTTCCGAACAATTTTGAAATCCCCCAACTACCGGAGATATTTGCAAACTTTTTCGCTGAAAAAATTGTTGCAATTCGAGGGAAGCTGTTGAGCAACGACAATGACGTCATTACTACTGTTGCTTCAATCTCACCTCCTGTCGAGCTCACAGCTCTTCGTCCCCTTTCATTGGATGAGGTCACAGCTCTTGTTCGGAAAATGCCGGCAAAGACTTGCGAGTTGGATCCTATGCCAACCCAATTAATCAAGGATTGCTGTGTTGAATTGGCACCTGTACTCTTGCGTATCGTGAATGCTTCATTTGAGTCTGGGTTTTTCCCAGATGGGTGTAAATCTGCCATCGTTCGACCCTTGTTGAAGAAACGTGGATTGGACCCTAACACATTGAACAATTACCGTCCGGTGTCAACATGTAGTTTTCTAGATAAATTTCTTGAAAAATGCTGCTTAACACGGTTGAATCAGTACCTGTCTGTAAATGGCCTATATGGCAAGCTTCAGTCAGCCTATCGGGAGGGGCACAGCACCGAGACTGTACTCCTTAGAGTCCTTAATGATGTTTTGCTCGCTCTTGATAGGCAGCATGATGTTATATTGGTGTTGCTTGATCTCTCGGCAGCCTTCGACACTATCGATCACGATACTCTCATGAACAGATTGCGTACCCGTTTTGGCATTTGTGATAAGGCCTATGATTGGTTCAAATCCTTCCTGCTAGGAAGAACCCAGAGAGTGTCAGTGCAATCGATGGTGTCGAGGGACCATACACTTGAATTCGGTGTTCCCCAGGGATCGGTCCTCGGACCAGTCCTGTTCACACTGTACATGACACCAGTTGAGGACATCGTCACTCGCCACGGTCTTAATGCGGTGTTCTATGCTGATGACTCCCAGCTCTATGTCGCCTGTGACTCCCGTACGGACTCCAGCACAACTGGTCGTATTGAGGCCTGCATTGACGAGATTCGTCATTGGATGCGGTTAAATCTACTCGCTCTCAATGATGAGAAGACCGAAATTATCAGGTTCTCGTCAAGAACCAAGGAAATGCGGGTTGTCACAGGTGATGTTAGAGTCGGTGAGGTGCATGTTCCACCATCGGCTACAGTCCGTGACCTGGGGGTGATGTTGGACTCGGCTGGTGTCATGGATGAGCAGATAAAAAGTGTGTGTAGCAAGGCTTCTCACTCGCTGTGGCGTATTGGTAAGATCCGGCGTTTGTTGGATCAAGCCAGCACTGAGAAATTGATACATGGTTTTGTGACATCAAGGCTGGATTATTGCAACAGCTTATTCCATGGTCTTCCGCATTATAAGATCCAAAAAATACAACATATTCAGAATGCCGCTGCTAGGCTGGTTGTCCGTAGGAAGCTGAAACATCATGCAAGCATGATGCCCATTCTCAAAGAGCTCCATTGGCTCCCTGTTGAACAGCGGATTCAATTCAAATTACTAGGAATAATTTTTAAGTTGATTCACAGCAGTGAGTCTGCACCAGGATACCTCACCGAAATTATTCAAGTTGAAACCCCTGCCTATCAAACGAGGAGTAGTAGTGGAGTAAGGCTGGTTCCCTTCTCTTTCAAGTCTCATGGGAAGACACCAAGTCAACAGTACGGTGATCGTGCCCTTAGTGTGGCCGCACCACACTTATGGAATAGTCTTCCATCAAACTTAAGGTCGCTTGCACGTTTTACTCAGTTTAGATCCCAGTTGAAAACATATCTTTTTAGACGGTATTTTAAGTAATTCTAGTCCACTGACACTTTTTATGGGCGTTTTCTTATATCGCGGTCCTATTTTTCTACATTTAAATTTTTCATGGTTTTTATGGTTATTGATTTATATGTGAAATGTGTAATGCTAAAGTATTTTTAAGTCGTAAACATTTTTTCTTGCATAGTATTTAAGGCAATGTTTTTAATTCTAGTCTTTTTACTCTGAATAATGCTTTTTATATTTATATTTATATTTGTGTATGATATGTACAGACGGTTGAGACGTCATGTTGTGTAACTGTCTTTAAAAAAATAAATTATTATTATTATTATTATCTGTATTTCTTTGACAAAAACCAAAGTATGATATTACCTTTAAGCAGCTTTATGACATTGGCAGATTGCTATAAATAATTATGTACTCGATTCTTTAAAAATTTTGCTTTCTATGGTTAAAGGTAGTATCATACTTTGGTACGAAACCAAAACAGAAATGTTCACAGATTTACCTATCATCGAGAAGGTGGTGGTACAAACATACCGTACTTTGTTTTCCAGAAATTATTAAAACAACGACCGAAAATCTTTTTGATCTTTAAAAGATCAAAAAGAAAAAAGAAAAGACTTTGGCCGTTTTTCGCTGTTTTCTAAAAAAGTGGGCACCGTATGGGACTGAAATTTTTACAGATGACTTAATGTATCTTCCTTGATATTTTTGCCCATGAATCTGTATTTCCTTAGCAAAAACCAGATGTAAAAAGAACAAAAATGTATGATATTACCTATAAGCAGCTCTAATTCCAAATCGGTATCCAATGACCTAGTAATAATTGAGAAGAGTATGATAATTAACGGCTGTACAGTGTCCCCCCCCCCCAAAAAAAACCCCGCAACACCGTGTCGGGAATCATTATGTTAAAATTAAACCGTTTATCACTTCAAGATTCAGTTATATGATACAACCATGTCTTGGCTATCACCATGTAGAATTTAAGCACAATCGGGCTGAAATTAACAAAAATATGACCAATTGAAAGAGTACTCTTTAAAAACAAATTTTCAGTATTCCAGAATAAGTGGTCAAAACATACATAATGTGTATTGAAAGAAAGATGAAAATCGGGTTTTGAGGTTGGGTAATTTAGTCTTATTTTTCCCCTCAACTTCAGTCCAATTTTGTTCAAATTCTACATGGTGATAACCAAAGCATGGCTGTATCACATATCTGAATCGTGAAGTGGTAAACAGTTCTTTTGGCAAATAATAGTTCTCGACACAAAGTGTTGTTTGGTTTTTTTTTTTGGTTTTTTTTTTTGGGGGGGACACCCTGTTTATTACAATATTTTGTTTTTGAAAGAGGAAAATAGCGAAATAGGAAAAACAATCTATACTCAGAGGGATGCAGTCAATTTTATTTATATGAGAATATACTGTTTTCAGTAAAGTACATGTATATCTTTAACGCGCCACGATCCATTTTTGGTTGCTTTCTACCCAAGCGCATATATCCTTCGGAAAAGGCGCTAAATGAATACGTTTATTTTTCTTAATTGCATAATAGGGAGACAGATTAGCATCTGAAAGGTAACATTTGGGAGACACCGGTCAATAGGGAGACATTTTGTTGTCTCCCCAAAAATATTTCTACATCTTAAAGACATATTTTTATTGTCCATATTTTGATAGAAGACAGAGAATGCTCTCAATATGAACATATTTCAATTTCAAGTTCATTATTTTGTTTGGAGGATGTTTAGAAAAAGGTAAGTAAAGTCGTGTGCACGTCCCTATGGGAATGTCTCCCTAAGTACCCATTATCGGTAATTATTATTATTATCATTATCCGCCCCCCAAAAATGTGAAATAAGTGAAATAACTTACAAAAATGATTTATGTGCCCACGCATTTTGTGACGTCCACTTTGTCATTATAACCATTCTTGAATGATAATGTGAGGCCCATACATTAATAAGTACACACGAAATGGGATGGGCAAGCAGGCGAAAAAAAATGACAATGACATTAAAAATTGATTACACACTAATAATTCTCGCCGTCTCTTGTTCATGATGGGCAAAACCGAAAATGCATGTTTGTAAATAATCATAGATCGAGTAAAGGGTGGTCATACCATTTCTTTGTTTGTTTCTTTTTAGTTTTTAGTTTGTTTTGCAGTTATGTTTTCTTCAGTTTTTCGTTAATTTTTTGTTTCGTTTTTTATTTTTGTTAAATGTCTGTTATGGTATGGGTCATGTTTGTTTTTTGGATTGAGTGTTTGTTGGGGTTTTTGTTTGTTGCTTGTTCGTCTTCTAATTTGGCGAGTAGTTTAGTGCATCGTGAAGTCTATAAAGTTGGGATTGTAAAATGTTAAAAAAAAATTTGGGGGTGTTGTTGTTGTTGTTGTTTGTTTTGTAATATGGTCAGTATAGTTTAGTGCGTCATGAAGTCTTTACTTGGGATTGTAAAATGTTCAATTTTCTTTCCTCTGTTTCAAGCCATGTTCTGCACCATTGGGCAGGAGCCTGACCCCGCCTCGGACAACAGGTACCGCTGGGTTATCCCCGTAGAGCACCCCTGTCTGTGCACCGAGGTTCAGGTGGGCGGGGCCAACAATTACACCCCTAAAAGGCCCTTCAAAGTCAAGTACTATGACAGCTTTCTGTATACTAATAATTCAAGGGAGCTTCGAGTGTGGCTGCGGTGCCAAGGTGAGTTGAAGTCACCTCCTTTTCTGCTCTTGTTTTGTGCATAGCTTCATTCTAATCGTAATCGTACTTATCATAATTGCAAACACCAAAAAACTACAAGGGAAACTGACTGAAATTAGAATAATTGAAAAGTGTACAAAGAAAAATTTACTGGAGCGGGATTCGAACCGGGACCTCCTGAACACCGTACATGGCGCTCTACCACCTGAGCTATCCAGCCCTACGTTGGTGGTGTCCTAAATAGTCAATTATCTTAAGTTTGTTCGTTTGGCAGTCAGAAGCCATGAAACCGCGCAGACACCGCCATATCTTAGGGATCATTTCATCGTTACACGCAGCAATGCTGCAACCTGGGAACGGTACATAGGGGATCACTCAAAGAGGATACGGCTTTTAATAGAATATAATCATCAAATAACCACAATTGCGTAATTGCAAACATTAACCTTTTGGAAGACATCGAAAAAAGTCATTAGAATTGGTCTTTAAAGTGTCTCCCTAATTTCACTATTTTGACAGAGAAAAATACTTCACAGTAAAACAAAACACAGGATAATTGTGCACTTAGGGTAGCAAACCCTTTGCTAGACGATTTGGTTATGGGTTTATGAAACTTAGGGGAAAATTCTCTTCAATACCCTACCTTGAGTTCAGGGTAAATTATTATGATCATCATCACTTTGTAATTCAGTTTATATTGCTACAAGAATTATACCATAGAAACATAGGTCATTGACAAAACATTTCAATCCATCACCCCTCTTTAGACTTTTTTTTTAGAAACTCATTGTTGTTGTTTTCCATATTTTTATGACAGATGACAATATCCCTGAATAAGTATTATCAATTTCAAGTTCATTGGTTTCTGATAAAAATAGGAATCAGCATTGAAATTTTGTGCACAACCATAAAGTAATTTTCCCCAAATGTGTATAGGTCTACTATGATAACAATAATTGATTGGATTCATAATCATTTGGAGATAAGTCAAGTTCATTATACATTATGGAGATCAATGGGTGTACTTCATTCTGATTGCATTTTCATTAATTATCGGGTGGTGCATTTAAAGGTAGTATCATACTTTGGTACCGTTGATAGAACAGCTGCGGTCTGTGCATAATTTGATTTGTCATGCAATAAAAAAAAACGTGTACAATTTTACAATTTATTGAAAACAGCAGAGAACAGTGGAAACCCGTTGCAAATTGTACGCGAAATTGCAAGGTAATTGTAATTGTGAGGTTTTGATCTCGGAGATCCAAATTGTCTTCGGTATTTTGTTTTACTCATTTCTGGAAAACTGCAGGATTTCAGACAGAAAAGTTGTAATAACGGTACCTATTTGTATACCAGATATATCTTTATACCCTGTATTAAATCTGTGCACATGTCTGTTTTGGATTTCCACCAAAGTACGATACATGTAGTACCTTTAACTTATGAGTAGCTTTTAATGAGCTTGCAGGCTTTCTGTGATTCTCGCAAAAGAACTCGATAGGGTGTGTCTTGTGGGGTTTTCACCATTTTCACTCTTTTCATAGGGTTTAAAGGTTGTATCATACTTTGGTAAGAGACCAAAACAGAAATGTTCACAGATTTACGTACAGTGTATGAAGATGATGCTGGTAGAAACCTACCGTTAAAATGTTTCCGCCTGAAATAGTGTATTTATCCAGAAATTAGTAAAACAACAACCGAAAATCTTTTTGATCTTTTAAAAGATAAAAAATAAAATAGAAAATACTTAAGAAATACTGTGGCCGTTTTTCACTGTTTTCTCAAAAAGTGGGCACAATATGGGACTGCAATTTTCACAGATGAGTGTTTCTGAATCCGTCTTGATATTTTTGCCCATGAATCTGTATTTCTTTGAAAAAACCCAAAGTATGATATTACCTTTAATCTCGATAGTCAAATATTTGTCACGAGTTTGATTCAGAGGGCATCTTCATGGTCTTGATATAAAAACTAGTTTGAGTTATCCAACTTAGTGACTTATTAACTTGATAACATGACAGGTGTATTTGAGTGTTCGAAGGAGGAGCGTCTTGGTATGGAGGATAGACGCATCCTGGATGGCAGCATCACAGCTTCATCTTATTATCGCAATGATTCACAATTTGAACCAGCGAGGGCACGCCTCAATACCCAAGGTATGGAATATCGTTTTGTTGTTTCAATATTTGTTTTTGATTAGATTTGCTTTGTTTTTGGCAATGCCGTCTCATCCATTTCATGCCGTCTCATCCATTTCCAACGTTAATTATAATTATGAGTGACTGAACATGTATTTTTATCAAATGGTGATCACTATGAAGTGAAAGCAAAAACAAACAAACAAACAAACACCCCAATTAACCAACCAACAAACAAACAACAAACAAACAAAAGGTGAGCTGCCAACCAATGATTTCTACACGGTGACCAAAAAAATAACTGATGTTGTCTGTACATGATGCAACAATTTATTATTAGTAATGTTACGAATACGTTCAATGAAAAACCATATCACGTCTTTTGCAATCCATTTAAAGGTAGTATCATACTTTGGTAAGAAGCCAAAACAGAAATGTTCACAGATTTACGTGTAACTTACAGGGTATGAAGATGGTGCTGGTTGAAACATACCGTTAAAATATTTCCGCCTGAAATGCTGTATTTATCCAGAAAAGAGTAAAACAACGACCGAAAAATCTTTTTGATCTTTTAAAAGAACACAAATAAAAGAGAAAAGACTTAAGAAATACTGTGGCCGTTTTTCACTGTTTTCTCTAAAGTGGGGATCGTATGGAACTGTAATTTTCACAGATGACTATTATTGTATCGTCCTTGATATTTAGGCCGATGAATCTGTATTTCTTTGACAAAAACCAATGTATGATACTACCTTTAAGGGTATAGTAACGCTCAACCATTTGAACCATTTTGTTGCAAATTGAAATTGACAAGTTGGAATCATTATTGTTTCAAGGTCACTAATGCTCAGTTGTTTTGAAATAAGCTGCGATACCCTATATCAATTGCAAATGTCTAATTATTTTGACCGATGTGCAGGTTTTGCCGCTGCATGGGTTCCCCTCGATCGTGACAAAAAGCCGTGGATTCAAGTTGAGTTCACTACCACAGTCACCATCACTGGACTCATCACTCAAGGCCGTGGGGAAGATGGGTATGACGTGTCAACTACACAGAGAGTGACCAAGTACCAAGTGGCGCACAGTGACGATGGTCAGTCGTGGGATCACGTGACCTATACAAATGGGACAACAATAATGGTCAGTCACTTTAAAAAATAACAACATACTTGAAATAGTTCATTGTGTGTTTTTGTTTCATTGAAAAGTGAACAAAGAATAATTGACTCGAGCGGAATTCGAACCAGCGACCACCGGAATACCGTACCGGCGCTCTACCAACTAAGCTATCTAGCTATACTATGTTGGCGGTGTCCCTAAAACTAAAAAGTCAATTATCTTTAAGTTCGTTTGGCAGTCGGAAGCTATGAAACTACTCACATACCACTATATCCCAAGGATCATTATATACGTCAAACATTAGCAATCCTGCAACCTGAGCAACAGTACATTTACTCTTTAATAAATTATTATCAAATAATCACAAGGAACACTGACACTGAAGTCATTGAATATTGAACACAGATAAATTAACTGGAGCGGGATTTGAACCAGCGACCACCGTTGGTTTTTCATATTTTTTCATATACTTTTCAAGCAAATCGAAACAATGTTTGAACAATATGGAATTGGATAATGAACATATGCAAACATCGGAGAGTCAAGTCTAAATGAGTTTTTGCTTTTAAGTAAGGTTTGAAGTTTAACATGGTGGAGAGAGAGACCACAATGAGTAAGGCTTGCGGTGACACCATGAATAAGAGAAGCCACCACGAGAATCCACTCTAATCGGTCCTTTTCAGGACCACACATCTTCTTAAAGAGTTTTATACATGGTGTCACCGCAAGACTAATTACTCATTCTAAATGAGTTTTATTATTATGACAAGTTGACTCTTGCAATCATCACTTTATTCTTCATTTTATCATTTACATGCAGTTCCCTGGTAACATCGAGGAGAGCAGTGACGTGACCACTCGATTCCCGACCGCCTTGCATGCTATATTCATACGCATTCTACCCAATCAGTGGAACGGCCACTGCAGCATGCGCTTTGAGGTGATTGGTTGTTATCAAACGGAGTAAATTCGAACTGAGGATTAGAAAATCCGAAACAAAAATTGTTTGAACAAGACCAATGTTTCGCACCTAAAAGATAATTATAATAAAATACAAAGTCATCAAATAACCACAAGGGAAACTGACAGGTTGCAGCTTGCTGCGTGTATCATTGAAACGATCCCTGGGGCATGGCGATGTGTGCGTGGTTTCATGGCTTCTGACTGCTAAACGAACAAAGATAATTGACTATTGGGATCACCACCAATGTAGGGCTGGATAGCTCAGTTGGTAGAGCGCCTGTACGGTGTTCAGGAGGTCGACGGTTCGAATCCCGCTCCAGTCGATTTTTCTTTGTTCACTTTTCAAAATACAAAGTCAATATAATTATAGTTTGCACTCAGTACTTCACAAGCCGATAGGAGAGTATTAAGTTCACTGAAGTGGAATAGTTGTGTCAGATTGAAGGAAAGAACCGCGTGAAAGATAATAATAATGATTCTTATATCTTGCAGTGTATCAGTGTGTAATGTAAATAACGATATTATTGTGATTAGTGATAATGATTAAAACTATTATAGGCATGAAGAACCTTTCCTTGTACAGAGGGAAGAAAGTCACTCCATCAAACAACGGAAGCAAAAGATTGTGTTATTATTATTTGTAAAGGGCGTATGCAACATTGGTAACAAACCACAACAGAAGTGTTCACAGATTCACCTTTAACTTACAGGGTATAAAGACGGTAATGGTAGAAACATTCTGTAAAAATTATGTTGTTGCCTGAAATACTATGTATTTATCTAGAAATCCAGTACAACAAAACACCAAAACAGTTTTGATCTTAGAATTGATAAAAAAGATAATGAGACAGCCATTTTATTCCCATACAATTTGGAGTAACATTTGCGACGGTTTTTCGCTGTTTTCTGTTGTTTCAAATATAACTGAACGTTTCACAGGTTTGTTTTTATTTCATGACAAATCGAATTATTAGTACCCTGCAGCTGCTGAGTCACCTTTTACCAATGTTGCACATGGCCTTCAAACGACGAATCAATCAGTATCGAAAAATTCAGTCTTATCCTGGACATTAATTCCTCAAAATCATTGATAATGAACTGGGATGACAGCTCCAAACGCAGAACAAACCACAGAAACCTATTTCCTGTGGTCTATAATTGACTATTATGAAAGATGTATGGTCCACCTTTCCCTCCCTACACAACCAGTCGTCAAAATAACACTCGACCTGGGGCTGATTTCATAGAGATGCTTAGCACAACAAATTGCTTAGCACAAAAATGTCTTGCCCAATAAAACAAACCACCATTGAAAATTCGGTTTGATATTCATGGTCAGCCAACAACATCCGAAGAACAATCACAAGTGATACACAACACGTGGAAATTTGGTTGTTAATCCTGTTTTTATTAAAACAGAAAATGTCATGCTTAGCGATTATTTTGTGCTAAGCAGCTCTATGAAATTTGCCCCAGACCACAGCCCAATTTCATAGAGCTGCTTTAATAAGCACCAAAATTTGCTTAAGCACCGGAAACCATGGTAAATAAAATCAGATTGCCAGCCAAAACTCCTTGTAAAATGTTATGCTCTGCAAAACAATGGCCGAATACAAGTTTAAAGCAGCAAACATCACATTTGGTTGCTATACCTATTTGGTCAATATTAGAAAGACTTTTCATGCTTAAGCAAATTTTCTGCTAAAGCAGCTCTATGAAATTGTCCCCACACCGCTGACGCCATTATGTTATTATTATATTATCATATAATAGCCCTTTCCACCATTCAATATTAGTAGGCCTCAACCTCATAATTTTTCATCAGTGTCTATATATCGCATTCCCCTTTTAAAGGGATGGTAGAGAATTGGTAAGACGAAATACACTTCAAGATCACATATTCACATAAAACTTACACAGAATAATGGTGATGATAGGAGAAAACATCCCATGAAATGTTTTTGTCTGAAATGCCATTATTCGTTGAGAAATAAATGAACTATTTTCCGATTGGAATAAATCGCTTCGAAGCGTTTTATTATGAACGCATAATATCGTTGAAATGTGTAAACGGGTTTTCACTATTTTCTCGTGACCCCGATGGCTGATTGACCTCAAACTTCTACAGGTTTGTCAGTTAAGGTATATGATGGATTACATAATGTGCTTTCACTATCAGCAACGGTTTTGTCGCAAAAACCAGTTCTGTACCATCCCTTAAAAAGCCATATTCTTTTGTAAAATCTAAATTCTGGATCTCCACAAGAACATGGAAATGTAAATGAGTACTATATAGTAGGCTTAATAGTATCATTTGTCAGATGAACATCAATAAAAAGCCTATTATTAGTTGGCATTATATTGTGATTGATGTGTAAACCGAGGTTGGTCCCATTATGATGCACGGTTTTCTCTTCACACAAAATGACTCATTCTGCTTTGTCGTGGCATATAATCTGTCAGCTGTAAATAACGTAATAACCTCTTCATACGATCGCCTGTACGCATTCGCGAATGACAAATTGAAATTACTATCCGCAACGTTGACTAGAGTAGAATGTCAACAAAGGGTCGCCATGGTAACATAGCAACAACAGAAAAAAACCTTCAAAATTATTTCCAAATGGCGGCTCCATGTATGGAAATGCTGGCATTTGACATGAATCATACATTACATTATTAATTGCAGTCGAAGAATTAGGTTAAAAAAATGACTGACTGTCTATAAGCCCGCCTGTGTAAAGTTGATACGACGTTAGAGTTGAGACTTTCACATTTTGGATGGAAGAAGAAAATCACCACCTTAATTCACAGTTAACAAAAATTGGGATATAAAACCCACTTAAGCAATAATAACCCCCCATCACCCAACGGCACAGAGTTTATGGTTTTCGTTTGGGTCTATCTTCAAAAAGTCAAAGGATTTCTTTTTTTTGTGCAGGACCGTCGAATTTATCAGTGGTCCAAAATGAAGTGAAAGGAATAGTAAAACCTGACAATGAATCTGTCTTTTTAAACTGACTGTGAAAATGTCTCACGTCTAAGAACGCGTGATCATTTTTCCATCGGGCGAATATTTGTAAGATGAAACCACAGATATAAATAACCTAAAGGATATTATTAATTTGTTTATGTCTATGGCTGAAACATGACAGTGGGCCTTTCTCAAAGCTCGGCTCCGGCGTAGGTTCACCGGCTCCGCCTCCATTTCGTGAATCCATTTCAAAATTACAGGTATAAAAATAGAGGCTTTTGCATGGCTGCAGTTAGGAAGTAGATTCTCTGGTTTGAAAAGGACAACAGAGATTCAGCTTCAATGGAAAGCCACAACCTATTTCAGCGTATGAAAACAGAGACGAAGCCGGAGCCAGAGCCGAGCTTTGAGAAAGGCCTTCAAACATATCAACTAACTCTGCATAGCGCCCTCTTTGTCACCATGCAGTTAGTTCCGCTTTCATCCACTCACATCATTCACAGGCCAGCCAACTTTGCATACGCGTGCACAGGATTCATGTACAGTGTACATGTATTAAATCCTGCTCAGTATTTCAGTTTGTATATTTAAAAAAATCACACAAATTGTCCTTATCCCAACATTGAATGAACATTATCACTACGTGAATTGTTAGAATTGATATAATATCGTGACACCCATTTTCAAAGGTAGTAAAATCTGCCTGGTAGTGGAACAGAACATAAATTTAAATCTAGTTTTCCTAATGTACGACCGACCTGTTGATCTCATAAATTTCTGTTACCGGTGAATTTCTACACTTCCCTCTTGTTTAATTTCGGTTGAACGTGCGGGTTTGTCTGTCTGTCCGTCCGTCGGTATGTAGGGTTGTCTGTTTGTATAACGTGCTCATACTGATGTTGTTAGTATTATTGTCATAATGCGATGCTATTACGTAGAGGCTAGTGTGCCTTTAATGAGTGCTTAATATCAGGAAACGGAGCGCTCTTTCAAGATACAAATTAAACTAATGGTCATTTAATATTCAAAAGCGAAACCGAATAACAGAGCAGCATCATTATAGGGTCTCCTAGTAACTTATTGTCCTCACATAAAATGTTTTAGTTTTAGAATCAGATTAAGTTTTGGTAATATTTCACCAAATGTTATCATTATCACTGGCTATGGGAATAAATCTGTCTACAATTTAATTTAGAACTTGGGCAAATTAGCAAATGGAAAATCATTACGATAAATATTTACGCCGGTACATTTACCAGTTGGGCCTATATATGGCATTATCAACACGTACTTTGTGTTGAAACAAGATGTTTAAGCCCCCAAAATGTCTCACTGAAGGTAAAAGGCAAATATCTTAGATTATTGTTTTCCAAGAGTAAAGGTAACCGAGGGTGTTATATTCCTTTCGGTTCATCATCAGATCATTCCTCCAGCTCAAGATCGTTATAAAAGCAGACACCAGGCTGCTTTGAATTCTTCTTCCTTCGCAGCGGTCGAGAACGCGTCCTCCGTGTCCGACCGTTTGCATGAGCGCTCACTTGCCGCCTCTGCTGACCGTCTGGTGGCGCGTCTCCTCCGTCGACACGATCTGCACGAACACGGTGGTGTCTGCACTGACTGATTCTTAAGCTCTGTTCCTCCCACCGTCGGCGTGGTCAGGTGCTGTCCTTCAGGCTGGAGCTTTTCGCGAAGATCCCGCTTGCAAGCCGGCGGTCGTGATACGAGGCACTTCTCCGTCTGGTCTTCGGCCGGCGTCGTTGTGGGCAAAGGAGCAATGCCTGACATCAGGGACTCATCAACCACTTGGTTGGTTGTTATCCCGCCGTCGAGAAGGCTGAAAATCTCGGGGGCCTGAGTATCACCGGCGGAGCTGCTTGAGGTATCCAGCCACAGCTGTACCTTCTCTGTCATTCTCTTGCGGCTTCGTGTGCGTCGTCTTGCTCCGGTCGACTCTCCGGGTGACAACAGTGGCCCCGATCGTTGGGAGGATTCTCCACGGTGATCAGCCAAACTGTCATCCGGGTTACTGCAATCAAAGGGCGCAGGAGGTCCGCTCAAAGCCGGTGACGCTTGGCATGCGGACCGTACGTCTCCTTCGGGGCTGGCATGGTCGGTGTCAGAGCCCGCTAGGTAACCTTCTTGACGCGCATCATCCATGAGTGCCTGCGCCTTCTCCTTCTCGGACTTTCCAACTACACCACCCTCTCTCACCAGCTCCAACCCTAGACTGTTGGAGTTGTTTCTGTCCAGGGAGCCCTGTTTACTGCTACCTCTCACAGTGCCCGTCATCGGACTACGTGATGAGGGTTTCTGCTTCCAGATGTTCCGTCCCACAACTTCTAGCGATTCGTTCACAAGCGAGGAGGGGATGTTGACGGTAACCATGGGCGACATGAGAGGGGCCCTATCTGGTAGATGCAAGGTTACTGCGCAGTTGTTAATCTGAGCCTTCGCCTGGTGCACTGACCCTGTTCCTTGATTGGAGACTGTCAATACTGGTCTCGGCGATCCATTGTCGAGGTAGTCCAATCCTTCGGATGCTTTGAGTCTCTCAGCCTCCAGACACATCAGCAGGCTCCCCGGCGAGGATTTCCTCTTTTTCGCCGGACTCCCGAAGCTCGTCTGATCAGTGCCAGACTTTCGAACTTGTCTTTTGGTCTTCAGTATAACCTGCCGGCTCCTCACTCGTTCTATCTGTCGTGACCGCGGAGTGCGTCTAGCCTGGCCCGTCACTCGTCCCCTCAGAGGGACTGCAGTTTCCTTACCGCCTTTCTTCACGGATGCCGTTTTCTTCTTACTCCCGAGCGAAGCTCCACTCACAACCGTCTGCGTAGCCTTCTTCACCGTCCTAGCTTTCACTCGGTCACCCTTGGCTTTTAGAGTTTTGGATGGTGCTGATGCTGTGGCAGGTTTCTGGGCCGTTTTCTTCGGGCGAGTCATTTTGGTTGTATGGAGTCGCGGTGTCCCGGATCGGCGGACACGGGTGGTCTGCCTTAAGATCTGAAAATCGGAATGCAAACACAATGCAGTTCAAGTGTCATTGCCTTTAAAAGAAGTGTAGGCCTACGTGTATATTTTGCAAGCACCGTCATTCTTCTGATTGGCGAATTCTATACATCATTTCTTTAAGTCGCCGGAGGTATAACATTCTAATAGGGGCCTACTGAAAATTGGCCAAAATAGCATTTGCAGGAAGAATGACGATATCGATGCAAGCAAAACATAGGCCTACACTTCCATGTTGAAAACGGCATAGGCCCCCCTAGTCTACGCTTGTAACAAAAAATTGTCAGGAGTCTTGCGTTTCAACTATGAGGAACCTAAATTTAAGTACTAAAAGCTTTGTAGGCCCCAATAGGCCGATGAGACTTAAGTTTCAGACGCAAATATTTACAGTAAGAAATCTACTCGCACCAAGTACCTTAACATGTTAACAGACGTTTTCTTTAAATCAAATTCAACAATCAGAAGAAACCATTTTAACATAACGTGGAGCTTTTGAAGGCTCATTGGAAATCACAAGACCGTAGACTGATTAACCCAAGGTTCCGTACCCATTCCGAACCCCCCAACCTCACCCCATCTCACCTGTAGATCGTTGTCAGACAATCCTCTCACATTGGAGACATCATCCATCCCGGAGAATCTCTGTTTCCTCCGTCTGTAAGCCACAATGCGGCGTGCCGTCTCCAACCCGATGCCCGTAGCGACGCTCAGTCTGCTTGGGGTGCACCGGTTCAGGTCCAGTCGGTCTTTTTCAGCCATAGTATATTAGTCTCTTTTTTAGGGTTCAAGTCCGGGTCTTCCAGAGAAATTTATGTGAAATGGCTTTACGAGGATTTCGTCGTTATGACTGATTAAAATGCTTGGGGTTAATTTTTGCTTCAGGCTCCAAATAATCTGAGGTTCTTTTTAAAAAACACAGTCTGCGTTTCGAATTCTGAGCGTGCGCGTGCAACGTTTTCGATAACGCACCGTTTTCCTATATCACGGTTCAAAGGTCACGCACTCAAAACGAAAGTTTCCCAGCGCACAATGGACCCTTCCGGCCTGTCAATCAAACTGTGGGCATTGACCAATTGGAGGACGTCTTTTAATCAGGTGACCACGAAAGCCTGGGTCACATGCTATATATATGCAAAACACACACGTGGGTGGGGCTTAAGAGCAAAGCCAGAACATAAACGAAGTCTCCTGCAACAATCCTGCACATGCACTAATTTAAATTGTCAAAATGGAACAGATTGATGTCTTTGGACAGTCAGACAGTGCCTCGCGAATCTGCCGAATTTCTGCTCGCGTTCTCAGGTCACATTATCAAATTTCCCGTAGTATTTATTTTGTCAATTTACATTGTTTAAGTGGCGCAATTTACACTCTCTCACTATTCTCAGGTGTTTTTGCTACCGCTATCCCTGATGCATAACACGGGATTAGGTGGATAAGGGCCTTGAGAGTATTGGAAGGTTCCGGGATGAGGTTCCATCGATGACGGAGGATGCAGCCGAAGATTGTCTTAAAATCACGGTGCTTAGTGGAGTAGATCATGGGGTTGACACAACTGTTGAACACGACCAGTGCGAAAGTGTACGGACGTAGCAACTTGTCACCAGTTATTAGACTTACTGAGTGTGGGGTTATGCACAATATAAATGCACATACGACATAGAACATGTTCGCGGTGATCTGGTTTTGCTGGCGACTCAGGTGTGATGAGCGACGAACCGTGCTTCTACCGGCCTTGGGCTGATGGACGCAGTGGACATCGGTGGAGCCAGAGACTGTAGAAGGGTCATCGGTACTGAGCTTAGATCGGAATTTCACCGAGGCCCTGGCCATGATCTTGGAGTGGCGCTTGATGTACCTCCAGATTAGAGCATAACAGACGATGATGGTGATCAGAAGGATGGGGTATATCACAGCTGCTATGATGATGTAAATGAAGGACAACGTGAGAGAGGTCTCCGAACCACAGGCTTCGTGTCGCCCTGCGATGGAAGTGAAACCGCCGGATTGTGTGATAGACGGTGTCAGGACGATGGCTAGCGGAACCAGCCAAGTCACCACCAGCCATACGGTGATCTTCTTCGGCGTGTAGACCTTCGAGTAGACGGTGGTAGATTTGGTAACCAGCAGCAGGCGATTAAACGCAATAAACACCGAGGAGAAGATACTGCAGCCGATTGAGGTGTCCTGGACTGAAGTCACGAGACGCCACGCCCACCTGGCCAGCGCGGACTGTCCATCCTCAAAGCCGAGCAGATCTGCCGCAAATATGGGTGCAACTACGGATGTCAACAAGTCAGCGATGCTCAGATTAACCACGAAGGCGTTGGTGGCCGTCCGTACCCTCTTGGAGAACAGAACTGCTAGGATCACCAGTATGTTCCCGAATAGTCCAAGCAAGGCCTCGACCAACAGCAAGGACGCGACGACAACTCTCTGAGCAAAATCACTGGAGGTGCAATCTGTGGTGTTTGCCATCGTAACTACAAAGACGACTCGAGCGTTTGGCGACATGAATCGAAATGCTTGCGTTCGTGAGCAGAAAGCAGAATAGGACGACCTTCTACTTGGCACAAAACAATCCGGTTTCCTGGCACAACGGGAAACCGGTAAATTTCTTGTTGGGTCTACGTGACAACTTAACTGCATCACACCGTAAGCACAGGGTCACTATACTGTTCGTTCCGGAATGGCTCTATATTATGTCAGTCAACAAGTTTTCAAAGACGAAGTAAACTACGGGACAATTAACTTCACACAGCCCGAAACTAGACTGCAATAATTATAATTGGGTCCATTTCATTTCATTTGCTTAACCATGAAAAGTCTTCCTTGATCAAACAGGATTACCAACCAAATTTTCATGTGATGTTTACTGCTTTTGACTTGTCGGTCATTGTTTGCTGAGCATAACATTCACAGGGAGTTGTGGCTGGCATACTGGTTTTATTTACCAAGGTTTTTGGTGCAGAAGTAAATTTTGGTGCTATTTTGGTCTATGAAATTGGCCCCAGGGGTTTATTCAATCAAATAACTTGTCAAAATCCAAAATCTGCTTAGATCGTGGAGAAATCTCCAGCAGGTATAGATTGTAGCCCACCAATATTAATGTAAAAACTAAAACAACAACAATGAAAAGTTTGACATTTGTTATTTTGTGAATTCTCAAACCACACGTTACACTCGTAGCTGCCAACATGACCCTATCGTCAGGATGTATGAAACAGCATACAATTCCTTAGTGTCTGCTGGCCGCAAGTCCCGTCAAGTTACATACAATTACCTTTTTGTTTCTGTTGGCATGTGTGTTGTACGATCTTCATCATAATAATAAGCATATTTTCCATGTCATTGTGACCATTATATCATTTCTGACTGCATGTGGTGAGAGCGCTTCGCGCGAAATCACCGACTCATATCCTTTCCTGTTAAAAAACAAACATTTTTCTCATTTTCAAAAGATAACTTTATTTAATAATAGTTCTTAAACAAACTAAAAACAAAACCACAGTGAAATCAGTGAAAGATGTTACTTTTTTAAAAGTATTTTCTGAAAAAAGAGGGAAGTTGAACCGGATAATAAAATTGCCACGAATACAAAACCCAATGTGTGGCTTACGGTTGACTTAAATATTAATCAACATCTTATTCAGTAATCTATAATTATACTGAACACAAAAATTGTTACAAGACAACTCACAAAGACTGTCTGCTGTAAGGTACATAACAGACCGATCCATTAAGCCCCGCCCATTTGTTTCTGCCCAATCACAGTCGTGTTTGATCATAGTGTGACCAAGTAGAACCAAGGCAAGGACTTGGACCCAAACAAACATGAATTTTTGTTAACCTGTGGTGCAATTTATTCAGTATAAATTATAATCGGTTTCTCCTCAATCATCAATAATGAAATCATAACTTGGGGTTCATTTTGTCCCCGTACGGAAATATCGAGAAAGAATCAAAAAGTCAAGTAAGCGTAAATGTAAGTTTAAAGTTTAAAGTTTAAAGGCTACACGTAAAGTGTGGGGGGTAATTACAACACCTGTAAAAATAAGAAGTTTGTGTCAGATCGTTACATAAAACACAACTTATAATGCATCAGATTTATACTTTAACTGACCAAGGCTTTGATTCATTTCATGCAAAGTCAATAAATAATACCTCATTGTCACAATAGTGATTTCATCCTTTATAAATACAGTTGAATGTTACAATTACAATGCAATATTTATGAAATACATTTCCGTCAACCCGTACCTTAATCTAAGGTGTTGTATTATAGGGAAATGTCTCCCAGCACCCTCAATGGCTAGAGACCATGCGCTGGAGGTTGCGTCGGTTCACGGCTGTGAATTAATAATCATACATATAACGCTATGAAACAAAGTGTTTTAGGATTGGGTACGTGGAAATAAAGCGTTCTTGCGAGGTTTGAATTAACTTGCAATAATCATCTTAATAATTCAGCAACCTTAATGAAATTAGTTGTAATTAAGCAATGAAACGGCCAGTACTTTTCCATGCAATTCACACCATTTTACAATTCAAAAGGTTGTTTCCAAAATGTGGCCTTAGCAATAAATTGTACGATAAATGACCTGCAAGGGGCCTCTCATCTACATTAATATACTATAACACAAGGTATAAAGTCAATCAACATTATACATTTCTTGGTTGTAAGTTATGTCCCGAAAATACAGTTGCTTTACAGTTAAATACATTTCAATAATTTCCACATGAAACTCACCCAGAATAATCGAGAAGGGTTATCTTAGCTGTAGTTAGGGCTGATCTTAGGATTGATGAACAAATGTTGACGAAAAGGAACCCAAAATAATATCTAACTCCGAAAAAGGAAGGAACGGAAAGGTGACTCCTTCCGCCGTGGCTCGTGGTGCAGGAATGGTCTTAGTTCTATGATACGTGTTCTATATAGCACGCACACGACGCGCCACACCTTAATATGGTTCACTGCATTTCACTTATTTTAGACGTGTAGGGTAACCTGGTCCCCAACTTAATTGTTATGTATGCAAAGTTATGACCACTTGCGTACGTAATCGACTGAAACGCAACTTGTCTAAGTCGGTCGGTTACACACACCCAAGCAATTAAAAAAAAAATCTTGAGTACGTAATCGACTGACACCCATGTTGTCTAAGTCGGTCGGTTACACACACCCAAGCAATAAACAAATTATCAAAGCTATAGGCTAGATTCATACCAATTAAATTATTTTAGACAGAAATTATGTATACAGAATAAAGGCCTGCACCGTTTCAGTGATGGCTAATCGATTATCGGGAGAAACACGTATTTAATTAATTAATTAACTTTTTACAAACTCATTATTGATACTTAATCGCAATACACCAACAGATTCTTTTTTTTTTCTTTTAAATATTTACAAGATACTCAAATAATGGTGCAAATAAAACCAACTTTGATTCCTGCACGAAGAAGTTTACATTGATATCTTAATAATTCAGCAACCTTAATGAAATTAGTTGTAATTAAGCAATGAAACGGCCAGTACTTTTCCATGCAATTCACACCATTTTACAATTCAAAAGGTTGTTTCCAAAATGTGGCCTTAGCAATAAATTGTACGATAAATGACCTGCAAGGGGCCTCTCATCTACATTAATATACTATAACACAAGGTATAAAGTCAATCAACATTATACATTTCTTGGTTGTAAGTTATGTCCCGAAAATACAGTTGCTTTACAGTTAAATACATTTCAATAATTTCCACATGAAACTCACCCAGAATAATCGAGAAGGGTTATCTTAGCTGTAGTTAGGGCTGATCTTAGGATTGATGAACAAATGTTGACGAAAAGGAACCCAAAATAATATCTAACTCCGAAAAAGGAAGGAACGGAAAGGTGACTCCTTCCGCCGTGGCTCGTGGTGCAGGAATGGTCTTAGTTCTATGATACGTGTTCTATATAGCACGCACACGACGCGCCACACCTTAATATGGTTCACTGCATTTCACTTATTTTAGACGTGTAGGGTAACCTGGTCCCCAACTTAATTGTTATGTATGCAAAGTTATGACCACTTGCGTACGTAATCGACTGAAACGCAACTTGTCTAAGTCGGTCGGTTACAATAGATAGAACTTAAATAATGTAACGGGCTTATTGCAGATAAATGGTGATCATGGGCAGGCAAACATTTGTTCAGTATGTATGCGTTTCAGTTAAACAAAAAATGTGGAATACATACGGCGTAATAATACGAAAAAGAAAGTTTCCATTCCCAAACAGAATGATCGCGGACAAACGGCAAAGTTTGTCTGGAGTATCGCCGATACTTCCCGGACCACATTAATAATTCTTATTATTAATTCTTACAAGTCAACTGATATAAGAGATATAATTATGATACATAAATTACAAACAAATGGATCATTATCAATTATAGTGGGCAAAGTTGGAGTATTGAACTAATCGAGTAATCGACACAAAAAAAATACTCGCGATTAATCGATTAATCGAGTTAATCGCCCAACCCTAGGGAGTAACCATACTGTAATTATAGTATGTGTGACGACAAAGGTAAGATGTTTACTTCGACAGATAAACACAATTGACTGAAACGGGATTCGAACCTACCCTGGAAACACCGTATTACAGCCCTATGTTGTAGGTGTTCCAAATTGTCAATGACCTTTGTTCAGGTTCGAATCAAACTCCATTAAATTTTACTTTATTAATATCATTTCATTTAGTTTGGCTTGTGGATATTTGATTTTACAATTCTTCAGCTTCAACTTTTAAATTCTACTTAATTATATTTATTTATTAATAGAAAACGGCAACTCTTACAACTATAGAAGTCGGCATAAAAAACGTAGTATAATAAACGTGTTTATATTCAAAAGCAATGATCTAAAATATCTTTACGTTGATAAACTGGATAAACTGTAATGATCAAATTCATACATAGCATTTACTAAGCGTTTAATACGGTTGTGTCTAAGCGCAAGATATTGTCTGTCTACAAATAACTAAGCAGAGCTTGAATGAATACATGATGAATGATATATCTGTTCTATTTTCAATCAATGATAATAATGTATTATAATAATGCAAATGAGATCAAACAAAGTAACGAAGAATAAGATGATGTGCAACTCGACTTCAAAGAATACAAAATAATGCTGCAATGCTTGTAATATACTCTCCCGAGAACATAACCCCAATATCGCGCTCTCTTCAATGTCTCCCATCGTGTAAAACTAAATGTTCTACTTCTGACATTCAAAGTTCTCTATAATATCTTTAAGATCTGGGGCCGATTTCACTAACGCTTTGCGACCATCGTAAAGCCCAAATCCATCGCTAAACGGAAAATTTATCGCTACTTCGCGTAGCAATTTTCCGTTTAGCGATGGATTTGGGCTTTACGATGATCGCAAAGCGTTAGTGAAATCGACCCCAGATTTACTTACGTTGTAGCCCAAGATATAACGTATATTTCGTAATTTTGTTTACCACAAAACCATTGCAGCAACACTGGCAACAATTAGAGAAACAATGAGAACAAAGAATGTGAGAAAGTGAGAAGTCTCGTTGGACTTGGTCTCTACAAATCTGGTTTGGGTTGGTTCAACGATTCGCTCCCACATGGTGTTGATGGCCTCTCGTGCCCCATCCCACTTCCCAGGACCAACAAGGCGATATTGGTAGGGTGAAAAGGGACCAAAGAGGCATCGGAGAGTCAAGCCTGGATCGGTGAAAAAGAGCTTCAAGAAATTGGGCTTGACTCCTATCTCACACGCAAGCAAATCCCCATAGGAAATGGGAATCACGTAAGTGTGAGATCCTATGAACATCTTCTTCCTGATGTCAGTTGACGTTTTGACTTCAGCCTCCATCTCTGACTGAGATGGTAAGACAGCCAAACCCTTGAAGACCCTGGCTGCCCAGCGAGCCTGTAGCTCAAACAGAGGAATGATGCCTCCAACGGGTTCGAAAGCCCCGCTGACCGACAAGGTGCTGTGCTTCAGACCTAGAGGGAAGAGGAGCTTGTACAGAGGTACGCGGCCATCCTCTTTTGTCATCAGGGATGGACAATCTACCTGGAAGGGAAACCGGAAGCGGTAACCAGTCGCCATGATGACTGCATCGATGTCATCTTCCCTGGTTCCATCTTCAAACACCACACCGGTATTTGTGAACTTGGCTATGTTTGCTTTGATGATCACGGAGCCGTTTAAGATGCATCCTGGAATCTCCTCGTTGACCAGCATCTCTGAGGCAAAGATGCCGTGAGAGGGTTTGATGGAAGCGGTCACGAAGCCGTATCGGCGCTCCAGGGACGCCTTGACTGTACCAAGATACATCTGGGACGGCATACGGTAGTATCGCCGGGTGAGCATTAAGTCGTAAGGCATGCCATGATCTTCCAGACGACTTGTCACCCAACTACCACGTCTCACGCTCAAGAAGACCTATATTGAAACAGTGGAGTTGGGTGTTTTTAATTTTGCCCAATTATATCATTAGATTTGTTCATAGTATTCAATATTATGCAATTTAGTCGGTAATTGGGTGTAATGATAGGCCACTTACCTTTGAAGCATAGCGACTCGCGTCTGCAGCCGCATCTCCTGCTGAATTCCCAATACCAACGACGACAACCCGTTTGCCTTCAAAGCCTTCAGGTCTACGATAACCATAGGTGTGTATCACCTTTCCTTGAAACTCATTGAGGCCAGGGAAGTCAGGAACGAAGGGGTTGTGGAACATCCCAGTGCAGATCATGACAGCATCAAACTCCTTTCTGGTCTCTACCTCGTCACGTTTGGAAGTGACAATCCATCGCCCAGTGTCATGGTAGTCTGGTGCCTGCTCCAAGCGAGTCACGCTGTTTTCGAAGAGGATGTGCTTCTTGAGGCTAAACCGCTCGGCGTACATGTCCAGGTATTTCTTCACATAGGTGTTGTGGAGAAAATTGGGCCAATCTTTTGGAAATGGGAAGTCACTGAAGCACATCGTCTCTTTGGAGGTATTTGTGACCGTGGATCTGAAGACTGAAGCGCCCTTCTGGCCATCACCCGTGTTTTCACGATAGACCCAGGTTCCACCGATGTCATCTGACCTTTCAAAGCAAGTTGGTTGAAGGCCTTCGTCCAGGCAACACTTGATGGCTGTCAGGCCTGCAACTCCGGAGCCAATTATGGCAATGTTAATTGTGTCTGATCGATCCATCTAAGAGAGAGAGAGAATGAGAAAGAAACAAGAAAGATAAAAAATAAATAAATTTCAAATCATACCGTACTTTATCAAATAAAATCATCATATTTAAGCTGATGAAGGAATTACGAAAAAATGTCTAGCTATATTATTGCCTCAATCGGTAATATGATATTAATAACAATTATGTAAACTACATCTTTAGATTGAAGCTAGGCTCTGGGAAACACTGAAGTCGGAGACCGTATGCTGGCCTTAAATTCTCTTCACTAATCAATTACTTAGAGTGAGGAGGGCCTGACGCGTTTCGATCCTAGCAGGATCTTTCTCACAGCCTTTGGGAAAGATCCTGCTAGGATCGAAACGCGTCAGGCCCTATAACCTTATAGCATTTGATATATCAGGTAATTTTGGTGAGCAATTTGCAGCAGTTTATTACTTGTATTCACTAATCAATTACTTAGTCATCTCTTCAAGGATTGATTTCACAAGATAACGAACGACACCAATTTGTCTGGGGATCCTTTCCACCTCCATGGTCTGGGGCCCGGGCGGCTTCATCTGGGCAAAATCTGTCTAATTCTAGGCTACCGTAACTTGCTAACTGTCCACTTCTCACAAGAAACGATTTCACATACACACAATAATACCCATGCCGTTAAATTAGTACAAAGGACTAATCATCAAAGGACTCTTGGTGAATGCGCGGGTTTGTAAAAACAGGTTTTTGTCTTACCTTTATACCTGCATACTATGTTGTTCTTTGTGTCTAGTAAATAGTAGTAGTATTACCGGTACTTAGATAGAAATGGATACGCAAACACATTAATGGGCGCAACACAGCAGCGTGATTTTGTACACGGTAGCTCGACAGTCGATAGCTACGAACACGGTGTAACCGACGTGTAACAATGTAGGGCCTACAATTTTCGTCTGTCAGGGTTCATAGGCCTGTAGTAGTACGTTATTATAATGTATATCGCGTGATAGTGTCAGCACTAACTTGACCTTGGTGTCACTTGATAAGCCTCCTGTGCGCCCACGTTATGGGTGCAGACCAGTAAATAGGCCCAAATCGGTCCGCGGAGCTGATTAATTTTTTTCATACCGTCAAAATCTTTTCTCTTAAGGCGTGTGGTGAGCCCTACGTGGGAAGTCTTGTAGACAAAATTATTTTAAGAGTTTAGACTTTCAAGTTTGAGCCGTTTGGATGAAATCAGGCCCTAAATTCGCTCTATTTTTGCCCTGTAGTGGAGGGGTACTATTTTTAGTCTGACACCGGTCAATTCGGCCGTTTTAGGGGTATTTTTCTTTGAATGTACTTTTCGGAAAAAAAGTCATCGGTTAACCTATAAATTTGAAAAGAAAATGAAAAAGATTTCACCTTTATTTTGTCGATTGCCTCAGAAACTTCTGAGTATTTTTATTTATTTTTTTAATTGGCCATTTTGCGTGGGAGCTATATATGGGAATTTATTTGGTCCACCCTTATGTGGTGGCGATGTGCTTTTACATTGTGGCCGTCTGCAGTAGCCGAGCACGCCCCCTTGAAGTTTCGAAGTCTGGTTTGGTCGCCATGATCAGCATCTGTTAAAATGATAAAGATGAAGATAATGTATTGTAATTGCCATTGAGCCGTGCTTTTTTTTTTTTTAGTTTAGGGGGCCTTTACATTAAAACGGATTATTTTAGCCTCAGAGAAAAATCCTGCTAGTAGGCTTGAAACCTCTGCTCGGGTCTTCGTACGTCGAAGCATCTATGTTTCAGTCAAATTATTTTGGTTGATGAGCAGTTTGCAGCAATTGTTACTTGCATAAAAATAACTATAAAGGGCGCACGTCTGACTTTATGCGTTGCATTTCCATTTCGAGTACAGTCTGTTATTTCTAAAAGTATAATACATGATTGGTAAAGGTCACAGAATAGCACTCGTACTTTGTCTAATCCAGCACGTACATTACAATAATAAGCCTGTACAAAATCGAGCTCACTATCGAAAAAATAGCGAAAACGCGACTCAATTTTTCTTATAAAACATAAAGAATGGTTTTGATCTTATACTCCAAGATCAAAACTGTTTATGGTCTTTGTCTGGAATTGAATACACCATTTCAGTCGTAAAAATTATGTTAACGGTATGTTTCTACCAGCACCATCTTCGTGTCCTGAAAGTTATAGGTAACTTGTGAACATTTCTGTTTGGATGTAGTGTATACTTTAAGTTCCATACGTTGCCCACTTTTTGAGAAAACAGTGAAAAACAGCCACAGTATTTCTTAAGTCTTTTCTCTTTTATTGTTGATCTTTTAAAAGATCAAAAAGATTTTCGGTCCTTGTTTTACTAATTTCTGGATAAATACACCATTTCAGGCGGACAAATTTTAACGTTATAGGTTTCTACCAGCACCATCTTCATACCCTGTAAGTTATACGTAAATCTGTGAACATTTCTGTTTTGGTGAACAAAGATAATAATTGACAATTTTGGGACACCGCCAATGGACTTGATAACTCAGTATAGCTTCCATAATGTGTCAGTTCAAAGCACATGCATCGATCGAATCTCACGGGCAGTCTTATTCGTCACACAATGAGCCAGACGACCGTGAACATAAAGTTGTGCATAAAGGCCTATACACGATGAACTTTTGAACTGACTGTTGCATGAGAGTTCCCCGGTTTTACGCTACTTGAGTCACTGAGTCACTCTATATAGTCCTCAACATGCATGTAATTTTTGGTGCAATTCAATGCATGGTCATCAATCACGTACGTTGTCTGTAAAACAAAAAATTTTGGTGAACTGAACTTTTTACTCTCCCGCAGGGTGGGGAGGTCTTCATGTCACCAGCAGCTCCTGTCTTCATCGGCGTTTACGAAAAGGCAGCTCGAGCTCGGTCTCAGCCTGGCTCCATCTCTGATAATGACATCCATGCTGATATAAGTTATGAGTTTTCATTGAAGCTGAAGGTTTGTTTTAATTTTCAACTAGAAAATCTACTTCAGAACCACAACCACTGAAGCCTCTATTTTGGTACTCGTTATTTCATATTGGAATCCGTATGGAGCCGGAGCCTGAGACGGAGCCTCAGCCTCCGTTTAGTAAACGCATGTTTCTAGCTATTATTGACTTGGCTTCGTTCCATGACAGTTACTTTAAAAAAGAAAGTATTTTCTCTTTTATTTTTGATCTTTTAGAAGATCAAAACGATTTTCTTTCGTTGTTTTACTAATTTCTGGATATATACACCATTTCAAGGTGTGTTTCTACCACCACCATTTTCATACCTATAAATAAGTTATACCATAGAGCTAGGAACAGAGCTCTATGGTTATACGTAAATCTGTGAATATTTCTGTTTTGATTTCTTACCAAAGTATGATAATACCTTTAATGGCCTGCGTTAAGTACGGCTGTTTTGTGTTTACATTTCATATTTTTCACATAGGCTATAGGAAATAAAGCAGCCATGTCTATTGTGAAACTGAATAGCGGGCCCACAGTTGGAAACGAACATACGAACATAAAATTGACATTTTGGGGGGTGTTTTTTTTTCTTGGGGCAATTAGCAAAAAATCTGATCGGTTACCTAACCGAAAATTGAAAAGAATCATGTAGATGAGGGTTCAAACTACGTTTTGCATTATTGCACCAAACACTGATGAGAGACTTCTGGATGAGATATTTTGAACTGTGAAGTTGAGGTATTTTACAATAAAGTCAACGGGACACTGTTGTGGTGCAACCATAACGGTGGAACTAGTCGAGCGCCCTCAAGCTTGCATGGCTCATTACTAACAAACAAACAAACAATCCATGCTGGTTATGGTAACGTACACACAGTGCAGTGCATGTACATCAGTAGTGCATGTACTATGCAGTAATTGTTGCATGCTGTACACACACACGGTTAGTACTTTGCTTTAAGTAAACCTGTCGAAGGTCAACCTGTCGATAATGCTGGAATAATCACAAAGGCCAAGGTAAATTTCATTTCATATTGTGACCTAGTGAGTGGTATTTGATTAGTGTTACCATGTTTTGTATGTTATTTACTTAGATTTCACTGCGTATCAGGTACATTTTCTTAATCAAAAATGTTTCTGGTACGCACACTGCACAGCACCCAATTTATACATGTAGCCTACCTATCCTATGCAATGAACGGAATGGTTTGCATGATTGCACACGTTTATATGAAGGCCTATATCATTGCTTGTGTAACCATGGCAACGGGTAATGACGGCGTTTTTAATTGTTTACAGAGCAATTATGTAACCAGAGCGCTGTGTAAATTTGGTCATGATTTTGTATAATGAAGGAGCATGAATGAACAATTTTCTTTTTGTGATGGTCTGCACTTATTAATTTATTTTATTTAGGCCTATATAGCCTTAGCTCGCTAGGCCTACATGGGTCTATTGCTGATCTTGAAACGTAAAACATCATGGGGTGGTAAAGGGGGCAAAGCATATGCACGTCGAGTAAAGGCCTATAGTGGATGCGGCCTTTTAAAGGGTGTCCCCTGTTGAAATAATTGATCGACAATGGGTCTATACGTGTACAAAACCAAGACTCCGTCGACATAGGCCCTATGGCCTATCATGATATGCTTTTAATGTTCAATTTCCAATTTCTTTTAATTTTATTAATCAATTCCCATTGTTTTTATGTTCAATTGAATAAAAGTAACACAAAATGTTTCACCATAAATGGTATCATAAGGCTAAAAACTAAATTGTTTGTTTGCCCTTAAGTAATGGATTAAAAATTGGGTTGGTAGGTTTAGTGATTTTTCACTTTTTTTACATACTGGAGTGGTAGGCGGTTTTGCATGTGAAAAGTAGAAACTGCATCTTTTGGGCAATATTCTTCTGCTTAATGAAATCTGGCTTGAATTCATGCCAAATTTCGCAAGAGTTCTACGACATTCACTTGTGTGACATCTCTATGCAACTTGCAGAGGATGTTTTGAAATAAATGGCTGCCAATGCATCCTGATTCGAAGTGTATCATTGTAGATAAAAAAAAAAGAACTCAGCAAAACTCAGTTTCAGATATACGCGACCCCAATGTTACACAGCTGGGATTGAAGTTCATCATAACTTGTATCCCAACTCTTACTACCCTTTTTCTGTACACTTTCATGAAACAACATAAAATGTACAAATTTTAGCTGTATGAAATTTTATGTTGTATTTTGGGGGTCGGTCACAGATGGCAGACATATTGTTTTGTTTTTTTGTGTTTTTTGGGGGGGAGGTCTAATTTTTGATCGGGCAGGTTTGCACATATTAATTTAAGGTCTTAGACCAAAAAAAGACAAGAAGAAAAGATACATGAAATTATCAAATAAAAGAGAAGAGGAAAAGATATGTGAAATCATCAAAAAAAGAAAGAAAAAAAGAAGAACCAATGTAAATAAACCACAGCGGAAACTGATTAAGATTTAACTTAATTTAGTCATTCAGTGGTGAACAAAGAAAATTATAAATGAATTTCTGGGCGACATTCGGAGCACACCAGTGCTCTATCAACCACACTCTTCAGCTGAAACTATACTGCAGTATCTAAACAATCATTAAAATGTGACTGGCAACCATTATCGATGATGCAAACCTGAGAAACAGCATCAAGGGTGTCTCAAAGAGGATAGTGTGGCTTTTAATTAATGAATATGTTGTATGAATTAAGGTATCATTTCACAAGAGACATGTGGAGGCTGGATAGCTTACATAGTGCTGTAGTGGTACTATAGCAGTAGCTTGAGCTCCAGTATTCAATTGTCATGTTATAAAGTTTTACATCCATTTGGCTATGTACTGATGAATGTTACTGATCAATGTTAGTATTGTTAGTTCACAAATTTCATCAATACTCATTCATACACATGATACAGGGCAGTTAGTTGGCTCTTTTATTTTTTTGGGTGAACAATTTGTTAAAGGTAATATATCATACTTTGGTTTTTGCAAAGAAATTCAGATTCCTGGGCATAAATACCAAGGAAGATACAGTAACAGTCATCTGTGAAAATTTCAGTCCCATACTGTGCCCACTTTTTGAGAAAACAGTGAAAAACAGCCACAGTATTTCTTAAGTCTTTTCTCTTTTAATTTTGATCTTTTAAAAGATCAAAAAGATTTTCGGTCATTGTTTTACAAATTTCTGGATAAATACACCATTTATTGCGGCAATATTTTAACGGTATGTTTCTACCACCACCATCTTCATACCCTGTAAGTTATACGTAAATCTGTTTTGGTGTCTTACCAAAGTATGATACTACCTTTAAGCATGACTTAAAATGAAAACGTGTTGCATCATGCAGGCAGGACAAAGCAATTTTTAAAATGTAAATGGTAAATGTAAATGGTTTTTATTTCTCCACTGACATCTCTGTCCAATATATTGATCTGTGATGACAGAATGGGAACCAAGGTATCCAAGCAACAGGGGCCAGCTGCCTCCAAGAAGGTTGCCGTGGTTACAGCTTTCAACATGGTCAAGACGCAAGCAGCCACCAAACGCATCACTGCACTGAAGCTAACCAAAGGTACGTGCCGAAATTAGAATGCGGGTTGCCATGGAAAATGAATCTCCGGCTTTGATTTGTCTATGATAACTTCCTGAACAAACATGGCTGGTTCTTTCACTTATGCTAAGCCAAATAGCGTGATCTATTGTACTCTTAAAAATCATGATTTCATTTTAATATGAATTGAGGAGGGCTGCAATTCGCTCGTAGAGAATTTAGGAGAGTGATTTGCTCTCGCTAACAAATATAGCAAAATTTAGCTTGTCCTGTTGAAAAAAAATTCTAAAAAATAATTTAAAAAACAAATAACCGGTAATTACAATTTTGTGTGTTTTCTGTAAAGGGTAAATGTCAACAGGAAAATGGTCTGTGATGTTTTGAAAAAAAAGGCAGCTCTCTTTAAATTGTTAAGGAGCTTTTTTTTTGCTCTCCTTGGAGAACATTAAGGAGAGCGGAGTAGAGTGGTCACTCTTGCTCTCCTTAAAAATCAAGGTCTGCTTAATGTCACGATACTTTTGCCTCATCCAGCCTTGAATGAAAATCTTTCTTCTTTCTTAATTCTCTTTTTTTTTCAATACTTTCCCCTAACCCTAAACCTTTGTCACTAGTACACATTTAAGTTTAAGACCGTGAGAACTTAGAAATATGGGCAACCATTTGCAAGTGAACATCGACCTTTTTTTTTATGAAGATAAAAAATGAATAAAAGAAGTGACAGTGAATTGTACGTCAATAGATGACATGGATGAGGTCATAAATCTTACCCAGATATTTTCAGCAAAAAAATGTTGTTATGAATAAATGGAGGAATACATCAACACTTCCTTCAAATGCATTTAAAGAAGAGAAATATATGGAAAGGAGTGTAAAAAAAACCAGTAAACTTTTCAGTAAAATTTCTGGTAAAAATGAATTAATTTTTTCATGATTAGTCTATAGGTTCTGTCATGATTTTGTATGTTTTTGTGTTTTATTTCTTATTTTAAAGGTATGAAGAAATGTTCACATATTAAAGATTTACCTATAACTTTTAGGATATGAAGATGGTGATTGTATTAAATGTACTGTTCTAATATTTCCGGCTGAATTATCCAGATATTAGTAAAACAATTTTAGGTAATATTCCAAATTTATGCAAATGATGTTGCCAGCCTCCATTTACATAGCGCTATCATTTCTGATCCCATGTAGGCCTATACAGGGTGTCCCAGAAAAAACGCAACACTTTGTCGGGACCCATTTTGTTAAAATTAAACTGTTTATCACTTCAAGATTCAGATATATGTGATACAATCATGTCTTGGCTATCACCATGTAGAATTTAAGCATATTGGGACTTAAATTGGTGAAAATATGACCAATTGAAAGAGTAGTTTCCTAAAAACAAATTTGCAAGGATAACACGCAAAGTGTTTTGGTCAATACACACACGTAATGTGTATGGAAGAAAGATGACAATCTGGTTTTGAGGTTAAAGGTGATTAATTAGTTTTTTCACTCAATTTTACATCAATTTTGCTGAAATTCTACATGGTAATAGCCAAGACATAGCTCTATCACATATCTGAATCTTGAAGTGATAAACAGTTTAATTTTCATACTTAGTTCTCGACACAAGTGTTGCGGTTTTTTTTGGGACACCCTGTATAAACATCCAACTCCCATCTACTATCCCATCCATCTGTTCTATGCATATCATTCTCCCATTGTCATCACTCCTGCTAGCTGACTCCTCCACTGTTCTTTCATTTCTTTGTTTTCTGTCATCTCATCTGTCACTCTATATTTGTTCCTGACAAGCCCCGCCCTGATGACGCATTTTGTTTTCTTCCTGTTGCCTAGTGACCTTTGTTTGCAATGGTTCATCCCATTCATATCAACCTGTGTATATGGCTGTTCATTTTAATGATTTAGTATTCAAACATTTCAAATTGTTTTCACTGAACATTTGAATAATCGAAACTCGCCCAGCAAGTTTCATGCAAGCCAAACATTGTATGTAAAGGCCTAAAGTACAAGGATGATCTATGTGCGGCGAATGCTGGTGATTGCTGTGCAATTAAAGGTATCAGCTGGGACTAGTTTAAGCGGCAGATATTTGCTGAAAATGAAAGTACCAGGGGCCTTGGAATTGTAGCGCAAATGCACTGGGGTTAATATTGTATAAATATTGGAAGAACAGGCCTATTTAAAGAATTTGTTTTCGAATATTCAAACTGCCAAAATGCTAATTTCGAATTTCAAATTTCAGATTTTCAATATAAGACAGTCCTTCTGTGAATTCTCACTTTGGTCATGAGCCCTCCAAACTCTAAAAGGGCTTAGACAAATTCCCCGGGAATTGGCGAGGCATTGCCGGGGTATTTTGGTTGGGCCTTACACACTACCAAAGAAATCCCCAGGGAATAGCCTTTCCCCAGGGAATGTTAACCCCTGCTCGGGAGTAGGGTTAAAGCCGAAATCCTTGGGGTTTTAATTTTTTTCAGGGGAAAAGCAACTAGTGAAATAGTGTCTTCAGGAGTTACCATGGGCCCAGTGTGAATGGTTGCTGGAGTGTTGGTGAGGTAAAAAATCCCAGGGAAATTCCCAGGGATTTATTTCCCGGGGATTGGCTCTGCAGTGTGAAAAGTTAGTTACATTTACTTCAGGTTGGAAATCTATCCTGCCCTAAAAATCTTTTGATTTGACTGCATGCCATTTCTTTATAGTTGATGAAATCAAATGGCACTTTCTCATCAAGTTTTCTTATATTGAAACGTGAAACTTTTGGCTGGTTCACTGTATGTGTGCACAGACATTCTGGTTTTCAAAAAATAAAAAGCAAGATTCTGTCAGTTGCTTTGCCAGTTCGGGGGGTTGATAAAATGAAATAGAAGGGTAGGCCTAATAGGGATCCTCACCAAAGTGAGATACCACTGGGTGATGATGGAGCTCTTAATAATGTAGAAACATTGGATAGTACTGGCAACTTTTATTCTTCTGCCACTTTCTGACACAGTCTTGTGTTTACCTGCCCGGCAGGAAATGTATGTTAGCCAGTTAGGACAACGGACAAAGTGATGATGAAATGATAATTTAGCGATTTCTTTGTTCCCCTTGGTAGGCCCCCTATCTCTTCTCATTAACTCATAATTGGAAGAAAACTGCCAACTGTATGACTGGTCATACAAACTTTGATATAGATCCTGCTAGGATCGAAACGCATCAGGGGCCGATTTCATAAAATTTACGAGGCAACGCAGAGTAAAGACGCATCCATTGCTACGCGTCGCGGAGCTAAATATGAAATCGGCCCCTGGCCCTCCTTACTCCAAGCATTTGATAAATTTCAGGTCATTATTTGGGCTAATGAGTAGTTTGCAGCAGTTTATTACTTGTATTGCATTTATCATTCAAATACACTTTCATCCTAAAATTTACCCACAAAGCAGGAACCCTCATACCAAGTTCATCTTTCATTTTCCGGCCAGCAGTTGTTAATGATTCTTCTACTTTGTATTCTCTCCATATCTTCCACAGCCATGCCTAAAGAACTGAAGAAACTTGATCTGGGTTTACCTCCGGCCAAGGACATCCAAACCACAGGTAACTTGGTGCAACCTTCAAAGCAAATCAAGATATTTCCTGCTTAAATGACAATTTCACAAGTGAGGTCTTGAAGGAGCTTCTTATTTTATTTCTGTAGACTGAATATATCATCTGTGCTTAGTAAAAAAAACCAAAAGAATCAACAGCTGACATCATACTATTGATTTATTTGTCGAGGAGATAGAATTAAGCAATTTGTTTGTATTCGTAGATAAGCACTTCACTAGGTGCCTTTTGAGCACACATGAAAAAATCCTGTGCTGGCTCAGGTGGGATTCGAACCCACGACCTCCTGCTTACTAGTGCAGATGCCACACCGATAGGCCACCGAGATAGCTGGGGTCAGCAGAGTGAATCCAATCCCTTATCAGCGGGCATCGTAATTTATCTGTTATTATTGATTTATTCGTCAAGGAGATGAACAGCTGACCTATCAAAGTACATTATGTGTATTTGCATTGGTTATCAAATAAATTTAATTGTTTGCACATGGAAAACCACACCTGTTTCGCAGAATGTCTCTGTGCTGAAGCCTTTGAGAATTATAAAACAAAAGTTTTAGAATTAGTTGGATTTGTCCCCTGACCCTGTTAATGCTCTTATCACCTGATAGTAACGTACGGTACATTTTGTTGTTTGACCTCTCATCAGCTGACTTTGCCTGCATAACGGGCACAGCCTCCAGTGGGTTTCCCATCCCGTCCTTTACCAAGACAAATTTCAACGTCAATGCTGGGCACGGTGGTGGCACAGCCCTGATGATCCTGACAGACATAACCAGCTCCACCTTCACCTCCGAGCTCTGTATGATCCGATGCGGCTTCGGCGGCAACCACTACAGCTACACCTCCCTCAGTAAAGCCGGCGAGCACTCCCTCTACAAGTATTTCAGGATCCACACAGATCACGACGGCTTCATGTCCCCGTGCTTGCGGTTTGGCTTCTCCAGGGCGACCGTGGTGTCCAACGTAGCCCGGATGGGTCACGGCGGCGTGTTTGCTGTCTATTCGGGTCCGAAGGCAAAAGGGTTCAGCAGCACGGCATCCTTGAAGACCGGCGTCTCTCTGCATCCCGGTAAACATGGGAGCGGGCTGCTGGTCTTGTGCAGTGCTCCGGGGAAGAAAGGCTCTCAACCCTGTAATGCTTACTTCGTGGCCCTGCAGCATGAAGGAGGCAAGTTTGTAGCTCAGACAATCACCGACAAGAACTGCGATGACCTGTGGAGCTTCGGTAATTCAATTGATCAGCTGGAGATCACTGGCCCATCCCTGAGTCGTTATGGTATCTGGCGTTCAGACTCTAACGCCGCTGAGGGGAGCTCCGGAAGAACAGTTCACACGCAGACATTCAGCGGCTCAGATCCAACCGTCCTTCTTGAGAATTTGCCCGAGTATGATGACGGTGCCCTGTTGGTCATGTGCTCCTGCAGCACCGGGGAGGTTGACATGACGTCTTCAGCTGTATACCTGATCAGCCTCCAAAAATGGGGGATGAAATCTTCTTTCATAGCGGGAAGCTCTCATTCATCCAAGCGGGCCAACGACTGGTTGATCTCGGCTGATGGTGACCGCCTGATGGTTGTCGGCCCTAAAGCTCCCTGTCGTTACAGCGTCATGTCAAACATGCCAAAAGATGTCAATGACCCGGCCGCACCGAGGATCTTTCAGAATTCATGCTTAGCCACGGGCTTGGATAGCAAGTACCGCGGAGAGGTGTTCATCAGCGGTTCACGCATCACAGGCTGGGTGTCTTCAATGTCACAGGTTAAGATCATGCTGAACGGATTGACCATTGAGCTGGTGGAGGCTGGACAGCTGTTGGAACAGCCTGATGGCAGGCTGGGATTCCAGAGGGAGTTGAGTGATGATGAGAACAGCCTGGGAATGAAGCTCCTTCAAGTATTTGGAATGACGAGTGACATCAGTAAGTAGATTTGTTAAATTTGCTGACCTGGCCTGTTGCATAGGACTTTTGAAACACAATTAAGTGGCGATTGAAACAGCTAGCTGCTTCTGCTTTACAAATGCAGAGCATATGAAAATTTACTGTTCCATATTATTGTCAAATATTTTTGATCAGATGGCCAACTAAAAAGACATTCAATAATGTTGGAAAATCATTAGGTGGGCATAGGTGGCAAGTGCTTTAGGCACTCGCCTCTCACCAACATGACCAATGTGGCCCGGGTTCAATCCCGGCTTGGGTCATATGAGAATAGAGTTGTGCGTTGGTTCTCTCCTATGCTACGAGGGTTAATTTTTCTCCAGGTTCTCCGGTTTTCCTCCCTCCACAAAACCAAGCACTTTCAATCTCAGGCTCCATAATCATTGCCGGTATTGCTGGCAGCCGAGGGCGCCGATGAATACCGGCAACCAGATTACATTGTAGCCAGCGCTTTGTAACTGAAAGAAAAGGCGCGTAATAAATGTAATAATTATTATTATTACATGGTGTCATCACAAACCTACCTTCCTTTTTTGGACAATCATTGTTGCTGTGAACTTTTGATTGAAATATCATGGAGCTATGCAGATTCGAGACCAACATTCTATCGCTCAAATCATGTCACACACATTGTGGGCTTATTAATGTAACATTGATCATTGCCTACACTGCCAACATAAGGCTGAAATGCTGAGGTTGTGTCACTGTTACGTTAACCTTTAGTTCCAGGTTTAAATCCCCACAGTCAGTCTGTCTTTGTTCTTCTTTTTAGGAAATTTATAACTAAATCCATGTGCAATATATATTGTGTCTTTTTACATTAGATGGTCAACCGGTCTGTGTTGAATTGACCGGGTCTCCCTATCGCATTGTGAACCAACCCAAAGGAGTCCTGTATGCTGTCAACCTTGGAGGACCCATGTACGAGGCCCTCAACAAAGTAGTCTTCTCAGGAACAGAGATTACCTTCAAGGTGGTCAATGAAGCCGATGGTAAGTCATCATCCGTTGTGGCTAGATGTGGAGCCTTAGGGCAGGATATTATTAGGCATTGGCAATGTCAGTGACATTGTGTGACTGTGTGTCTAACGAGAGGTTTACTCAGGGAGAGTCAGATGAGACATACTGTTACCTGTGCGATACGTGAGCACCAGATGGGACTGTACGGACATGTTGATTGATTCCCTGCGAGTGATCCTGCCAGGCGGATTCTCTCTTTGAGAGAACCTACTGGCAGGACTCGCCCCTAGTAGGGCGTCCCTCCACATGACACTTGGTTGCGTCAGATGGATCGTTATTTTGCTGAGATGGGGATGGGTCATGTGGCTGCCAGGGAATGGCTGTCATCAGAAGCCGAAGGAGTACCGCTCGAAGCTAGATGCGGCAATGCGCTGTCGTGGCGCATGCTTCCACTGATTGATTGATTGTCAACGACTACAAAATGGGAAGGTTTGCATCAATCACATTCATCTCACCCAATGCAGAGCAGATGCTTCCCTTTCAGTATAACAGCTCTACCCCATCAAGTGCATGATAGTACATTGTATTTACCTTCTGTTTTTATACTCACAGGGGTCAAATGTCAACGGAAGTTCAACTGCCTGATCAATGCTGATGAGAATCTCTACAACATGATGACCAACACCAACGACGGATTCCTGTTCACTACTTACAACGGAACCCATCCCGAGTTTGCAGACGAGATGTCATATGATGTACGTGGGTATTCTAAAACAGTAGAGATACGGGCGATACAGAATTTAGGTCAATAGTAATAAACTGCTGCAAACTGCTCATCAGCCAAAATGACCTGAAATATATCAAGTTAGGAGGGCCTGACGCGTTTTGATCCTAGCAGGATCTTTCTCAAAGGCTATATCATATTAGCCTTTGAGAAAGATATCAATCCTGCTAGGATCGAAATGTGTCCGATACAGAATTTGTCGCACACTATTGTGAATCGGCCGTATTACATGAGTTTGTTTTTTCGGGTGACATGGCATGGGTTTAAGGTTGAAGCTTTTTGCTTACTTTGGCTTCCATCTGATTTCTCATTTATGATGGCAGTGGTAGGCTCCTGATTGGAAAAAAACACGGTGCGAAAGATTGCTCATAAATTGTCAGACAGAAAGCTTCTTTAATCAACCAATCAGTTGGAGCATGTGTCGCGTTGCCACATCTACCAGTGAGCAGTACTCCTTCGGTGTTCTGATGGTCATCCCACAGGCAGTTATGCAACCCATCCCCATCTCAGCAAAATAACGATCCATATCTGACACAAGCACGTGTCATGTGGACGTCCTACCGGGCGAGTCCTACCAGTAGGTTCTCTCAAAGAAAGAATCTGCTTGGCAGGATCACTCGAGAGAAGCTAGTCTTATGATTGTACTGTCTTTAAATTGCATCCCTAATTTTGAATTTCGATCTTCCTCTACTCATGAAGGCCTCCGCTGACCTCCCGTCCCACGGCTTGCTTGTAAAATTGAGTTTCCCCCTTTTCTGACTTAACCAGATCCCTGTGAGTAAGAAAGGAAGTCTGACCATGAAGCTGTACAGTGCCAGCCATTACTTATATAAGCAGGTTGTCAAGGTGAATAACCAACTCTACATGACGGAGGTAAGTTGTTGCTTTGAGCAAAGCTGTCTGTGTTTAATGGTAGTAACATACTTTGGTTTTTATCAAAGAAATGCAGATTCATGGGCAAAAATATCAGGGAAGATTCAGTAACAGTCATCTGAAAATTTCAGTCCCATACGGTGCTCACTTTTTTAGAAAACAGTGAAAAACGGTAACAGTATTTCTTAAGTCTTTTCTCTTTTTTGGGGGATTTTTTAAAAGATCAAAAAGATTTTTAGTTGTTGTTTGTCGAATTGCTGGATAAATGCACCATTTTAGGCAAGAAACATTTTAATGGTATGTTTCTACCAGCACCATCTGTATACCCTGTATCCTGTATAGGTAAATCTGTGAACACTGATTTCTGTTTTGTATGATACTACCTTTAAGGACAGGATCTCATTTTGAAATCATTTCAACATGAAATCAATTAATAGAAACTGCTGAAAGAGAATAAATCCTTACAAATGCTGGTTGATCTTATTGATATCTATTGATTTGAAAATGATTTATTTTAGATTGAGCTGTGATTAATTGGTCTGTGATTGATTTATTGATCTGTTATTGGTTTTTCTGTCAATATTTGATCAGTAATTGAATTAATGACAAAGACAATTGACTATTAGGGACGCCACCAACAAAGGGCTAAACAGCTCATATAGTGAGAGCGTCTGCCTGGTATTCCAGTGGTCACTGGTTCGAATCCCGTTCCAGTCCATTTTTCTCAGTGCACTTTTCAATGACTGTAATTTAATAATCTTTTGGTGTTTAAACCATGAAGGATAGAAATAGATGAATACCCTAAAGTTTGTTTTATTCTTCAGATGTTGCTATATAAGCCATCTGGATTATAAGCCGCAGGGACATTTTTCAGGGTGAAAATCAATTTATAAGCCGCAGCCAATATTCCGAAAATTACAGTAGTAAATTATGATAGATATGTAATATCAATTGTTCTATTATTGTTTAATCAGTTATTGGACATGATTAACTTTTATTCTTGGCTTGTTTATTAATTTTGAATCTTTCATTGATGATGTTTTTATCATTGATTTATGATGGACGGATTAATTGATTGATTGTTTGATTTGATTGATTAATTAATTTGACAGGTATCTCATCAGCTCGATGACATCCCTGAAGTAGTCCCAGGTTTCACAGCTAAGACCGTTTCCTTCTCATTCAACAACAGTGAAGACAACGTCAAGCTTTTCTTTCGTAATTGTGAGTATTTCTATCCATTAAACAAAAGCCAGTGAACCGATGAACATAATCAGCTGGTGATTGCAGTATATTACATGATTAATTGAATTTGACAGTGTACTTCAAGATGCTCACCATAGAAGCCGTTCAAGCAAGCTAGGTCGCTTGGCAAACTTAACCTTATTTTCACTGTCCATGTTACAGACAAGGATGTTGAGCATACTGGGTTGGATAAAGTCATGTTAAATTTGATCATGGGTGGATGGCGGATATATCCTACTAGGTCTTGCTGAATGCTTGTGTAACAGAAATGTATGTTTGTCTGCTAATACATAGACAAGCTACTTTTGATGTATTTACTACAAATACCAAACTTTTGTATACCGGTACTGGATCCAGGGCTGCATTTCGTAGGACGGCCACAGTGCAGAAGGCATCCTTTTTGAAATGTCAAATTATAGAAAATTGTCAGCCTAATATTTGCTGTGTCGATTCCTTATTTGGTGAGAGTGAGTCCCCACTGATCGGATACACTCTGTACAAATAAAACTTAACTGGATCAAATTAATTAACCAAGCAAGATCATGTAAGAACTCTTCCATTTCTGGACTTGCTCTGCATTGAAATTCAGGTAACCTGAAGCAAGAATGCTATACCTCCCACCAGTCAGTGCATAATTCGACAATGAAATAATTGATTGGTGTTAATGATTCAGTTCCTCAATGAATATGAACCTCCGATTGTTTGTCATACCTATAGCTCCTGGACGAGGGGGCTGTCTTCCAGCGGCCATCATGATTCACGACGACACCTACAAGGAGGCGGAGCCAAGCAAAGAGGAGGAGGCCGATGAGAGGATGCTGAAGCAGAAGGTATGATAGCATTACTGCAGATGAGTGACACGTGCTTGATACAATCAATGTATTATGAGTGGCATATTGTCTTTAAGGCTCTACATGTATTTAATCCGATTGCGAGTTTTTGAGTGGCGCCCTCTCAGTGTTTTTTTTGTTTTGATCTAGATGCACTAGCAACTCCGGCTCGGTACGTGATGCGCGACTTATTCCTGAACGGAACATGAACTTAGAAGAATATTTGGCAGGGACAACACCTCCCTGACTTTCCCACCGGTCTTTTGCTCATGTTTAGATTTCCGGCTTCCCATTTTCTTTTTTGATCAAAAGAGGGCGCCACTCAAAAATGTATTACTGTATTATTTATGATTACTGTATATTTATGTAGAAACTTCATCAGTGACCTGCGTGCCCATACTATGCCGAAGGGTAATCTGAAATTGCCAACTCTGATTGGAATCGCATAATCCATGATTTTCAGAAGATGGAAAATCAATGTAGGTGTTATATTTAAGAAACGAAATCTAGTTGACTTTGTACAACTGCACTCAAAGAGGGTATGCATGTTCATCATGTGATATTAGACAATTATGAACCTAGTACTCTGTGCCTATCTTGATTCTGTACTAGGCTTTGGTCAGCTGGCCCCGCCGATAACCCCCATTTCAATATCTTAGTCCTGATTTTTCTTATATTTCTGTGGCCATTACGTCCAGAGGATATTTGCTATCGAGTTTTCCTGATGGTCCTTGTTAAAAAGGCCCGACCTCTGGAACTGACACACTGGTAGGAATTGATTAGACTTGCATGGCTCACATTGTGCTGCAAGCGTTTGAAAGGAAATTGCCCGGGTTGGCTGGTGCAGTCTGCTTGTGTTGTGATCTCTCTCATACCCATGCTCCCTGCCCTACCTATACACCTCCATCCGCACCCTCCCTCCCCCTTACCCGCACTCATATCCCCACCCCGGAATGGCTGCTTGAAACAGCATGTATAATTTATGAAAATGGACTTGAGGCAGTTTGCAATGTAGGTAGACAAACATGCAATCATCTATCCATTGCACGTGACCATGAAAGAGTTTTAGTTCATTGCTAGTTTGGTGATCCAATCATGGCACAAAATATCATGTCAACCCCTCTTTTTACATTTGTCATCGTTAACAACACTAGCTACATGTAGCTGGTAAATGAAATCATGGATTCCCAGAAAGTGCTTGTAGCTAGGTCTGTGGCTCTTAATTAAGCAGGCTGATCAAAGATCATCCAGTAAAGAATATCCTCTTTTTGAAGCTGAGTGAGAAACTGCAGATAAATATTCCTTTGGCTGATGAGAAGTATCACATGATATTTCTTGCTTCACTATTTATCGATTCAATATGAATTGCATGCAAGTAGCATAAATGGGAGACTTTGGAGAGTCGATCGGTCTTGAGTCAACAGCGAACGTGCAAACCATGCTTGCGCAATTGTGAGCATGTGCGCGTTGTTTTGCGCGTGCGTGCACGTGCGCTGTTGACTTGAAGACCGGTTCTCCAAAGTCTCCCATTGCATGTGTTTGACAGTAACTAAATAAGGCTGATCGCTATCCCAGTGTACTTACCGAACGGTCCCCGTTTTCCTTGAGTTTCATACTTTCAATGTGTCAGAAGAAGTTGCATGAGATGAGTCTATTGGCAGTTGAAACAAACTTAGTAGTACCGCGTGATAATTACATGTGCAGTTCATGTACCATTATTCCCATAGCTATATTTCCTCACAGACTGAATGATTTGCAGTTTTATACTCCCTGTCTTTTTCATTTTTGTTTCTCTGGTGTTTTTTTTTTCATTGGAGAGAAAAAAATATTGGACCACATGAATACTGTCCCTGCACTCTTATCAACTGAGCTTTATCCAGCCCTATGTTGGTGGTGCCCCTAATAGTCAATAATCTTTCTTCATTTGGCAGTCAGAAGCCATGAAACCACTCACATACTGCCACATGTACCAAGGATCATTTAAGATACATGCATGTACATGTACATTCAACATTAGCAATGCTCACAAACCTGAGAAACCGTATATAGGGGATCACTCAAAGAGGATGCTGCTTTTTAATCAATATATAAATATCAAATCACCACAATGAAAACTGACTGGATAAATTACAAGTCATAAAGTGAAGAAAGAAAAATATAGCATATGTAAATTAATTAAGGTATTCCCTGTGACCCAGTGAGTTTATTTCACTTGTGGTTATTTGATTATGCCTGTCACTTTTTTGTAGATATTTTCATTGACTCAACATTATTCTTGTGCCATGAACTTTTGTTTTTCCATTGGCCCCAACATGTTCTGTTCACTTCTTCATAACTGCACTAGCTGGCTGATGCCCTGGTGCCGTTGGATCGGACATTTAACCTGAAGCAGATGAAGATTGCTGGCTGGTCCTCTAACCTACTGGTCAACCCATCAGGAGAAGTAAGCCATCGGAACTTTATTATGTATTCCTAGATTGATTTGACTCGATAAAAAGTACGTGTGGAGATGCACCTTGGACATTAAACTGTTTGGGCATTAAAAATGGACATTCGTTGACCTACAGTTGTGATGGATTCTTGTATTTTGTACCAGATGTACCTTATTGCAGGCCAGAAGATGTATCAAATGAATCGTTAATTTGTACAGGGATATAAAGATTCTGTCACTTGGGTTTAAGTGAATCTGTAAACAATGATAAAATTACAACCTTCAGATAAACGTTACAAGAAATTTTATTACAATTTGTCAAACAGATTCTAACGGCATGAACCTGGCCTTACTTTCTAAAAATGATTCTTAAATGATTTATTTGTACAAATTTTATTACCTTTAAAGGAAAAATCATATTGCTATCATTTTACCTTTACATATCTTGAAAATTAGCTGAATTGAAATTTGCTTGTCTTGTATTTGCAGATGGGCGACCTGAGTCACTGGAACTACTCTGGAAGTTGGAAAGTCAGCGATGGAGGAGATCGAGTCGAAACAAGTAAATCCTCTCGTATTTCAATTTAAGGAAGTCTGCTAATTCATGAGCCATGACGTTTTAGAGCTGTAAAGTGATTAAAAAAAAACAAATTTGCTAACCACAGAAAAGATTTCTGATAATAATGTACAACACCGGGTATAACCTACCAACATGCCTGTCAGTTTAATTGTGCTATAATCATGTTGATGTCTCTGCCAGCTTTCTGGCTTCTCAGCTGATGTTTACTTTTTGCACAGCCTGAAAGATTGATTGGCAGTTAAGATTTTTCCAACCTAGACATGTAATTGTCCTGTTAGAGTTCAACATAGCTCTAGACACTTAGGGCATTGTCGAAAAGGAGGCTCAGGTTCCAGTTCTGTCATCCATATACTGAAAATATAGGTTGTGGTTTTCAGCTGAGCTGAAGCTCTGTTTTCTTTTTCAAACCAGACAGTCCACTTCCGAACCGCAGTCAAAAGCCTCTATTTTGATACCCTCTATTTTAGAATGGATTCACAAAATGGAGCCGAAGCCTGAGCCTCAGTTTTAAAAATGCCCTTCGAGTTATTCATAATAGTGAATGCATCCTCACTGTCTTGGTAGACTAGCTGTGTCTTTGAACAGTTTCTTCATCCTGTCATTCTGCAGTGTTTGTCTCCTCTCACATGTGGTGCACCAAGTACCAAGAAGTGGAGCTCATCCATCACTTTTCCGAGAAGCACCTGGACTCAAGTCCAGAAATCCAGGTGAGTGATAAACCTCAAAACCATTGTCTGTCTGGGATGTAACCATGATGTGGTCTGTTTCTGGCCTGATTTTCTTCTTCAAATTACCCCAGCGGACAGTCGTTGCCAAACACTGCCTGAAATCCTGAAACTTGTTGACTCTGATGAAGAACACTGGAGCTTGTAGCCTGCAGTCTCAGCAACATCATCCCTGAATGAAATCTTTGAAAGATGCTCCATAGATGCACGATGAAGGCCTGGACTCATCAGCTACATGTGAAGAATGAATAAAGCATCGTGCTTGGGGTTAGAAGGGCCGGACGTGTTTTGATCCTAGCAGGATCTTTATCAAAGGCTAAGTAAAGATACACATAAATGGATGGGAGGATCGGAACAAAAGGTAATAATCAAATTGTGTTAATCACTTAACTAATTGATTGATTCTTACAATAGGTGTCGGAGTCCTTCCACGAAGGCTGCAATCGGGGTGGGTTCTACTCACTGACGGCTACTCTGTTGGACAATGACGGCTCAGTGATTGCACGCCAGACCACCGGTCAGAAGGGCAGCATCAAGACCAGTGGTTGGATACCGGTCTGCTTCACATTCAAGGACTACGGTCCGGGGGTCCGAAGTGTCGGCATAGAAACATCAGGTTAGAGAGATGTAAACTAAGACCTTTCTATTGGTGTAGCCAAGGGCTAATGGGGAAGCAATTATGTAAGTGCACCTCTTTGGAAACTATTATCACCTCCCTCTTCCCAATATGACAGACATCAGGGATTCTTGGTAAAATGAGAGGGAAGAAGCTCTCATTGCCATTGCATGAGGTAGTCCGGACTGGTGGGGGATCTTTTTGTTTCAACTTACAGATATAATACATGATTGGTAAAGGTCACAGAACAGCACTCAACTTGCAGCATGCAGCATAAAAAAATGAAATAATAAGCCTGTGAAAATTTGAGCTCAATCGGACATCTAAACCACGAGAAAATGAGTGAAAACCCAATAAAAATGTTCTTATAAAACATAAAGAATGGTTTTTTGATCTTACCTGGAGATCAAAACTGTTTTTGGTCGTTGTTTTACTAATTTCTGGATAGACACAGCATTTGAGGTGGACATATTTTAACTTTATGTTTCTATATTTTTTCATACCCTGTAAGTTATACGTAAATATGTGAAGTGTTTGTGTATGTTTACCAATCCTGTACTGTACCTTTAATTAAGTGAGCTAGTAACCTCAGGATAATCCACATCAAGTACAAATGCTTGATTGACACAAGTTTTGTCTCTGAATCTCATATTATTTTGAGTTGTATATACCTACATCATTTTTTGAAATGGAGAACAATTAATTGTTAGAATAGCTCTTCAACTGAAGTAGGATTCTCAGAGCGCCCTCTGTTTGTAGCATGATACCAGGAGCCTCTGTTTTACCCCTCAGTGTGAAGACATCAACTTATTTCACAGAAACATTTAAAATCCTTATGCATCCTCCTCCCCACTCGACAGCCAAGGATGACAAGTTTTGGGCGGGGCACTTTGGAGCCTACTGTTCGGCCGCCTGCATCCGTGTCAAGAGCGAGGTCGCCGCTGCCTCAGGGGACAGCTACAGCGACATCCAGACCAGCAGCGGCTCCGTCTTCACTAAGGAACTGGACGCCATGGTCAGGAACCTCTACGCCCAGCATGAAGAGGAACTGGCCGATTTGCAGAAGATAGTGGGTAGGTTCGATCAGCAACCTGAATAAGATCTTTGAATGCATTTGGTAGTCATATTCTATTCTATGGAAAAAAGGTGAACAAAGTCACGCGACGTCATCTTGCTGGTAGAGACGTTTCGGTTGCTAGAAGCCTAGAACTGCTAGCATTCATTAGGAAAATGATCAGGCCTGATGAAGGCTAGCAGTTTCAGCAGCCGAAATGTCTCTACCACCAACACAACATCGCATGACTTTGATCACCTTTTTCCCCTTGTTTGTCACGGACGTCATATAAAAAAATCTGGGCTTGCAATGCTTTTGCATCCACTGAAGCCACCAGTGGCCATCTTACCATGCCAGATACAATGCGGTAACTATTGTTGCCATGACAGATTCAACTAACAATGGTGAACACATATTTGTTATACCTTTGTATTAGCCCTCCAAGATGGATACTAGTGGTTTCAATGACCTATGTGGGCTTATAGGGAGTATTGCGAGTCCAGATTTGTTTATATGACGTCTGTGTTGTTTGTATAAACCTCCGCAATGAACAACCTTTCATTTCTATATTGTTCTATTCTACTACCCAGAATATTCTCTTGCATGCTTTGAAGCTGGTTTGCCTCCATTTGTGTTGTGATGTGGCCCGGATACATCTTCACTTTCAGATTTGTTTTTACAGATGATGCTCTTGAACATCAAAATGCCAGCATAACCGATGGCGGTAAGGCATCTGGTCAGGCCAAAGCACCAAAGGTTAGGCCCATCCAAAATACTAAGCGTAAGAAACGAGAAATCCGCATCTTTGTCTCCAGCACCTTCAAAGATTTCAAGGAGGAACGAGAGGTAAAAAAACAAACATTTTTTATTACGTACAAGACAAAATGAAAAAAGAGAGCAACATCCCAATTTTTGCCGGGATTCCTACTGGTACTATATATTATGTGCTTCTTCTTGACTATGGCTTGTATTAGTGTTAGGCGTGTTTGGTTTTCTTTTTATTTGTTTATTTTCTCACACCGAGAAACAGAGTACAGAACACATACAGAGCCCCCCCTTTGGATAATAAAATGAGTCGTGCTGCCCTACGTTATATTGCCTCAGAGACTCATTCCATCTCCATTTCTCCTCCAGGTGCTCATCAAGAAAGCCTTCCGTGAGCTGAATCGGATTTGCTTGGAGCGAGGCGTGTTCTTCACCTACGTGGATCTGCGCTGGGGCATCACGGAGAGTCAGACGTCTGATGGAGAAACAATCACCATCTGTCTGAGAGAGGTGGGAGTTAGGAGACCAGGCCCATGTCATACTAGATTCTGCCTTTAGAAAATGAGGCTTGATACTAGGCGTGGGATTTATTTTACTACCACCATTTTGTGACCTATTAATACTGAAATGAAGGGTTTGAGATACATGTCAAAGCTCTATCTTTGGCAATCGGCGTGTTTTGGATCCTCAAATGGCAGTAGCGAAATAAGTCTCAAGCCTAGCCTCAAGCCTGTTTTCCCTGATTGCCTATGATTCCTCAGTCTTGGATGACAAAGCTTGTACAAGGACCAGGAGCCGACATGCGGTCATAATAGGTTTTGCTGTACACATGCTCTACTACTTCCTTGTTCGATGGCATTGAAATAGATCTCATTGTTGTCAGCTGCTCCCTACTATAACAAGTTATCATGAGGACAAGATAGCCCATGCAGCCCTGACTGTATGTAGGTTACTCATCAAATAACCACAACAGGAAACTAGCTGGATTAATTTTTACTCATTGAAAAATGAACCAAGAAAAATGAATCAGAAGTTAATTAGTAACAGGTTGACCGAACCATACAGCATACACCTCGTAATTAATTGATTGGTTCTAGGCAGTTGATCTTGAAGAAGATAAAACAATACACCTTTCACTTTTCACATAATTTACTTTGGCTGGGATATAGTAATTATATAGACACTGCTAGAAACCTACCGTTAAAATGTTTCCGCCTGAAATGGTGTATTTATCCAGAAATTAGTAAAACAACGACCGAAAATCTTTTTGATCTTTTAAAAGATCAAAAATAAAAGAGAAATACTGTGGCCGTTTTTCACGTTTTTCTCAAAAAGTGGGTACCGTATGGGACTGAAATTTTTACAGATGACTGTGACTGTATCTTCCTTAATATTTATGCCCATGAATCTGTACTTCTTTTACAAAAACCAAAGTATGATACTACCTTTAAGGAATTGAAAAAAAATTTAAAAAGACTAGATGAGCTTATTTCAGGTTATGATTTGTCTTTTTGGCTAGATCGAGAAATGCCGGCCGTACTTCATCTGCCTGATGGGCGATCGCTATGGCTGGAGCCAGACGGAAAAGAAGCCAGACAAACTGCTGAACAAGAGCTACAACTACGCCATAGAGAACCACAAGCCTCTAGAATGGATCGGCGATTACCGATATGAAACCAGCGTCACCAAGGTGGGTGTCAATTTGGAGAAGAATTATGTCCATAGATCTATATAAACCTTCCTCTTGAAGTGGTCATCAGCAGCCAGGTTCGTGGTTCGAATCCCAGTAAGGTCATGATGCTCTAGCTTAAGTCTTGCCGGAATAGTATCTTTGTCAAATTGCTTGTCTTGTTGCAGGTCGATCGTCAATATAAGACCTGCAATTAACTTGTAGTAAAAGCTTTTCAAACATCAGGTTGCAAGCAGCAGCATTAAATTCAACTCATGACAGGGCTGGCTCAAAATACACAAGAGGTCTTGAGGTCTTGGAAAGTCTTGACAACATGGCTCATGGAAGCTTTTGCCTGAAGAGGGCCGACTCAAAATAGCTGGAATTTTTATTAAGAGACCTCCTCTTGTCAAAACTATCTCTAGTCTCAGAGAAGCTGACTCACACTCTGTGGACCATAAATCTCAGTCTTAACTGGCATTTGGAAACCGTTTCATCTAATGTGAACCCGTTGTTGCGTCAACGGGATGATGATAAAGTTCTCCATGCAAATAGCCGTTCAATCAAGGATTCAAAATTGAAGTTTGGGGTTTGATTTGGCATGTGTCTTTTTTCAACCAGCTTGAGATCATGCATGGTGCTCTGAACAACAAGGAAGCCAACGAGGGACGCACCTTCTTCTATCTCCGGGAACCTCGCATCAAGAGAGAAGACCTTGAACCTCCCGAGGAGGTGGAGGAGAAGAAGGAGGAGAGCAAAGAGGAGGAAGGAAAGAAGGATAACAAAGGTGAAGCCTCATCAGGCGACAGCAAAGAAGACCAGGTAATTTAGCAGCGGACGGAGGGCCTTCCTCCTTCTTCATGTTGGATTCCATCCTTTGAAGCCCCAGGCCCTGAGGCATGAGAGCAAGAAATCTAAAAATCATACCAAAGTCGGCTCTCAATGAGGCGAAGAGCTCTGACTCTTCTAATGGCTTCTGCATGTGGCTGTCCTTCATGATGCTCTTATCAACTGGGCCAAGGTCTTTAGAGTTTTGTCCGACATGTCCAAGTTTTAGGCTAGTTCTAAAAACAAACAAACAAACCAGATTGAAATTTTGTCTTAGTTTTCAAAAGTGTGAAGAGTTATTAGCTTTCATTTGATGCCTTGAATGATGCAGCCACTCGACCATCAATTGCAATTATTTGGAACCGTAATTTAGACTTGCCAAGTTGGGCATATCTCCATGCTCTACTGTCTTTTCAGTGCTCAAGGTATCACAGAGAAGCGTACAAGTTTCTAAATAACAATTCAAGATTTGAAATTACTCTTTACCACAAAAAGAGCCTGTTTCGGTCTTTAAAAAGCAAGCGTCTGCATTAGGCCTAGCTGCAACAACTTTCTATGTTGGCGAACATACAGTATGAGGCAGGAATGATCTGATGCCTGCCGGCCAACAGATGTGCAGTGAGTGACAGTCAGCCAGTAATTGTTTTAGAGATGAAATCCTAGAGATTTCTGTCTTCCCGGAAGCTTCAGTGATGTAAAGTGTCAACTGTTGTGATTTCATGTTGAAAGAGAGGTTATCAGCCAATCTTTGCTGGAAAAGAGTATTAAATCCCAGGAACGACTTGTTCCATCTGCTTCCAGGGTCAAGAAGGCGCTGAGAAAAAGGAGGAGGAGAAAACCAAGAAGAAAGAGGAGACCCAGTGGCATTTTGATCGGCAGTGTCTGCTGCGACAGTCCGTGGAGTCATCGGGAATGCCTCTGCGCCGATTCGCTACAGCCGAGGACGGATGTGAAATGATAAAGAAGGTGAGTACCGGCACATGCTTTCAGGCCTGTCCACAGACTGGAACTCAAAGTGATGAACACTTTGACCCACATTCTGCAAATAAGGGGACTAGAGTTATTTCAAGATTTATTTCAAGCATACCGAAACAGAAATCTTCTCAGATTTACCAACATGTATAACTTACAGGGTATGAGGATGCATAACGGTAGAAACATACCGTCAAATTTTTGTCTGCCTGAAATACTGTATTTATCCAGAAAAGACTAAAACCAATGACCAAAAACAATTTTGATCTTCGGAAGATCAAGTACAACCATGAAAAGATTTTACTGTGGGCATTTTTCACTGTTTTCTCAAAAAGTGGGCACCATATATGGGACTGGGAATTTCACAGATGACTGTTACTGTGTCTTTCTTTCTTTTTGGCCATGAATCTGCATTTCGTTGACAAAAACCAAAGTATGAAATTACCTTTAAAAAAGGCATACATTTGTGAACGCAGCCTCAAACCTTCACAGTCTTGCAAACTGTCCAGATTAAGAATAGCGTCTTTCTTCCTCACCAGGACCTTGTCTGGTGTGTCGACGAGGACTTCCCTCCCGGCTCGGAGCTGAGTGCCTTACAGCGCGAGCACGAAGCCCACCTGGCCTTCGCCGAGCCCCGCCGGCGCATCTACATCGGAGGCCTGAACTACATCAGGCAGATCAATGAGTTTGTGGAAAAGCTGGACGGAGGCAGTGGGGCCGGCAGCCAGGACCAGTCGGGCAACGTACCCCTGGTGATCCTGGGAGAGTCTGGGTCCGGGAAGTCGGCCCTGGTAGCCAACTGGACCCATCAGTTCCAGGAGGCCCATCCCGGTGTCTTCCTCTTCATGCATTTTATCGGCAGCTCTTCGGAGAGTGCATCACATCTGAATCTTCTGCGGAGGTACGTGCATTCCCTTGTATTACCTGGCACCCCATTCTCTGAGTGATCATTTTCTAATTGCGTATTAAGCAATAGAGTTACGAAAATGAATTTGTGATTGCCTACACAAGTCTTCGCAGAATTTAATTTTCGTTATCCAACATCACAGAATGAAAACTGAGGCACTGAACTTGCTACAAGCCTACTGAAAGCGGCAACATGTAAATCCATGAAACTTCCTCTGAAGTGCCTCATCTGGAAAACAGACAATAAAAACCTCTAGACACCCTGCGGCTTATCTTTAAGGAAAACGGCGCCCGTGGCAAGCGCTAAAATTGTATCCATTATTCCAACTTCTGATGCCAATGAAAAAATAATAATCAGACGATTTAAAATTGGAATTTTGCTTTCTTTGTACATTCGATAAGATTTCCAATAAATTCAACAGTACAACTACCTTCTTGGTTTTTGTGGGTTTTTTTGTGCCGCCTAAAAAGGCTCCTTGTTCACAAGATGTACCGAGCTATAAACTTGTTGCTATGAAATGAGATCATATTATGTCTTGAATTCCATATAAGACTGGAGTAGAATGTCACCTCTTGTAATTTCTATCATCTTGCATGGAAGCGATTTTTTCAGGAAAAATCCTGATTTCAGGGTTTTTTTGGGCCTCACTTTGCCTACGTACAAAAGTATAGGAAATGTGTGATTTTCAGTTTTTTTATGCATGTACAATCACAGCCCTGATCTTGATATATCTTCAGATTGTACGAGGAGATCAAGCAGTTCTTTGGCTTTGAGATGACTGTACCCTCGTCCCATCGTAACCTGGTCCTAGAGCTGCCTATCTGGCTGCAGATGGCTGCTAAGCAGAGTCAAGTTGTGCTGGTCCTAGATGCTCTGAACCAGATGGACAGTGGGACTGGAACAGGTAAACTTCCCTGGAAATTGGTAGTGTCTTATGGTCATGCCCTTGTCAACGGTCAATGGCTTTCAAAGGAGGGCGGAGGAACTGCGGCTGTATCTGGCCACCGGCCTTTTGAAGGGGGAGTGCAGTTATATGCGGAAAAAAGCCGACATCATACTGCATTATCAAGTCGAGATTGTACAAATGATTTACTCATAATTCCCTTCCCAGAGGCTGGAGGTTGTATGTGCATTCTTCCATGGACTACACCGATCCAGTAGGCCACACCCACCATAGCAATGGCCAAGCAACAGCACACATGTGCATGCCCACAAAGTCGGACAAAATGGCGGCAATTTGTCAGACCTTAAATAACGCAAACTGATTGGTCAATTTGTCAATAGACGTGGCCTACTGGATCGGTGTATTCTTCAAGTGTTGTGTCGTGTCTTTCCCCAGGAGTAATTTTATTTTGGCTCATTTGAGTAATTCTGTCCTCAGACCCTCAAAGTAACATTTCAACAACAAACACCTGAAAAGCAAAAAATTACAACACTTGCCTACCCTCCACCCTCCCTGGTCACTCTAACCCCCTCCCTTTGATCCTCTCGTCCATTTATGCATATCTTTACTTGGATATTCTTGTCCTCTTGTCATTAGGCCTTCGATGAAGATCCTGCTAGGATTGAAATGCATCAGGCCCTCCTTTTACTCCAAGCATTTTATAAATTCCAGGTCATTATTTTGGCTGATGAGCAGTTTGCAGCAGTTTATTCCTTGTATTGAAGAGGACAATTTAATTGTTCCATGTCACGCCTATTTCCTCATGTTTGCTGCTCTGTTTTCATTTTTGTGTGTGTCATTCCTGATGAACCACGATCACTATTTAGTGACAGTCCTCTTCGTGGTACCCTTTTGGACGTTTTTACGGCAAACTTTGACCAGTATAATCATGACTGCTATTGACTGAAAGAATGCTGTTTCTACTCCTCAGGTGATGAACAGGATCTGAAGTGGATTCCTAAGGAGTTGCCCAAGAATGTGGTCATGATTCTATCAACACTCCCAGGAAGGGTGAGTGTCCTCCCAAGACAAGGCTCTCAGCTGGCTGATTTGTTCTGTATTCTTGCTGCAAAAGCATAGGAAAACCCTGCAGTAGCTGCAGTCAAACATGGCGTTTTGTCCACTTTGAATATCAAAAAATGAAATAAAATGCACAGTCTCCATTTAATTTGTTTTTATTTGTTAATTGTTTTAAACATCTCAATTTTATAGCAGTTTCACGGTTTCTGACTTGCAAACCGATACGAATTGAGTATTATTTTTTGACACCGCCGACAAACTAATACTGGAATGGTATTCCAGGGGTCAAAGGTTCGAATCCCACTCAAGTCACTTTTTGTTTGTTCATCATTTAATTGAAGATAACTGACTATATGGGACACCCAGCAACGTAGGGCTGGATAGCTCAAATGGTAGGGCACCTTTACGGTATTCCGGGGGTCACAGGTTCAAATCCCATTCCAGTCATTTTTTTCTGTATTCATCTTTCAATTACTTTATTTGTCTTGCAAGGCAATGGACGCTGTTGCTTCAGCCGGCTGGCCTACAATGAGAGTGTATCCCCTCAATGTCAATGAGAAGTCAGACATCGTGTCGGGTTACCTGAACCTCTACGGCAAGACATTGAACGATGAGCAGCGGTCACTGATCATAGATGCTAAGCAGACTGACAATCCACTCTACCTGAAAGCTCTACTGGATGAGGTAAGAAGGACTAGGCTTCTCTGTCTTGCAGATAGATGTATTTTGGACTGATTCACACTTGCAGAATGACAAGTCAGGCGTGAGAATGTGCTGCCAAGTTTGCGCCTCTAAGTAGGAGGAAGCTCTCCCAACTCACAATTGAGATATCAGTTATCAATGAACAAAAACCTGAGGAAAATTTTACTTGGGGACACTACCTTCCCCGGCACCCACAATGGGATTGTTTGTGGTATCAACTGAGGAATCTGCATTGGTTACAGTCTTCCGTTCTTTTCGTTTATAAGATTTTAACTTTTCGGCAGAAATCCAACATTGGAAATGCTATGGTTTCCATTTGCAATGAACTGGAGAAAGGGTTTGTGATGGCACATATACATGATGCTTAGAGTATGGTCAGGACTTCTTCTATCGGTGCAAACACTCAAACAGTTTGTGGCCATTATAGAGAGTGCTGTCGTCTAGTACTCTCTAAAAAATGAGTATTGAAATAAGAAGGAGTTCTACAAGTTGCAGGGTTGAATCCCGCTCCACTCAGGTTTTCTTTGTTAACCTTTCAATGACTTGCATAAGAAGGAAAAAGAAGTATAGGAACCCCCAACTCTTCTCTTCGATCACCACAAATTCTGGTAACTTATGTGGGATTCAAAAACCAGCCCACTAGCTATCATTATAGCTGAGGAAGGAGCTACAAACAACGAACATCATGTAAAGATCCTTTTTTAATTTGTTGTTGTGGCCTTGTCTCTTTAATGACCATGTACCAATTGTATTATATCCATTTTTGTCTAGGTCCGCATGTATGGGAGTTTCTTCCAACTGACCACCGCCATCAGGGGGTACTTAGCAGCAGATGATGCGGGCGAGCTCTTTGTCAAAATCCTGGACCGGTTTGAGGATGATTTTGAGCAAGGACTCATTGAAAGGTATATATAGGCCATGTTAAAAATCTCTAGTCTGACTGCAGCCGCAAATAACAATAAGTCTATGGAAATGGCTGCTGAGTTACTGGCTAGTGGCTGCCATAGGAGCGTATGTAATTTGCCGCTGCAGCAAGAGAATTGGAACACGACCTTAGTTTTTCATTCACAATTAAAGGTAATATCATACTTTGGGATTTGTCCAAGAAATGCAGATACATGGGCAAAAATATCAAGGAAGATACAGTAATAGTCATCTGTGAAATTCCCAGCCCCTTACAGTGACCATACACTTTTTGAGAAAACAGTGAAAGACGCCCATGGTATTTGAAAATCTTTTCATAGGATTTTTGGATAAGTACATCATTTCAGACAGAAAAAAGTTGTAACTGTATGTTTCTACTATCGCCATCTTTATACCCTGTAAGTTACTGGTGAATCTCTGAAGATTTCTGTTTCAGTTTATGCTACCAAAGTATGATAGTACCTTTAAAGAACAAACTGCAGAGGGAGCTCTTCACAGTTTTTGTTTGACAGGACTTTGGCTGAAGAACAAACTGTAGAGGGAGCTCTTCACAGTTTTTTGTTTGACAGGACTTTGGCTGAAGAACAAACTGTAGAGGGAGCTCTTCACAGTTTTTGTTTGACAGGGGCCTTTTCCAAACCTCGGCTTCGGCTCCATTTCGTGACTCCATTTTTGAAAAACAGGTATCAAAATAGAGGCTTTTGGCTACGGGTTGGAAGTAGATACTCTATTTTGAACAAGAAAACAGAGCTTCAGCTTCAATGAAAAGCCACAACCTATATTTTCAGCATATGGATGACAGCGCCGGAGACGGAGCCGAGGTTTGGAAAAGGGCCCTGGACTTTGGCTGCAGAACAAACTGTAGAGGGAGCTCTTCACAGTTTTTGTTTGACAGGACTTTGGCTGAAGAACAAACTGCAGAGGGAGCTCTTCACAGTTTTTGTTTGACGGGTGCAGACCAGTAAATAAATTCCCATAGGCTCCCATGCTGAATGGCCAATTTCAAAAAATTATTAAAAATACTCAGAAGTTTCTCAGACACTCAAGCTATACACCAAAATGAAGCTGAAAACTTCAATTTTCATTTTCATTTCAATTTGCTATAGGGTAACCAATGACTTTTTGAGGAAAATCCATCCAAAGGAAAATACCCTGAAAACGGCCATGTTGACTGGTGCCAGACTAAAAAAATGTACCCCTCCCCTACATGCCCAAGTAGAGCGAGTTTAGGGCCAGAATTCATCCAAACAGCTCAAAGTTGCAAGTCCAAACTCTGGCGACCGGGTTCCATCCATTTTCTTTACAAGACTTCCCATGTGGGGCCCAGCAAATGATTTTATAAAAAAGATTTTGAGGGTATACAAAAAATTAATGAGCTCCGCGGACTGATCTGGACCTATTTACTGGTCTGCACCCTTTAGTGGGGATGAAGTTGTCTATTTTCTTCTAAAACCACACTCAGTGCATAGAGAATTGCTCACCGGTCATGAATCTGCCCAAAAAATTGAACAGAATTGGACCCTTTTTGAAATACGGGCAATTTACTTGGATGGGGGCGGCCATTTTGTCTATGTAGTTTTTGTGCTGTCTATACACACCTGTACATGAACACAGACAGGCATGCATGCATATGCACTGCACATTCATTTTCTTTTTGGCAACAAGCCTTCAAAGTGAGCAAGGAACAGTTGGTTAATGCTTCAAGCTAGTTATGCTGATAACTTTGAACAATTTTTGTGGGTTGGCTGGGCTTAAGGGACTGAGCATTTTTTTCATAGAGGGAGGGTGGAGGGCATTTTAAGGATTGGTCCAGCCAGGGGACACTAGCTGGCTAGGCCCTAGGGTTAGGCTAACTCTCTTAGGGTTAGCCTAGCTAGGGTTAGAGTAGCTAGGGTTAGCCTAGCTAGGGTTAATCGAGCTAGGGTTATCCGGTTAGGGTAGCCAGGGTTAGGGCAGCTTTAGGGTTGGACTAGTAATATCGCATCTTCTTTGAACGGCAGAGGTTTTCAGTAAAACAAATTTTCGCCGGGGAATTTGTTGTGAATGACTTAGTTTCCAAGGATGTTTGAAGCAAATGCACAGTGATTCTTGGTAGGCTACGTGGGACTTACAATCAAATGCAGGGGGCGAATTGGGTGCCATGTACATGATGTAAGCCACCGGGCCTGTGCACACTCTAACCTTAGTGAGTGTGTTTGCCTAAGCCTAGAAATTGCACATCCCCGGTTCCTCTTAAACCAAGACATAATTATTCAACATGCTATTGTACTGTACCCTTGACTAAACTCCTTTGAAGCTACTGGAATGTGATGTTTATGCACCATTCATCAATGCCATCCATCTTGATTCTGCTGAACAGCTTTCTTTGGCCCGTGTGCATGCAGTGGCAACAAGTTGCTACCCTGGTCACAGGTGGTCCTTTGTGATGCTCTTGTTTCTTTGCATAAAAGTCTTCATTGAAAATGGCTGAAAAAAAAATGCACATACAAATACAATTCCTTACATAATTTTTTGGGGGGTACATAATGCAAACCTAGTCCATTCCAAAGTGAAAAACAGCTATTTTCCACAGGTAAACCCCCAAACATTTTAAAGGACATGCAGTGACTGAGGTAAACATGGCCGCCACCCTTTTTAAAGAAAACTCTAATTAATGGTCATTTTAATGGATTAAAAAAGAAATTAATAATTGAAAGTAACATGTAAAATACTAGAGAACGTGTGTCTGACAAAAGTTTGTGCCTACCGTCCACTTAGACAATATTCTTGGAAAAAAATACAACTTAGCATGCCGCCATCTTGGATTTACTATAGGGTGCAGACCAGTAAATAAATTCCCATAGGCTCCCATGCTGAATGGCCAATTTCAAAAAATTATTAAAAATACTCAGAAGTTTCTCAGACACTCAAGCTATACACCAAAATGAAGCTGAAAACTTCAATTTTCATTTTCATTTCAATTTGCTATAGGGTAACCAATGACTTTTTGAGGAAAATCCATCCAAAGGAAAATACCCTGAAAACGGCCATGTTGACTGGTGCCAGACTAAAAAAATGTACCCCTCCCCTACATGCCCAAGTAGAGCGAGTTTAGGGCCAGAATTCATCCAAACAGCTCAAAGTTGCAAGTCCAAACTCTGGCGACCGGGTTCCATCCATTTTCTTTACAAGACTTCCCATGTGGGGCCCAGCAAATGATTTTATAAAAAAGATTTTGAGGGTATACAAAAAATTAATGAGCTCCGCGGACTGATCTGGACCTATTTACTGGTCTGCACCCTTTAGTGGGGATGAAGTTGTCTATTTTCTTCTAAAACCACACTCAGTGCATAGAGAATTGCTCACCGGTCATGAATCTGCCCAAAAAATTGAACAGAATTGGACCCTTTTTGAAATACGGGCAATTTACTTGGATGGGGGCGGCCATTTTGTCTATGTAGTTTTTGTGCTGTCTATACACACCTGTACATGAACACAGACAGGCATGCATGCATATGCACTGCACATTCATTTTCTTTTTGGCAACAAGCCTTCAAAGTGAGCAAGGAACAGTTGGTTAATGCTTCAAGCTAGTTATGCTGATAACTTTGAACAATTTTTGTGGGTTGGCTGGGCTTAAGGGACTGAGCATTTTTTTCATAGAGGGAGGGTGGAGGGCATTTTAAGGATTGGTCCAGCCAGGGGACACTAGCTGGCTAGGCCCTAGGGTTAGGCTAACTCTCTTAGGGTTAGCCTAGCTAGGGTTAGAGTAGCTAGGGTTAGCCTAGCTAGGGTTAATCGAGCTAGGGTTATCCGGTTAGGGTAGCCAGGGTTAGGGCAGCTTTAGGGTTGGACTAGTAATATCGCATCTTCTTTGAACGGCAGAGGTTTTCAGTAAAACAAATTTTCGCCGGGGAATTTGTTGTGAATGACTTAGTTTCCAAGGATGTTTGAAGCAAATGCACAGTGATTCTTGGTAGGCTACGTGGGACTTACAATCAAATGCAGGGGGCGAATTGGGTGCCATGTACATGATGTAAGCCACCGGGCCTGTGCACACTCTAACCTTAGTGAGTGTGTTTGCCTAAGCCTAGAAATTGCACATCCCCGGTTCCTCTTAAACCAAGACATAATTATTCAACATGCTATTGTACTGTACCCTTGACTAAACTCCTTTGAAGCTACTGGAATGTGATGTTTATGCACCATTCATCAATGCCATCCATCTTGATTCTGCTGAACAGCTTTCTTTGGCCCGTGTGCATGCAGTGGCAACAAGTTGCTACCCTGGTCACAGGTGGTCCTTTGTGATGCTCTTGTTTCTTTGCATAAAAGTCTTCATTGAAAATGGCTGAAAAAAAAATGCACATACAAATACAATTCCTTACATAATTTTTTGGGGGGTACATAATGCAAACCTAGTCCATTCCAAAGTGAAAAACAGCTATTTTCCACAGGTAAACCCCCAAACATTTTAAAGGACATGCAGTGACTGAGGTAAACATGGCCGCCACCCTTTTTAAAGAAAACTCTAATTAATGGTCATTTTAATGGATTAAAAAAGAAATTAATAATTGAAAGTAACATGTAAAATACTAGAGAACGTGTGTCTGACAAAAGTTTGTGCCTACCGTCCACTTAGACAATATTCTTGGAAAAAAATACAACTTAGCATGCCGCCATCTTGGATTTACTATAGGGTGCAGACCAGTAAATAAATTCCCATAGGCTCCCATGCTGAATGGCCAATTTCAAAAAATTATTAAAAATACTCAGAAGTTTCTCAGACACTCAAGCTATACACCAAAATGAAGCTGAAAACTTCAATTTTCATTTTCATTTCAATTTGCTATAGGGTAACCAATGACTTTTTGAGGAAAATCCATCCAAAGGAAAATACCCTGAAAACGGCCATGTTGACTGGTGCCAGACTAAAAAAATGTACCCCTCCCCTACATGCCCAAGTAGAGCGAGTTTAGGGCCAGAATTCATCCAAACAGCTCAAAGTTGCAAGTCCAAACTCTGGCGACCGGGTTCCATCCATTTTCTTTACAAGACTTCCCATGTGGGGCCCAGCAAATGATTTTATAAAAAAGATTTTGAGGGTATACAAAAAATTAATGAGCTCCGCGGACTGATCTGGACCTATTTACTGGTCTGCACCCTTTAGTGGGGATGAAGTTGTCTATTTTCTTCTAAAACCACACTCAGTGCATAGAGAATTGCTCACCGGTCATGAATCTGCCCAAAAAATTGAACAGAATTGGACCCTTTTTGAAATACGGGCAATTTACTTGGATGGGGGCGGCCATTTTGTCTATGTAGTTTTTGTGCTGTCTATACACACCTGTACATGAACACAGACAGGCATGCATGCATATGCACTGCACATTCATTTTCTTTTTGGCAACAAGCCTTCAAAGTGAGCAAGGAACAGTTGGTTAATGCTTCAAGCTAGTTATGCTGATAACTTTGAACAATTTTTGTGGGTTGGCTGGGCTTAAGGGACTGAGCATTTTTTTCATAGAGGGAGGGTGGAGGGCATTTTAAGGATTGGTCCAGCCAGGGGACACTAGCTGGCTAGGCCCTAGGGTTAGGCTAACTCTCTTAGGGTTAGCCTAGCTAGGGTTAGAGTAGCTAGGGTTAGCCTAGCTAGGGTTAATCGAGCTAGGGTTATCCGGTTAGGGTAGCCAGGGTTAGGGCAGCTTTAGGGTTGGACTAGTAATATCGCATCTTCTTTGAACGGCAGAGGTTTTCAGTAAAACAAATTTTCGCCGGGGAATTTGTTGTGAATGACTTAGTTTCCAAGGATGTTTGAAGCAAATGCACAGTGATTCTTGGTAGGCTACGTGGGACTTACAATCAAATGCAGGGGGCGAATTGGGTGCCATGTACATGATGTAAGCCACCGGGCCTGTGCACACTCTAACCTTAGTGAGTGTGTTTGCCTAAGCCTAGAAATTGCACATCCCCGGTTCCTCTTAAACCAAGACATAATTATTCAACATGCTATTGTACTGTACCCTTGACTAAACTCCTTTGAAGCTACTGGAATGTGATGTTTATGCACCATTCATCAATGCCATCCATCTTGATTCTGCTGAACAGCTTTCTTTGGCCCGTGTGCATGCAGTGGCAACAAGTTGCTACCCTGGTCACAGGTGGTCCTTTGTGATGCTCTTGTTTCTTTGCATAAAAGTCTTCATTGAAAATGGCTGAAAAAAAAATGCACATACAAATACAATTCCTTACATAATTTTTTGGGGGGTACATAATGCAAACCTAGTCCATTCCAAAGTGAAAAACAGCTATTTTCCACAGGTAAACCCCCAAACATTTTAAAGGACATGCAGTGACTGAGGTAAACATGGCCGCCACCCTTTTTAAAGAAAACTCTAATTAATGGTCATTTTAATGGATTAAAAAAGAAATTAATAATTGAAAGTAACATGTAAAATACTAGAGAACGTGTGTCTGACAAAAGTTTGTGCCTACCGTCCACTTAGACAATATTCTTGGAAAAAAATACAACTTAGCATGCCGCCATCTTGGATTTACTATAGGGTGCAGACCAGTAAATAAATTCCCATAGGCTCCCATGCTGAATGGCCAATTTCAAAAAATTATTAAAAATACTCAGAAGTTTCTCAGACACTCAAGCTATACACCAAAATGAAGCTGAAAACTTCAATTTTCATTTTCATTTCAATTTGCTATAGGGTAACCAATGACTTTTTGAGGAAAATCCATCCAAAGGAAAATACCCTGAAAACGGCCATGTTGACTGGTGCCAGACTAAAAAAATGTACCCCTCCCCTACATGCCCAAGTAGAGCGAGTTTAGGGCCAGAATTCATCCAAACAGCTCAAAGTTGCAAGTCCAAACTCTGGCGACCGGGTTCCATCCATTTTCTTTACAAGACTTCCCATGTGGGGCCCAGCAAATGATTTTATAAAAAAGATTTTGAGGGTATACAAAAAATTAATGAGCTCCGCGGACTGATCTGGACCTATTTACTGGTCTGCACCCTTGACAGGACTTTGGCTGAAGAACAAACTGCAGAGGGAGCTCTTCACAGTTTTTGTTTGACAGGACTTTGGCTGAAGAACAAACTGTAGAGGGAGCTCTTCACAGTTTTTGTTTGACAGGACTTTGGCTGAAGAACAAACTGCAGAGGGAGCTCTTCACAGTTTTTTTTTTACAGGACTTTGGCTGCGCTGAAGAACAAACTGCAGAGGGAGCTCTTCACATTTTTTGTTTGACAGGGCTTTGGCTGAAGAGCAAACTGCAGAGGGAGCTCTTCACAGTTTTTGTTTGACAGGACTTTGGCTGAAGAACAAACTGTAGAGGGAGCTCTTCACAGTTTTTGTTTGACAGGACTTTGCACAGACATATAAACGCATAGACCGCCAGGTCCTATTCAAAACTACAGGGGATTTTCGTGATCTCCGCGGCACCCGACTAAAATCAAAACTATGGGCAAATTCACCCCTCGGTATAGGGAATTTACGCACAGTGAAGAGTTCCAGGCAAAAAAAAAACCCATGAAGCCATTTTCCGATTTAAAACAAAATCCCATATATACTTAGTTAGGCTGAAGTACTACAAAGTAATGCGATGCCAACGTTTGTATATACCTTAAAATTGTGAGCTAATGAGACAAAAAAAAACTCAAAATCTAGGGAAATACATGCCTTTATTCAGTTATTACAGGACGCGCGTTGCGCGCCAAGCGCACGCAGTTTGAACGCGCAGCGATTGACCGCTTTGCCTATAGTTTTCAGAATCACGGATTAGTGCACACGACTGGCCGTCTATGCGTTTATATGTCTGTGGGACTTTGGCTGAAGAACAAACTGTAGAGGGAGCTCTTCACACTTTTTGTTTGACAGGACTTTGGCTGAAGAACAAACTGTAGAGGGAGCTCTTCACAATTTTTGTTTGACAGGACTTTGGCTGCAGTAGTATTATGACTATTATTAGTCCGAGTAACTTGGACCCTAAAAATCGCCTTTTTTAACATTTGGACATGGTCTGGCGATATTAGGGTCCAAGTACCTTGTTTGCATTTTGGTTGCAAGAGCTCCATTTTGCAATGTTTTGCCTCTACCCTGAGTCAAAATCCTGTGATTTCACCTCCAAAACGATCCCAAAATGTCTCATGCGGCCAGCTATGGACCAAGGGAGAATTGGAGATTCCAATATTAAATGACAAGGTTTACTCACATTTTTTGAAGAAAAGATCATTTTTCCCCTAAAAATGAGCACAGAGACCTCCTATAAAATGAGCACAGTGTCCGTTGGGTCGGCCATCTTGGTTTTTCAAATTGTACACTGGTACCCGAAAAAAATTAGGGAAAATATGATCTTTTCTTTAAAAAATGTGAGTAAACCTTGTCATTATTGGAATCTCCAATTCTCCAACAAGGTACTTGGACCCTACTATCGCCAGACCATGTCCAAAATTATCCAAATGTTAAAAAAGGCAATTTTTAGGGTCCAAGTTACTCGGACTAGACTTTTATCATCATTAATGTCAGAGTTTTAGTCCTCATTACCCATGAGCCTTGTAAATTATTCACCTGTTATCTAGATACTGTTTCCGTTCTCAGTACTCCAAAGCTCATGCAAGGCCTTCCCACAGCCTTACCACTTTCTAGTCATTTGTTCTTTTTTTTTGTTCATCTGAGATTTATTGGTTTGTGTGCTTTGACAGGCCTGGTCTGGTCAGGGATACGACGACTGCTCTCTGGTGCTCCCATCGTGGTTTAAGTGAACAGGAGCTCCTACAGTTCCTCAAGGTACAGTACCGGAAAGACCTGTTTTTAATTGCACTCAAGAAAAGATTAACACCAAAACAATTTTCATCTTGGAAAGTTAAAAAAAAGAAATGAGACAGCTATATATTCCCACACAATTTGACGTAACAATTGCAACGGTTTTTCACTGTTTTCTACCGGCAATGATCAATTGAGCTTAAAATTTCACAGGTTCGTTATTCCATGACAAATCAAATTATGAGCAGCTTGCAGCTGCTCTGTCACATTTACAAATGTTGTACATACCCTTTAATTCATACACAAATCTCAAGAAATATTTCCTTCTTTGAAATTTTCCTTTTTGGCAATAAAGATGAAATTTATATCTAAAGTTGTTGATTTGTTTTTGTTTTCCTTTCAAATTTGTCTGGATCATAAGATGCTTCATAGTTTACAATTATATGACAACAAAAATACAACAATTTGTTTTTGAAGAAAAAATATAACAAATATCATACTTTGTTTGGTGATTTGGTTTGCTTAGGTACCAAGCAAGGTCTGGTCTCCATTCTATCTATCCTTGGAGGAGAATCTGGTCAACCGCAACGGCATTCTCAACTTCTTCCACGATCACCTCAGGCAGGCAGTGGAACGCAAATACCTGTCTACTCCAGAGCTGAAATATGAGGCATTCCTAGCCCTGGCCAACTGGTTTAACACCCAGGACATAGACGACAGATACGTGAGTCAAAGATGGCTGGCGGGGCCTGTTACATCCCAACTGTGCTGCTGCCCCAACTGTGTTCAGGGCATGCCAAACTGTGTCGGAAACAGTTGGGCATACCCAAATTACATTTGGCACAAACACCGTGGACGAGGGCGTGCGAGAAGTTTGGTGCATGTGTATGCTTTCCTGATCTCGCTAATTTAGCATTGTTCGTGGGCATGCTGGCAGAACCATAGATATATCATGGAGAAACTCCATATACATATCTGGGTAAAACCATGAAGTTTAAACCACGTCCAGTGACAAGACGCAGCAGCACATGATGATAATTTGTTGAAATAACTTAAAACGCTCATACCGTATCTTTGCAGTGAATCAGTACAACCTCCAGCACTATGTATTAGCCAGCACTTTTTCGCACCTGCATTGTTTGTGCCCAACTTATGTTGGGCATGCCCAACTGTGCTGACACAGTTTGACATGCCCCAAACACGGTTGGGGCATTGGCCACAGATGGGACGTAACAGCCCTCAGAGATTGGTCCTTTTATTCACTCATGAAGACCCTACTTTGGCAAATGATCGGCCTCCCTATGCATTTTTTTAGTTTGACCGTAGACTCCATAATCTTTAAAGCTGACAAGTTATTTTCTTTGCAAGGGAACAGTGGTTTAGTAAGTGAAATTGCAGCAGAGGCTCATCAGTGGTCTCCAAGACTAGTCTAGAGGTCTACTTTCAAGCTTTTCCTTGCAATGAATGGACAGATGCACTAGTCCTGATAAAATGGAGCAAATTTTAGGCCTGTTAAGTCTAAATTTCATAACAGAAACTACCGTTTTCTGTGTATTGTACATCTATGGGCATGTTTGTTTAATGCACAGGATCACGGATTCTGCTGATCCGGATCCCATTGTTGCATACCCTGCATAGTACGTGGATCCGCAAATCTGGGATCCCGTACATTAATCAAACAGGCCCTATATGTGATTGCTGAAGTCAGATTCCCATGTGTGTCATGTTAATCACCATTAATTATCTTGACCCTTAGGTGGATGAGGTGCCTTACTGCCTGGCTCAAGCCAAGGAGTTCAAACGTCTACGGGCTACAGTCCTCAATGTGGCTGTCTTTGAGCGCCTCATGAGCACCGAAGACGGAAAGTTCCAGCTTATCAAGTCCTGGCAGCTGGTGAGTGCATATTCCATCGACTTCTCGTTTTTTGCTCCGTTGTTCCGAAGGATGGTGACGTACAAGGAAGCAGGACCAGTCGACTTTTATAAGTTCTCTTCCGTAAACTTTGATCGTTCCTTTGGAAAGAGTAGATCTGGATATAAATGAATCTAGAATCTTTTATTGTTATGGGGGTTTAAGAAATGGAAGCTCAGGCTCCGGCTCCAGCTCCATTTCTTGAATCCATTCTAAAATAACGGGTATCAAAATAGAGGCTTTTTGCTGCGATTCTGAAGTAGATTCTCTGGTTTGAAAAGGAAAACAGAGCTTCAGCTTCAATGAAAAACCACAACCTACACTTTCAGCATATGGATTCAGAGCTGGAGCCTGAATCTGAGCTTGAGCCTCTGTTTTGTAAACCCCATATGAAAGAATTGTTTAGACTTTGAACATGGTGTCTGGGTTGGTTTTATTGACAGCTTGGCGGGTATGAAGAGGTTGAAGCGTCGTATCTGGGGGTCTTGGCCCGGTCGGAGGAGTGGGAGAAGTCGAAGCAGAAGGACGGTCTGATCAGAGCCATGGCCAGCTTCTTCATGCAACTCGGACTTCTCAAGGGTGCACGGTCAGTTAATAATAATGCTGGAATCATCCTGGAAGCTTGTGAATCCTTTCCATCCCGATGTGGAAACGTTGGGCCCGTTGGGAAACGCTGCCCCGAAGAATCTCAGTCTTGACCTGATTCTCATCTTCTCTTTGGTTTACCCTCTGACAGGCTTCTGAATGAGCGTCTGCTGTCAGAGTTAGAGGTCCGGTACCTAGGAAGCCACGCTACCATCGTGTATCACCACACCAAGTACGAGTACAAGACCAGATGCATCCATCCCGATGTTCTGGATGTGAGTATAGAAACAACGTGGCAAAGTATTCAAATGCCGGGACGATTGCATCTCATCATGTTCGAAACAACCTCCCTCAACAACGTGACCTATAAAAAATTACGTATTGCTTATTTGGGGACAAAAGGATTTGAGGAACAAATTCTTAATTGAATTGTACAAGTATAATAAAAAATTATTAACTGCTGCAAACTGCTCATCAACCAAATAATGGTCTAAGATTCATAAAATGCTCAGAGTTTAGGAGGGTCTGATGATTTTGACCCCAGCCAGATCTTTCTCAAAGGATCAAATGTCATTTTCTCATAGCCTTTGTAAAAGATCCTGCTAGTATCAAAAGGTCAGGCCCTCCTAAACTCTAGAGGCCTGTTTGTCTCGCCGCCGCGCAGATTTTGGCCGCCATATTTGATCTTACAAATCCACGTCCTAGGCAGGATACGCTAAAATGCAATCCAGAGCAGCTTTTGCACGCCGGATCACTGATCGCGTTCCTGAAACAAACAATTAAATGGTCATACAAAAAATGGATGTTTGCAGAATGAACAATTTTATTTGCCGCTCTTGTTCCCCAGGTCCTGATCTCACTGGGTACTGTCTCCGTCAAGCTAGGGGAACTGGACACGGCCAAGGGCCACTTCCACGAGGCTCTGGAACGACAGAACACCATCAAGACACCTGTGCAGAAGCTCCAGCTTGTCAAGGCACTGCTAGGCATGGGGTGAGTGAATGAGACCAATCTGCATCGAGTAAGGACAAGACAAGCTTTCTTGAAATGAACATGGAGAAAAAAATAACTGACTTTACCTAAACCTGGATCAATAAAGGCCTTTTCACTCTATCTCTTTTCCAATCCATGTTGAAACCAACCTGTATCCGCCCCGGTTCAGCCCGGCAAGATTTTGAACCAGATCAAAGAGATGCAACATTCACATTACGTTTTTGGTGAACCGGCTCATACAACACAGATCACGGTGAAATATGCAGTTTGGAACTGAGTTTTTCAACCCTACCAGTGTGAAAAGGGTTGAAAAAAATCCTGGGGTTCGATCCGGTTCCAACCCCAAGATTTTGGCTAGTGTGAAAAGCCCTTAAACGATAGTACCAACCTCCCTTCACTGTCATCTTCTTTGTGTCCTAGTTTATTTTTTCAGAAGCTGGGGAATTTCTTTTGGAGATTTCGGGATAGGGGTGGTCTGTTTAAAGTATAGTGATGTCGCTCGGATTGACTTGGTCTCAAAGCTTGCAAATTCAAGCATCATTTCCTGTTGGGCAACTCTGCGGAAATTGGCCACAGCTCAGCTCGGAGCCTCGCCCTAGGACAGTCTCCAGACTGCACATGACAATGGACATCCTCATCCTCACCGATTGCAAAATATCTACATAATTTGATCAACTTTTGTCTCTGGTTTACAGGTCAGTGCTGAGCTTGCAAGGGAAAGCCGACGCGGCAATCCGCTTCTTGCGCCGAGCTGAGGAAGTAGCAACTGATGTCCTCGGACCCAAGCATCACTACGTTGCTGCCATCAACGGTCAGGTACTGACTTTAAACAGGATCCAAGCCTGTTTGGGGAAAATTTTCAGCTAGCCAGATTGGGTAATCAAGTTGAATAAACAGAGTGTGGTGAGACACACAGGATGGCATAGAAGGCTGTTGGGCATCTTTCTTTAGTTACCTTCAGTGATGCAAGCATCGAGGTTAACTGTTGAAGACAGTGAAGCGCTTGGAGAGTGTGGCTAAGAGCCTTAGACGCAGAGGGATGAGGGGGCCAAGTAAAAGGCTGTAGGTTGCATAACTCCTAACTGGATGTCTCTGCAAACCCCATGTGCCCCCTCAGAAATTTGACCTTTTTAATGTATACCATACCGCTGATACATGGGCCAGATCAAATTTAATAGCTATAATCTGTATAAGGATGATTATGGCTTTTTCTGAGGGTGTTTTTGCATACAGGTATGCTTTATTTCAGACAGAGAGCACTGCCTACCATAAGCTCAGAGGTTTAGCCTTAAATGTAGCCATAGGCCTTATTCATGGCGCAGCCATTTTGTCACTTTCCTTCTATACCCTCATCGGAAAAGATGACACCAAGTCTAAAAAGAAAACAATACCAGACTATTTTGAATCCAAGCCTCGGTTTGATTGTACTGCTTCAAATGCAGGATGGATGCACCGTGTATAAGGCCTATAGCTGTAACTCTAGTAGTATAGTCGTACAAACTGGACTAAGGCCATGGTCAGGACTGGACATCATCTGTTTTCTGTTTTGCCGGTTAATTTGCCTGTCATAGATCGGTCAGCTGTACTACAACCAGAGCAAGCTGGACAATGCCATGCTCCTCCACCTTTGGGACTTGAAGCTGACCCAGAATGATGTGGGACTGAACCATCCACGGGTTGCTGCCGTCCTGAACAACTGCGGGCTGGTCCTGGATGACATGAATGACAAGCAATCTGGCACAGTGTTCCAGGCCGTCCTGGGCATCCTCATTGAGGCTTACGGCAAGGACCACGTTGATGTCGCTACTGTCAGGTAAGGCTATCAATCAGGAACAAGCAAGAGGTTCAGAATGTTTTTAATACCAGAAATCCTTAAATGGTCCTGAGGGTTCGTCAGTCATTGTGGAGTTGAATCCTCATTTCATTGTATTCAAAGGGCCCTTGATCCCATTTACATATGAGCCTGCAAATAAAGTATACGTTTATTCACCATGAGACACTACAACTCTTCCTTCGACCATCTGAATCTGCCCAAATGCCAGAGTATGCCAATTCTGCCCCTCCCCCCTCCCCCAGATACGCCACTGTCCCATTTAATATCAAAGGTATGCAGGTTGCTAATCTCACTGGGCTACGATTTTGTGGAAATTGGTCACATATCATCAGCGTACCTGCTTTCGTGTTATCCAGTTTTCGAGGGTTGGCCTAATTCTTTAGGTCACTTACAGCGACGCACAGGCCTGTACCACACAATCAGTTGATTTGTTTTGAGTACGATACATGCTCCATCGCAAGTAAAACTACAACGTCAACAGTTTACTTCTGTATGTGTCCTTTTGTCTTTCTTGGATTAAATGCTTAAACCGGTACATCGAGGATGTATAATACATTGTATACTGTATATACCAAATCTTAACCAGCCGAGGGCGTGACACCCATCTGTTTCCTCCTCTAGGTACAACTTGGGCTTGTACTTCTTGGCGTCCAACCTGTACCAGCGTGCCAAGTTCCAGTTTGATGAGTCGCTGCGTGTATCTGAGCTGTTCCTGGAGCCCAACCATCCCAACATACAGGCCATCAGAACAGCCATGGACAAACTCAAGGACTTCATGAAGTAGGTGTAGGCCTCATCATCCGCCAGCTGAGCATGAGTGGATCTTTCTGTGAAGCTTCACATACCTTTCTGAAATTATGGGAAGATGGCGGTTACAGGCTGAAGACATCCCACCCATTTATTCCTTCCTTACTTCTTCATACAGGATCATGGGAGTTCTGTAAGTAGTTAAGTGATCGGGGGTCGATTTCATCAAACCCATCGTAACTTACTATTTAACTTCGTTCGTAGGGCTTTTGTGAAATCGACCCCTGGTGCATTGAACTGGAGATCTTTGTGGTAGGATGCCAGCCCAGCACCCACTATGGTACTTATGTCCTTTAAAAAGCTGCTTCGCCCTAATTGTTTCTCTTCACCAAGGAGTTTATGAAATGGGAACTTGTGAGGGAAGATGGTTCAGCTATGTTTGAATCAACCCTTAGCAGCGTTTCCTGGTTTATAGTCTTTGGAGAGTTGAGATGGACCAAGGACAACGATTTTCTTGCTAAAAAAGAAATGGTTACCAAGCAAAATTCTATGAGTTTCTTATGCTAAGAAAAACCAACAGAACCCCCAAACAAATCCTTGTCATTTTGACAACCAATACACATCACATGCTGTTTTGAATGGCAACCTGTTATCCATGCAATGAGCAAGGACATTTTGTACTATAAGTATAAAGCAAATACCTTTTTGGCTTTTAATATGGTCCCATGAAATTGGGCCCCAGGGTCCAATTTCATGGAATCCATTACTGTAAGCAAACATTCTTTGCTTATGATAGAAGATTGATTTTGCTACGCCAGCTAAGCAAGGACTTTCTGCAGTACTGAACTTGAAGGATTTTCTAGCACACACAAAAACACAAAGTTAGCCTAGAAATTCTTTGCTAACCGATTAAGTGCCAAAAGTCTTGCTTACGGATTTCATGAAATAGGTTTCATGTCAAGCATTGCCCGTAAGCACAGAAATAGGCTACAATGGATTCCATGAAATTGGACCCCTGATCTTTACCTATAGACTGATATAAAGTAGAGACTTCTTAACCATGTTTTTACTGTGGTATGACCGCTCTGTACATGATTGAACAGCCCTAACCTAAAGGTGTGCTATAAACATGATTTTCAAGGCTGAATGTGCAGCAAGCACCCCATCATTGGCGCATATGATTTCTACAGGCCCATATATGCCTGCAGTATCCCCTATGCTCTACAGTTTGCAATTTGTACATTATATATTCAAATATAATTCGAATGCTTGGTGTTAGAAGGGCCTGACACGTTTCGATCCTAGCAGGATCTTTCTCAAAGTGAAAACCTTTGAGGAAGATCCTGCTTGGATCAAAACGCATCAGACCTGAGCCTTTGAGAAAGATCCTGCTAGGATCAAAACGCATCAGGCCCTCCTAACTCCAAGCGTTTGATATAATTTCAGGTCATTTTGGCTGATGAGCAGTTTGCAGCATTTTATTACTTGTATTGCAAATTTAACCCACAAGATATTTTATATCAGTTTTTGAATGTTTAACTAAGTACCGGTATGTGTTTCCTGCAATTCATGAGATTATGTAATCGATTGAAATTTTCAAATGCTATGAAGACAATCAACTTTGCATGAAAGCATTGCATTATAAGATAGGCCTAATTATGTTTTTATGAGTGACAAGAATGTATACAAGTTTACTTTTTTAATGAGCAAAAGTTTAAGAGTTGGATCTGATACTTTATAACATGGTAAATTTCAACATAGACATTACACATGTACACACGTGCGCACAAGTACAAGTGTATTTAAATGGGTGGTTACAGAGAAATTCTAGTACGGGTAGTACACCACTTTTATGTTTGACAAGAGGCTGTACCAATTTTTACAGCACACATTTTATTTTTTGTTATAAAAACTGTTGCTGGCCATTTGCAATAATAGAAACACAGGAGCGGATCCAGGATTTTTCAAAAGGGGGGCGTGGAAATAAAATGCACCAATTCAATATTGTCGGATGAATTTCGGGGCGATCAAAGCTATCAGGTTATGGTGGACCTGACGTGAACTGCTCGATTAATTTTGTCCTCCCTCTTTTTTCTTCTCTAGTTTTCAGTCTCTCTTCCTAGCTCTTTATAATTATATCGTTTGGGTTTGTTCTTCCTTTTGGGGGCTGACAGAAAAATGTATTTAAGTGCTTGCAGTTTTAATGTCCTCAGTACAGTTCATGTATAAAATCTTGATCTTAGTATAAAGTAATATATAGCTTTTTATTGAGTATATATATATTTTGCAGTGATGTATTATAGATAGATTACTAGTAAAATGTTCATCTTTGTGTCTAGAATCATAAGATAATTGGCATGTGAATTGCTGCAAAATTGTTTCTTTTTCCTGTGCTTTCTGTGTTCTCAAGTTGTCGCTGCAATGAAGGTCCTGCTCACTGCCAGGTTTGGTCTTGCCAGGCTTTTCAGTTCTCGGCCAGGTTCGGGTCTTGCCAAGTAAATTCTGGCCCTGCTAAGTTCTGTTCACTGGCTGGCACACTGATTTTATCTACCGCAGTTTATGGTGCTTAATTTTGGTGCTTAAGCAGCTCTATGAAATTGGCCCCTGGTCCCGCTAGATCCTGGTTCTGCTAGACTGTGGTCCTCTTTGACTGTGCTCCAGCGGCGTAGCTAGGATTTTTTTCAGCAGAGGGGCACTGGGGGGCCTTGGAATTTTGTGGGGGGGGGGGGGGGGTTGTGCACCCGGAATTTTTTCAAAACTGGAGATTTGCAAAATATGAGAAATGTAGGGAGGGGGCGGATCCAGCGGGCGTGGGGCAACCTTTTCTTCAAGCAAAAAAAAAAAAAAAGGAAACAGACAAAAATAAAAAAATAAATAAAAGGGAAACAGAAAGACTCGAAAAGAGCTGAAAAAGAGGGGGAAGACAAAATTAGCTAGCTTTGATCTCCCCGAAACGCATCCATCGCTATTGAATTGGTGCATTTTATTTCCACGCTCCCTGGAAAATCATGGATAAGCGCGAAGGCCTTGCGGCCGGGGTCCAGGGCCCGCTTAAGGGCCCTGGAAGCTCGGGGGTTCTAGATATTCTCTGGTGCAATCTGAGCCTTATTTTGGAAGCAATTGTTCCGATAAATTTATTCATTTATTTATGTTATTACTTCATTATTTCTTTTTAATCCAACACTCTTGAGCGGGAGAAATTCAATCTGGGGACCAGACTAACTAGCCAAACCAGACAAAAATTGCAGATGGGCTGTTTTGAAGTTCGCGTAAGAAAATTGCATTTTTACACTGAAATGTTGCACAGATTTCTTAACTGTAGAGTTTTAAGGACTCAGGAACATTTGCTGAAAGTAAAAAATATCATTTTGGAACAGTAGAAGCCGTGTTAAGTTGTTTTTATTTCCTTTATAGCTATCATACCCTGCAGATAACGCTTTTTTTTTTCTATACCCACGATATTTAAGGTGGGGGGGGGGGCGGGGGGGGGGGGGTGGCACGTGCCCCCCAGGCCCCCCCGTAGCTACGCCCCTGCTGTGCTCCTGCTGGGTTCTGGTCCTGCTGGGTTCTGGTCCTGCTAGGTTCTGGTCCTGTCAGGTTTAGGTTATGCCGGGCACTTGTCCATGCCAAGTTCTGGCAGGTACTGATCCTGTCAGATTCTGGTCCTACCAGTCTGTGGTCCTGCCAGATTCTGGTCACTGTCAGGTCTGGTCCTGCTAGGTTTTGGTCCTACCATAGAGCTAGGAACATACCTAGCTGTATGGTCCTACTAGACTGTGGATTAGTGCAAGGTTCTGGTCACTGCAAGGGTTTGCTCACTGTCAGACACAGGTTGCATCAGGTATCGGTATTTGTCCTCTCCGGCACTGGTCTGTTCGGTCACCGGTCCCGTCATCCGGTACTGCATGGTCCCGTCAAGTACTGATCTCAGTACCTCGGTCACTATGCAGATTCAGTATTGCCCGAGGACTGGTTCCTGCATGCCTCTGGTGCAAGCTGCAAGGGCCTTGTTTCTTTTTGTTTATACCGCCCAATACTTTGTTCAACGTGCGGTAATTTTCCTGATATATTTTGTCGGATTATGAAGTGCATGGCCATGGCTTCTCATGTGTACATGATGTTTTTACTAGTACTATGCGTGACCCATCCGACAGCAGCTAAAAACGGCATTTTCATACTTTAATAGGACCTATATAGCTACTTCAACTTTTTGCTTTGCATACATTTTTATGAGTATCAATTTGAAATTACATAGGTTAATATCATAAATTGTTTAAGGGCCTGCACGGTATTCAGGATGTCGCCGGTTCGAATCCCGCGCTAGTCAATTTTTCTTTGATCACTTTTCAATGACTTTAAATTCAGTCAGTTTCCCTTGTGGTTATTTGATGATTATGAATTGTTTAAAGTTAGAAATGGTGGACGCCTTTTTTCCCTTCCCCATGGAAGTGCATGCGTGTGGAAACATTTAGACCAAGGACGGCACGGGCATGGAACTGTGATGGTGTGACATCACTGGTTCTCGAGGTTTTTTTTTTTTACGAAGGACCATTTTTATTTGGATAAGTGTATTGTCTGGTTCTTTCTAGCGTGCAACATTACGTGGGCTGTTTTTTATTTGCCCTGTTCTTCCCTTCATACATTTCGTTTGTTGACATTCAAGTATGGGTCGTGCGTAATGGTATGAACGGGGAATTTAGTATGGGTGTGTGGAACTCAATGTGAACGGCCTTCCCTTTTATGCGTGACCGATATCTATGCGAGATGTTGAACCGTGGGTTACTGAACCCAATGAATTTTACCTATAGGATCGATCCACGCTAGGAATGTCCCCAACATTTTTGTCCTTAAGTTATGACCGTGGTTTTAGTCAAGATGTGGGATACCCTATAATACGCCCTTCAATGATGGCAGGATACCCAGTCCACTCCATATGTCCACCTGTCATTAGCCCAGGGACCAATATTAATTTGTCAACGTGCAAGGCTCATCAATCAAATGAATCAAGTTTGTTTTACTGGCACGACGACTCAGTGCAAGTGGCAGCGTTAAAATGTCTAATATTTTTATGACACAAGTGGGCTGGTACTGCGTGGTCCCTTGCATGGACAGCGGTTATTGACCCGTGAATATTTTATTCCAAAGAGGACCGTACGTAGAGGCGTGAGCGCTCCCGGGTGCAATTCGGCCTAAACATACGGAGCCTGGACCGGAGCCTGTTAGATGTTACCAAACTCATCGTAACTTACTATCAATCGCAGGACTTGTGATGCATTGCATCCCTACGTATAAGATCCGAAGGGTTATCCTTCTTAACTCGAGTTACGACCGTTCGATCGTAGGGCTTCGTGAAATCGACCCCTGGATTGGCCTGGAAGGCCATGGGCCAAACCCTGTAGGGTGCAGTTGCGTCTTAACTTTCTATAGTGGCAACTTGATCTCTCGGTTTTAGATAATTAAGGCTATAATAATTAATATTTTACCTGTCAACGTTTTCAATGTTTGCACGTTAATGAGAAATTAAACTTTATTTCAAGTTGCCACAACTCAAAGAAAGTTAAGACGAACCTCAATTTCTATAGGCATGCTACAGGTTTTTGGCCTATGGTCTATGGGCTCCTAACACGACCCTTTTTCGTGATATTATCACGAAAAAGGGTCGTGTTGGCGTATTAGTGTTTAAATGTAAGTCTACAACTCCATTACATTAATATAAATCAGGCCTTTTCCTCAGACAAACGATCGATCGATCGATCCATAGGGGGCTCACCCGTTGCACCTGTCCTTGCCTATATACGAACTTAACCCCAGATTGCCCGCAATGTCATTGGGTCTAGCCGTGACTTAGCACTTCCATGACGGGGCGTGTTCATGGTGTGTTTATTCATCGCGGGTTGTTGATTTTGCTGTTGGTTTTGTCACCAGAGTTGTGCGTGAGCTGTACCATACCATTTTCTACTCCACTTGTTCCCGAAATATTTTGTTCATATAGGCCTAATTCAAAATGATAAACTAATGGCATTGAATATTTTTATTTTACTGTGGGAAATAAAATCTAACCTTCGTTTATATGAGGAGGCTGAACGGTGGGTTATTGAACCATGGACAGAGCCATGATGGAACCAAGTTCATGGTGAACTAAAGAATCGATACTGTTCCAGAACATTTTGCCCTACTTTGGTAATGGTGTGCTCTTGAGATAAGGTATCTTCCGTTGCAGTTTGCACTATATTTAATTGTTCAGCTTTGGGCTGACTTCAACTGCGGATCAAATTGGGGCAGTTTTGAGGTTTTTTTCAAATAGGCTATTTAACTGAGGTCAATGACTGCACAAACTATCGATGATGTCCCCTTTGGAGGACAAAGCTTAGGGCCCGTCTGTTACCAAGACCATGCTTGTTATAATCTGTTAATCAGTGGTATTTTTAAGTCCTAGCAACTGTGACACAATTTACTCGGAATAGCCCTATATCATGAGTTACCCGCCCAGTGAGGGTGTGTACGATCCATTTTTCCCACAGCCGAGCATCCCTATAGGTCAAAGAAATGGCAAAAATTGGCGCAATTTCAAGGCACAAAAAGGAATGACGAAACTGAATACAACAACTAATCAATATCAAATGTTAAATGTAGGCCCTATTTCAATTCCTCATAGGCCTATACCAACTGACTGCCAAACGATTGACTATTTGGGACATCACCGACATAGGGCTGGATAGCTCAATTGGTAAGAGTGCCCGGTACGGTATACCGGTGGTCGCTGGTTCGAATCCTGCTCCAATCAATTTTGCTTTGTTCACTTTTCAATGACTTAAATTAATCCATTCAGTATCCCCTCGTGGTTATATGGATATTATGCATATGAGCTTTCTGGGTGATGTGGCTAATTACAAATATGGTATTAGGAGACACGTTAGCGTCGGAAAGTGAACATTTTGGGAGGGTACCAGCTACCTTTAAAGACAAATTTTTACTGTCCACATTTTAATAGAAGATTAAATATGAATGTCAATTTCAAGTTCATTGGTTTGGAGGATGTTAAGAGATAGGTAAATAAAGTTTGTGCACGGCCCTATGGGAAAGTCTCCTTAAGTAGGCCTACCCATCCTCGGTTAATTATTTTCGAAGATACTGCCATTTCTAGCACCTATAAAACGGTCCGACCGTAAACCGTTCAGACACAACTAGGTAGACATATTTAGTGTAAACCGACGATAGACCCCTTTTAGTACATTGCCTGAACGATCGACCCCGAAAGTGGGTAAAACGGCCTTGTCGTCCGGTAGAATGACGTCTGGCGTGCTAGCTCCATGGTTTCACACACTGCGCGGGGTTATTGATACCGTGTACGTACGGTATCAATAACCGGCACAGTGTGTGATTGTGAAACTCGCTGAAACTTGAAGAAAATATGAACGGGGCAATAACCGCCGTCCATGCAGGGGACCACGGTAGGCTTGCTGTACCAGCCCACTTGTCTCGTAAAATTAGACATTTAATGCTGCCACTTGCATGCCGAGCGGTCCATGCCAGTCAAAAAACTTGATTCTATTATTGATTGATGATGCTTGCGTAAGATATAATCAGCGTCCCTGGGCTAATGACAGGTTGGGCATATTCGGGCTGAGCATACCTGCATGCACAGAGCCATGCCTGGTCATTTGGGGTCTTGTTTCATCATACCGGTAAAACACGGTACAGAACCAGTGTTGGAGCATGGAATATAAAGTTTATAGCTCCACGGTTGGAGCATTCGGTACTCGAACTCGAGTACATGAACTCGAGTACCACTAAGTACTTGGCCCGTACTCGGTCATAAAATACCCATTAACTTGAAAACAAGTACTCGGCCCGGCACGTAATTTCGTACTCGGACTCGTCCCCGAACTCGACAAATATTGTACTCGAAAGAAAATTCAGATTTTTTTATATTAATTTTTCGATACTCAACTTATTAAAAATAATGACGAACGTATTACGTCATCGGCTCTATATGCAGAGCATGCAGCATCCCGGGTATACATTTTTGTATCGTCCTATTCCTAATATGGAACACTACAAAAATACCAGCGAAATAAATTGCAACCTTCTTTTCATGGGCTGCATTTTGAATTCTTCGCACGCGGCATTTTTCTCGTAAATGCGCCACAATGATTCTTTAATGGGCGCATGTATAGGCAATGTGCTAGTTTAAAAAAATGTACTCGGGATTTAGTGTACTCGATGTCTTTGTACTCGAACTTGGCCCGTACTTGGACTCTGAAAAACGGCGAACTCGGGTTTTTTTTTGGCCCAGGACTCGATTAAAAAGTACTCGGACTCGGTCCGTACTCGGCACTGTGTGTACTCGGAAAACTATAGTACTCGGATTTTGGTACTCGACTACAACACTGTACAGGGGCCAATTTCATAGAGCTGCTTAGCACAATAAATTGCTTAGCACAAAAATTGCTTGCCCAATAAAACAAACCCTCAATGAAAATTAAATTTGATATTCATGATCAGCGAACAACAGCCGAAAAACAATTGCAAGTGATACACAACACATGGAAATTTTGTTGTTAATCCTGTTTTAACTAAGACAGAAATGTCATGCTTAGCGATTGTGCTAAGCAGCTTTATATGAAAGTGGCCCCAGAACTTTGGGATACTGGGACAAATTGAGCATTCACAGATCGATCACCGATTCTTATACATGCCTATGAACGCGGTTCAACAACCGCTCGGTTCGAAATCTTCAGTATATTGGGTCATGGCACTGATAAACGATTGAAAAAGCCGTTGACGCACGTAGAAAGTTATTTCCAAATTCTCACTAAAAAAAATGAATACATTCTTCCATGCCAGTGCCATACTGTCGGTGCAAGTGATCACAACATTTTTCCTTTCAGCGTGAATGAAACTGTTGGTGGAACAAGTGGAGCATGAAGTTGAACAGCCCACGTATAAATATTCTGATGTAGTTGTAGGCAAGACTCCTGAGAATCGACGCTGTGCAAATAATCGAGACAATAGACACTCCCATATACACGCACGTATACAGTGCAGTGCCCGTTCGGCGACTTCTCTTAACACGGTCACACTGCTTTGATTCACTCAAAAGCCCAGATTCCCATGGTCATATGCGATTCTTTATTTATGAAGGTAAGGAGGAACGACCGATTGGGTTCGAACCTTTTTTCTTTTCTTTCAGATTTGTAAGGTTCTGGATTGTATGATGATATAATGAAGTCGTAATCGATGACGGTTGGCGTGCATTTATGATGCAATCGTGAATTTCCTGCAGTAATAGTAAAGGTCATGGGCAGGCTGAGCAGCCTTGCAAAAGGCCTACGGTACAGGGTTGATTAACTTGTTAAGGGTTACTTTAAGGGTAAGATACCTATAAAGGGAATAAAACAACTATAATAGCTTCTACTGTTCCAAAATGATATTTTGGACTTTAAGCAACTTCCCGAGTCCTTAAACCCCAGATAGAAAAAAAAAATTGTGCAACATTTCAGAGTATCAAAAATGCAATTTTCTTACGCGCTTGTTGCGAACTTTTGTCTGCTCTGGCTAGTCTAGTTTAGTCTGGTACCTACAACCAACGTATCAAAAGTCAACACAATGAGAGCAGAAACTAGGCAATAGTCTGCGGCCGGGCGTACGCGTGCGTCTATGAAAAGTCGCCGTTTTCGTTACCGTTCTTACCCCACAATTTCCCTCAAAAATCAAAGCCCTGCCCTCTTTCCACAAATGTAACCTTGCTAATAATATTGGTGACACCACGAACGTATATTTAGGTAAGTCTCATTACAAAAAATTGTTTTTATCCCGTTTATAGGTATCTTACCATAAAAGTAACCGTCATTGAACTCGAACCTAAAAATGGCCCCAACTCGGGAACTCGACGACCTATAGGCCCCGCATGGCCGCACGTTTCACTCCCCCACCTGCATGTTCGACTCCAGTATTTGTTTATCCATAACCCATCGATGAATCAAGTTTCTGACGCGGGGTTGCAACGGTGTCTATAATTTTTATGAGACAAGTGGGCTGGCACGCTGCAAGCCCACCGTGGTCCCCTGCATGGGCAGCGGTTATTGCCCCGTTCATATTTCTGCCATCCCGGTGATCGTGAGCCCAGGCGAAGATTTGTTGGTATTTCTATTAAACAGCACGGCAAAGACGCCACTCATTCATCACGTTACATTCTTTGGAAACTTGCTCGTCAATTTCACGCTTACCTTTAACTTTATCACGAAAAAGGGTCGTGTTTAATAGCGTATTAATGTTTAAATGGAGGTCTACAACTCCATAACATTAATATAAGGACCAATTTCATAGAGCTGCTGAGCACAAAAATAGCTCGCCTTATAAAACAAATCACCATTGAACTTGATTCCATTTGATATTCATGGTCAGCGAACAACAGCCAAAGAACAATCACAAGTGATACACGACACATGGAAATTTGGGTGTTAATTCGGTTCATTTACTAAGACAGAAATGGCATGCATAGCGAATTTTTGTGCTAAGCAGCTCTATGAAATTAGCCCCTGGCCTTTTCCTCAGACGATCAATCGATCGATCGATCCATAGGGGATTCACTTTGTACCTGTCCTGGATGATGTGAGCATGGAGCTAGGAAGCTCCATGATGTGAGCGACCCCCGATTGCCCGCAATGTCATTGGGTCTAGCCGTGACTTAGCACTTCCATGACGGGGCGTGTTCATGGTGTGTTTATTCATCGCGGGTTGTTGATTTTGCTGTTGGTTTTGTCACCAGAGCAATTGCGTGAGCTGCACCGTACCATTTTCTGCTCCACTTGCTCCCGAAATATTTTGTTCATATTCGAAATGAGTCGTGATAAAGGTTTTTTTTTTTACTGTGGGAAATAAAATGTAACCTTCGTTTATGTGGGGAGGCTGAACGGTGGGTTATTGAACCATGGAACCATGAATGAACCAAGTTCATCGTGAACTGAAGAATCGATACTGTTCCTAAACATTGTGCCCTACTTTGGTAATGGTGTATAACATAAGGTATCTGCCGTTACAGTTTGCACTGTTGTTCCGCTTCAGGCTAACTTCGACTGTGGATTGAACTGGGCAGTTTACGGTATTACGTTACGGTATTCCGGTGGTCACGTTATCACTGGTTCGAATCCCGCACCATGCAGTCAATTTTTTTTGTTCACTTTTCAAGGACTAAAATTAAGTCCAGTCAGTTTCTCCTCGTGGTTATTTGATGGGTATTATGCACGTGAGTTTCTGGATTTTCGAAGACAATTTCTATCACCTATGAAACGGTCCGACCGTAAACCGTTCAGACACAACTAGGTAGACATCTTTTTTTTTCAGTGTAAACCGAAGTTAGACCCCTTTTAGTATTTTGCCTGAACGATCGACCCCGAAAGTGGGTAAAACGGCCTTGCCGTGCGGTAGAATGACGTCTGGCGTGTATGTACGGTACCAATAAACGGTTAAAGGTGGTATCATACTTTGGTAAGAGACCAAAACAGAAATGTTCACAGATTTACGTATAACTTTCAGGGTATGAAGATGATGCTAGCATAAACCTACCGTTAAAGTTTTTCCGCATGAAATGGTGTATTTATCCAGAAATTTAATAGTAAAACAACGACCGAAAATCTTTTTGATCTTATTAAAAGATCAAAAATAAAAGAGAAAACACCTGTGGCTGTTTTTCACTGTTTTCTCAAAAAGTGCATGGACACCGTATGGGACTGAAATTTTCACAGATGACTGTTGCTGTATCTGTCGTGATATTTTTGCCCATGAATCTGTATTTCTTTGATAAGAACCAAAGTATGATATTACCTTTAAACGGGCAGCGGTTATTGCCCCGTTCATATTTCTGCCATCCCGGTGATCGTGAGCCCAGGCGAAGATTTGTTGAAATTTCTAACAGCACGGCAAAGACGCCACTCATTCATCACGTTACATTCTTTGGAAACGTGTTTGTCAATTTCACGACACCTTTAAATAGAAGATTCCCACTGGCTTATTGCACGGATCATGGTCATGGTCATCAGCTACGGAAGAACCGTAGCATTTTCTGGCCCTCTGGCTTGACGCGATCAAGTTGGGGTGCCCATATAATGACTTCAAGGTGTTTTTGAACGAGGGCGCCTTTTGTGAAAACAGGTGATTTCGACATTGTTTCTCATCCCACTCAAAACAATGGTCGGTTTCCAAGACCCTTAGGGTAGCTCCTTCCAAAATGCTGATTATATCAAAAAAGACTCCTGTTGATATCTCCCCCATGCACAAAATAATTTGCTAAACCCAGCTATGCTTCTAAATGGTCATTAAAGGTATAATACATGATAAGTTAAGGTCACAAAGCAGCTCTCACACTTTATGTGATCAAACATGTAGGCCTACATGAAATAATAAACCTGTGAAAATGTGAGCTCAATTGCACATCTGAGTCACGAGAAAATAGCGAAAACCCGACTCGATTTTTCTTATAATACATAAAGAATGGTTTTGATCTTATCCCGAGATCAAAACTGTTTTCGGTCTTTGTTTGACTAATTTCTGGATAAATGTACCGTTTCACTTCACGGCGGAAATATTAACTTTAACGGATATATGTTTCTACCAGCACCATCTTCATACCCTGAATTATATACGAAGTGTATATTTTGCCGGCACCGCCATGCATTCTTCTCGTTGGCCATGCCAGCGGGTTATTTTCCCGGAGGTACGTTCTTAGTCATGTACTGCAAATTAGCTAATGGGAACGGCAAAATAGCGTTTGCAGGAAGAATGCCGGTGCCGGCAAAATATACACTGCCAAAATGAACATTTCTGTTTTGGGTATGTTACCAATCCTGTATTACTGTACCTTTAACGAGGCCGCGTCATAACCGATGTCTATAATACAGTATACAAGTCATAACACCATCGAGCGGTGATGCAATATAATTCCATCTTTATGGTTGCACCCAAGTAAATAAACTCCCATAGACAACAGTGATAAATCATCAAACTTCAAAAATCATTTAAAAATATACAGAACTCTCACAGCTGTTCAAGTTACACAGAAAAATGATGACCAACATGTCATCTTTCATTTTCTTTTCAATTTATGGTAGGGTGACCATTGAATTTTTGAGATATACTCATTCTCAGCTGAACACCCCTAAAACAAGGTATGGATCACTCCAGTCAAAGAAGCCATTTTCAAAAAAACATCCCTCTGCAAAGCGGCTGAAATAGACCCACTTTCTCACCCAATTGCATCAAAAATGGTCACAAATGGAAGCCCAGAGTCCAGGCAGGAGGTCCAGTGCCATATTTCTTCAATCCTTCATTTTAATAGCTCTCACAACTCTCTTATTTAAAATATATTGAGTGCTTAACTTTTATTAATGAGCTCGGCGGACGGATTTTGGCCCTATTTACTTGGGTGCACCCTATAAGAGCAGATAGTGTCCATATTTTGACACCATACCACACTGAGGGGAAGCAGAATATTCCAAAGGTCACTTATTTGAAAAGAAAATTGAAAAATATTGCTCCTCTGCGAAATGGCAGGGGTTCGCATCTGGGGTGGCGGCCATGTTTTGTGTACAGTTGTATATATGGGAAAGCATATAGCTTATTAACATGCTAAGATTTTGAACATGAGAATTCTCCATTCCACAACACCAAATCTGGTGTAAATCCTCTCTGTTACACAAATTTCTTGCTTCATGTGTTCATCTGGGATCATTTTGCAGTGGACATAGCCACTTTGGGGTCCCACTTTGGGGGTGGATAAAGGATGGAAGGGGGGGGGGGGGCTTGTCAAAGATTTTGAGGACACACACTCATTTAATGCACAAGGTGATCTCTTTTAGACAGCCTAGTAGTGAAATACATGTATGAAGTAACACACCCTAGGTGTACTACAGTCCAAGATTATTTCCACCCACAGAAAATATCAAAACTACAGAAAAAACACACCATTTTCTGTGCATTACATACCATGTTTTGATTCCATCCAATTGCCTTACACATGTACCCTGTGTTTACTTTGTGCAGTCGTTGACACTTCTGACAAAATGTTTACTCCACTGTGCTTTTTTTTAAATAAAACACTGAAAACCCAGAGATACAACATGCCAAAAGCCTGTTTTTCATGTCATTTCCAGTTTTATGTCTTTTTGGAGCCTGTTATAGAGAGACAGCAGCAAAAAAACACATGTTTACATATCACCATCCAAAACAAAATGGACGCCACCATTCTGCACTATAGGTTGCACCCAAGTAAATAAACTCCCATAGACAACAGTGATAAATCATCAAACTTCAAAAATCATTTAAAAATATACAGAACTCTCACAGCTGTTCAAGTTACACAGAAAAATGATGACCAACATGTCATCTTTCATTTTCTTTTCAATTTATGGTAGGGTGACCATTGAATTTTTGAGATATACTCATTCTCAGCTGAACACCCCTAAAACAAGGTATGGATCACTCCAGTCAAAGAAGCCATTTTCAAAAAAACATCCCTCTGCAAAGCGGCTGAAATAGACCCACTTTCTCACCCAATTGCATCAAAAATGGTCACAAATGGAAGCCCAGAGTCCAGGCAGGAGGTCCAGTGCCATATTTCTTCAATCCTTCATTTTAATAGCTCTCACAACTCTCTTATTTAAAATATATTGAGTGCTTAACTTTTATTAATGAGCTCGGCGGACGGATTTTGGCCCTATTTACTTGGGTGCACCCTTATGATCCTTTGTACATCGAGCTGGCAGGAGGGAGGGAGGGGGGATGGGGACGTGTGGCGCTGACGCCCCCTCAATGTGCAGTTTAGATCAATGACCTAGTTGTCTCCATCAATTAGACTCAATACAGAAATTAGGATTACAATACGTGCAGTCACGTACGTACGGGTATTACACCCCCTTGGATTACGGTTCACGTCATCGAGATACTAGACTAGACTTTACAAACTTTTTTTGATCCTGGCTAGCTAGGCTGGCCAGGGTTACTACCGGGTCAGCACTTCAATGAACGTTGTGGCACTGAACTCCCTGATAATCATCAACAAATTTCCCATGTTTTGTTGTGCCGCGATTCTACTCCCTGTACTTTATTCAACCTTGATGTGTGTCTGCCGTCGTATTTTGATCAAAAGGCCAAAATACATCCGTCAATTTCATATACCTACACGCTTTCAGCATTGGCTGACAAGGCAGAGTCGTTGAGGGCCACTTGAGGTGCTGAGGTTTTTTCGTGGTGGTGCTTGGAGTGCCTTTTTTGTCGTTTGGGTGCAAAACGGGTCACGCCGACTATGCAACACTTAATATTTATGGGGACTGCAGCGCTCACTGTGAATGTACCCCGGGACGTACTTGCTCTTACGTGCTTCGCGGCAATAAATATTAGGTCTAGTCCCACGGGGTGAAGTCCAACAAAAAATGGAGATAGTCTGAACAGTTCTGTGTCAATCAAAATTTAATGTCAGTATAGTGTTTGGGAAAAAACGTTGGCTTCATCGGCGAAGTTACTGACCGATAGCGCCATCACTCTGACCCCCTCCCCATTTTGTTCTGATCCTCTCATCCAAATTCTATGTGCATCTTTACTTGCACGTTTTTGTCCTTTTGTCATTAAAGGTATTGTACAGGATTGGCAACACACCCAAACATAATTTTTCACAGACTGACGTATAACTTTCAGGGTATGAAGATGGTGATGGTAGAAACATACCGTTAAAATATTTCCGCCTGAAATGGTGTATTTATCCAGAAACGAGTCAAACAAAGACCGAAAACAGTTTTGATCTCGGGGTAAGATCAAAATCATTCGTTATGATTTATAAGAAAAATTGAGTCGGGTTTTCGCTATTTTCTCGTTACCCCGTGTTCGATTGAGCTCAAATTATCACAGGTGTGTTATTCTATGTACATGTTGGATTAAAGTGTGAGTGCTGTTCTTTGACCTTTACCAATCATGTATTAATATACCTGTAAGCCCTAGTTCGATAAAGATCCTGCTAGGATCGAAACCGTCAGGCCCTCCTATAGTAACTCCAAGCATTTTATAAATTTCAGGTCATTTTGTTTTCCTGATGAGCAGTTTGCAGCAGTGTGTTACTTGAATCTACAATTTTTTGTAAGGAGTGTTGCTGTCGTGACGAATGGGCAAGGAGATGACTGGTGAGGACGATAAGCCAAAAAGTGCGATAAGTCGAATCTTGTGGATACAAAGAAATGAATCAAGGACATAAAGATGTGCATTTTGTCAAATGGAAGGGTAACAGGGAGGACTTTCAAACATATTCATTCAGCCTATAAGAAATATTTAACATGTTTCCCCTGTGCACGATTCAGCAGGCAAGCTGCCACGTAAAACACGTGATGGCAAATGGTAATTCGTGTGACACTCTTATCTCTTAAACTTTCTTAATTGTAGATTAATTTCTCCTTAACACGCCATGATAATGCGCAAATGAGCTATCCAGTACGACCATTCAACCAATGGTCCCATTTTAGTGACACCTGAGTGTACTCAGATGTCCAGCAATCTAAACATGTGACCATCTTAACTGTAGCCTAGTGGAAAAAACGCGAATGGCATATAAATATCGAATGATCATACTGGATTGTTCACTTATGCAGTATCATGGCATGTTAAGGAGATAAATACATCTACAAATTAAAAAAGTTTAAGAGATGAGCGAGTCAGACAATTTATCATTTGCCATCACGTGTTTTACGTATACAGTCCTAACAATTTGAACATTGTAATTTACTGTTAGGAGCCATTGATCATAAAAATGATGTGTCAGGTGGGAGTGACATACAAGACTAGATGACGATGTGGATGGCGACCGACGGACAGTCCACGTCCAGTGGTCGGTTTCACCAAACTCCTCGTAACAGTCGTAGGACCGTACGATGCATTGCAGTCCTACGTAGGATAGACCCCTACGATGTGATAATCCTTCTCGACTCCAGGGCCCTTTTCCAAACCTCGGCTCCGGCTCCGGCTGATTATGCTGAAAAAAGAGGTTGTGGGTTTTCATTGAAGCTGAAGCTCCGTTTTCCCTTTCAAACCAGAGTATCTACTTCCGAACCACAGCCAAAAGTCTCTATTTTGATACCCGTTATTTTAAAATTGACTCAAGAAATGGAGCTGGAGCCGGAGCCTGAGCCGGAGCCGAGGTTTGGAAAAGGGCCCAGGGGCCCATTTCATAAAACTTACGACGCGTCGCAGAATTAAGACGCATCCTTACTCTATGGACTTATCGCATAGATGTGACGCGTTGCAAATCGAGTTGCGACGCGTCGCAGAGCTTTATGAAATCGGCCCCATGATCCACAGTATCTTAAAGGTAGTAGGCCTATCATACTTTGGTTTTTGTCAAAGAAATACAGATTCGTGAGCAAAAATATCAAGGACGATACAGTAAAAGTAATCTGTGAACATTTCAGACCTATACGGTGCCCACTTTTTTGAGAAAACAGTGAAAAACAGCCACAGTATTTCTTAAGTCTTTTCTCAATTATTTATTATATACCTTTTAAAAGATCAAAAAGATTTTCGGTCGTTGTTTGACTAATTTCTAGATAAATACACCATTTCAGGCGGAAAGATTTTAACGGTATGTTTCTACCACAACCATCTTCTTACCCTGTAGGTTATACGTAAATCTGTGAACATTTCTGATTTGGTGTTTTACCAAAGTATGATACTACCTTTAAGATCCAGCTGGGGTCGATTTCACGAAGTACCACGACCGATCGTAACTCTAGTTACGAAGGATAACCCATCGTATCCTACGTAGGGCTGTAATGCATATTACAAATCCTACGGTTCTAAGATCATGAATTTATATAATAGGCCAACAACTTAGTTCGAGTTCAGTGTGAATTGTTTCTTTTTTCCCAGAACCATCCTTCTCCGTGCTCCGACCGAGTTTGTGATTCATTGTGAGCTTTGTTGTAATCCTATACACTTCTTTCAAAATGGGTCCAGCTTGTTTTCATTTCCTCGCCTTCTTGTAACAATTAGGCACTATTGTTCTTAAGAGTTTGAAATTGTACATATCACACTGACCACCTTCCTCCATGGTCATACGATCGCTGCTTCACTGAGGAAGGCATAAGGAAACTGCTAATAATTACAGCATGCATGAAGTGGAATATCGCGGGCCTGTAATACAGTGATGTGAGTATTCAGAGCACAGCATCAAGCTGGGTCATCCCCCTCACCCCTTCTTTTTTTGCCGGTGTATAGGCAAAGTTGGGATTAATTAAATTAATGGGACGGTCCATGGATTATCTCAACTCCCTTGAATTGTTACTCCCAAGGGGGTTCAGGAAAGCAAATTGGGGGTTAGTGGCTGGGAGGTCGACCAACCTGCCTCGTGGGAGGTCAAAGCCTGCTTCCCAGTCCGTCTCGCGGAGTGGAAGCCACGCTCCTTCACATTACCCTGGCAACTCTCCGTCTGTATACGGCATTGACCCTATTATGAGCATTGTCAGGGCTTGCGTGTTATGCACCCGGCCCTCCCACTGTGATACACACAATGTCGTTAATGGAGCACGCGTGCGTGACTTCTTCAAACAATATTCACGCAAGTTGTTGCCCTTCAGCAGTGTGGCATCGCCCGCTGCAGAATGAAAAAAAAAACAGTTTGGCTGACACAGTTTACTATTCTTCTCGTACCGCGTCCTCTTTTCAACACGCTCCGCTGCCGTTCCCCTCTTCAATCCTAGTCTCTCTCTTTTTTCTCTTTCAAGTGCAACTCGTCCTCGATTCAACTCTGTCACTATTTTTAGGACCTCAATCAATAATTGCGCTATTGATGATCACGGCACTATCAGCCCTGACTTTGTTGTGTGCGTTGTGAATGGAGGGTAGTTGGTGTTGCCATGTCTCTCTCTCAGCTACGCTGCCCAATCGTAGGCATCGTGTCCTCGCTTGACCTCACGATATGGGAAACGTAGTAAACTGCCCACCTGTACATCCAGGAGGTCTATATATAACGACTTATCGCCACCTGTCAAACAGTCAGTCGGCCCTGTTGCCAGAGAACAAGCTTCACTTATTCCAAGCGCACCTGTAATTGTGTTGAGCGTGCCTACTATAGTGTCTAACGTGTTATTATCTAGGAACTATGGGGAGTTTCATTCTATTCGTTTACCTGTTTGCCGTGTACTGGCTGCCGTGTACTCTTGGGGTCAGGCTGATAGCCGCCCTGCCTGCCGTGGCTCTACTGCTGTGCACCTGGTTCGGGCCGCCCGAGAAGCCCCTGGGACCGGCGGGGAAAGCCGTGCTGGTTACGGGCTGCGATACGGGTATCGGCCACGCGCTGGCCAGCTACCTGGACAATCTAGGCTTCCGTGTCTTCGCCGGCTGCCTGTTCGCCGACGGGGAAGGTGCCGTGGAGCTGAGGGGGAAATGCTCGGACCGACTGGTGGTACTTCAGATGGACGTCACGAATGAGAAGCAAGTCACGGCTGCAGCAACCCAAGTGCTCCAGATCCTTCGAGCCAACCAAGAATGTACGCATACAATTTTCTCTTCTTCTTTTAATACTTTGAGAAAAAAATTATAGATTTTCAAAATAACATGTTTTTTTATCAGTTGGAAAGAGTTTAACAACTGACGTCATTTTGCATCATCGTCAGCTCTTCGGTTGTACTAAAATAACTTTTGGAAATTGGTAGATTCTTTGAAAATTGAGCTACCCCAAGACTTCGTGCAAAACCAGCAAAGTGAGAATCTGTTGAGCTCTCTCCCTATGGTGTTTTGATGTGAGCATTTTTTTTAGGTGTTAGATTGTAGTTATAGATTTTCGTAAGATCATTGTTATGTGTATTTTACAATATACCAGCTCACCTATGTTTTTTAAACGGGCGAATCTGTTTATGCGTTTCTTTTGTTTGATGGATTAAGTTTGATCTTTTATAACTGTCCAAAATCAATACAAGTATCATTGGTACTGAGTTTGTGGCGTTGAACCTGCTCTTCCTAAACACTTAATTTAAGTGAAAAATTTTCTTGGTGAGGCAAAATAGCACACAACATGAAATGAAGACAGTTTCCAATCAAGAAAATTCTGTGCATCGGTATTTAAAAAGGCGGATCTCGTCAGCATGAATCCGTAATGCAAAGCTTCGTTATTGAAGCAATATACGGTGCCACTATAGTAACGTTTTTTCACAAATTTATTATTGGGTATTCCTTACTCTACATCATTTTATGAAGGAAAACCACATTTAAAAAGTAAAAATGCATGAAACGTAAAACAAACAAACAAACTACAAAATACTCCATTTTAACAATAGCCTATAGGCCTACTACACTTGGTGAAATGGCAAGGCTTAGGGTATGCATGTGTCTGTTATGGATCAAACTTCTGGCAGCAATTTTTCTTTAATCAAACCTCCAAACTTATAAATACGCACAGAAATCTCAATGAAAAGGAGTAACAAATGTTATTGATTTAAGCACATTGTCTTCCCCCATACAAACACTGCAAAATTCTCAAATTTGCTATCCAATTTGTATAATATGCAATGTTGTATATAATTTTGCCTCGCGCGCCACGAGGAATTTACGATTATGGACCTATATGGCAAGTATGTAACCTTTGAGATGAAAACTATTAACACCATGGCGAATAAAAATTGTCGAATTCTTTTTACGGCCATACCATACACACCACCATGGCATTATTTTGGATCGGAATGGTGTAGGCATTTTTCACATGTTATTTTCTCCCCAAATGCTTCGTGGAAATGACGGTCTGTTTTTCAAATCTGCGCTGTGTGCGTTTCGGTCATCAAATCACAGGCAAGAGCCGTCGGCAGCTGATATATTATCCTTCATGTTAATATTGATTTATGGGAGTTTAAAATCTGGCATCTCGCGGCCACGGTACAAACCACTAGCCCTGCATCCACAACTAGCCACTGCAGTATATACGGCCACCTGTCATTCATTTCAATGAAAGTATGTAAGTTGTAACTTAAGTTGCCTGAGACAAATCATACTATTAATCTCTACTTCCTCTCACGGCTAGAATTAATGGCCCGGCTTTCCATGTATGGAGGGGGTGGGGATAGGCTAAGGGCTAAGGGAATGTTGAGTTTATTTCGACCGTGATTTATTAATTTTTATTTTAAATTATTGAATTTTCTTCTTCTTTTTTTTTTTTCACTGGAGGATCAGTATTAAGACGCATTTTCAGTGAATTATGCCTCAGTGACAAAAAAGGAAATCCCACATTAAGATTCTTAGCCCTACCCAACGGGATTAAGAAGTTAGCCCCCAGGGATATATATAAATAAACATGGTCGCCGGATATTTTGTTGCATTCAAAAAATAGTTCTTATTTATTCTTTGTCATTGAAAAGTGAAGAAAGAAATTGATTGGAGCTGGATTTGAACCAGCGACTTCCGGAACACCGTATATACTTGTTTACCTTATACCATTCTAACAGCACGAATTTGCCCATTGCAGAAATCGGATAATGCCAAATAGATATAAATGAATAATTTATAGTGCCATAAATATATATACTGTACAATTATAAGTGACAAGATCGAACAGTAAAATCGAAACAGTAAATATGAATCTGTTGCGAAAAAGCATGGGACACTTTCTTTCGAAATGAATTCAGAGAAGGTGCACTTTATTTTGAAACACATTTTGTATAACCTATATACACGCAACATAATACAAGTTCTTTCGGCTGTAATTTGTCACATTTCATATGAAATTATGAAAACTTTCATGTTTGTACCGTTGATTTTTTTACGCCTACTTGAGCCCCCCCCAAAAAAAAAAAACACCTATTAATCCTATTAACGACCAAAGAGGAAGATAGCTCTGTTACTTTTACAAAAATCATGAAAAAGAGAGAAGAAAACGGTGCTGAATTATCCGTTCCGATGAAACTAAAAGGTATAGTATCATTGGTAGCATCCCGAAACAGATATCTTCACAGATTTACCTATAACTTATAGGGTATAAATTTGGTGATGGTAGAAACATACCGTTAACATTTTTCTGCCTGAAATGCTGTATTTATCCATAAAAGATTAAAACCAGTGACCAAATATTTTGTGTATCTTTTAAAGATACTTTTTGTATCTTTTAAAAAATACTGTGGGTGTTTTTCAATGTTTTCTCAAAATATGGGCACCGTATGGGACTGACATTTTCACAGATGACTGTAACTGTATCTGTCTTGATATTTTTGCCCATGAATCTGCATTTCTTTTCCAAAAACCAAAGTATGATATTACCTTTAAAGATTGCATTTGTCAGGAAATAGAGAGAGAACGAAAGAAAAGGTCATCAGCCAGTCAACAATAATTGTTGCTTTGTTTCCTCGGAATGTAGTCGCAGCGGGGCGAGCCATTTCTCAATGCCATCAATTATACAGTATTCCCCCCACGACGTTTAGCTTCAGCCACTCGGCGAGACTCCAGTCCCCGGAGTGTATACACAGATAAAGATAAAATACACAAGATATAACTGAAATGATTATTATTAATCACAATTACTAAGGGGGAAAGGCCGTCACCTTGGATTGATGAATAAGGCGTTTGTGTCACTGACCAAACGGTCGTTGCACCCGAGCTCCCTGATTTTTTTTTGTGATTCAATTTTTTAACACCTTTTTTTCTCACTCAATCTGAGGTCCTGCATAGTGCCTTGTCTTCTTCGAATGCTATCGTGAGGTAAAGTGAATAGGGAGCCTGTTGTGCACATACCACCATCAGACATATTATTTTCATTTACGCAAACTATCGCAGTGGTTGAGAAATGTGTTGTGTACGTATTTCTATTTGAATTTTGAAAGTAGTCTTTGTGGGTAGTCTTTGTGGTTTCAGCAGGTCAAAAAACCAAAGCAAAGGAAAATCAAGAATTTTTTTCTTTAAGGTTTTTTTTTACCGAATGAAAGGAAAACATTTTATTAAAGATAATTAAAAACTGGCGTTTTCGTGTACAATTTTCAAAAAGAATGTGGCGAGAATATTCCTTTCAAGCAGTTTACATTTCTGGTGCAATAGTGTTTAGATTGAAGTCGCATGTTAAAGATAATGTCATACTTTGTCCAAGAAATGCAGATTCATATAAGCACAGGTAATTATCAAGAAAGATGCAGTTACCGTCACCATCTTCATACCCTGTTAGTTATAGGTAAATCTGTGAGGATTTCTGTGTCGGTATGCTACCAAAGTATGATACTACATTTTAAGTATAGACTTTTTTATTCGTTAGATATCATTCTTCAAAAAAGACTCACAAGAGAGAAGTCAATCAAGTTTTCTTAGTAGAAAGATCTTTCAAGATCATTGCTTGTATACGGTTAGTCAGGAGGTACGATAGTGCAGGGCTATTATAGTCTTCACTGACCGCCCCTTGGAACAAAAAAAGTGCAGATCATTTTAGCGGTTCTGTAGTGGACAGATGCTTTCTTACTTTTGTGGATAAGTTAATTCCCTGGAACGAGAATGATAAACCTTGAGCATCACAGTGAATAGTCCAAAAAGGGTTCGTTGCGCCCTGCGATAATTCTCCAATTTCCGAGGGGGGTACTTAGTCATTAAATGGGGAACTGATCACGCCGCCCCACGTCAGTTCCAATTAGGTTTACAAATGCGGCGTTTACGTTAAAATAACAATCGATACGTGTATATAGTATAGGCCTACCTGTATACCTTGGCAGGAGTCTCGATTGCGTGGAGGATGCAGTTTTCGTCGAACTTTTTGAATATTTTCTGTTCATCAAAAGAATGATATAAGTTTGATATGTTTTCATGAGGGATTCTGTTGATCGGTGTATTTTAGTTTGTTAAAGGTAGTATCATACTTTGGTTTTTGTCAAAGAAATACATGTTTATGGGCAAAAAAATCAAGGACGATATACAGTAAAAGTCATCTGTGAAAATATTAGTCCCATACGGTGCCCACTTTTTGAAAAAAAACCCAGTGAAAACTGCCACAATATTTCTTAAGTGTTTTCTCTTTAATTTTTTATCTTTTAAGAGATCAAAAAGATTTTCGGTCGTTGTTTTACCAATTTCTTGATAACTTAATACATGTACACCATTTCAGGCGAAAATAAGTTAACGGTATGTTTCTACCTCCACCATCTTCATACCCTGTACGTTATACGTCAATCTGTGAACAGTTTCTGTTTTGGTGTCTTACCAAAGTATGATACTACCTTTAAAGTTCGTGTACGATCTAGACTTGGAATTATAGCTGAGCAGTTTTTCGATGACGTTGCAATATCAACTCTTTAACAGTATACGGCAGCTTTACAGCAGCTCTTGAAGGAAAAGGAAACGAAATTAACACTGATAACAGCGTGGGCCATTTTAGATTGTTCGAAAAAGTTATTTATGTGGGTGTGTCATTTCGGTATAGCACGGTTTCCGGACCACAATGCAGCGAAAACTATTGCTTGCAGTGGCTTGCATGAGCAGTGGGCTTGCTGAGCCAAAAGATGTTTTACACTTGCTGCAAGTCGTACGCGCATGCTCGTCAGATGCGTACAGAATTCAGGTTTCGTTTATACCATTAAAGATGCAATACAGGATTGGTAACATACCCAATGTTCACAGATTTACGTATATCTTTCATGGTATGAAGATGGTGTTGTTATATAGAAATATACCGTTAACACATTTCCGACTGACTGTGTATTTAACCAGAAATTAGTTTAAAAAAAATATATATTATTATTATTTTCAACAACATATTTGGATTATAACGGACGGCAGTTGGAATGAATATTGTTTTTTTATGGATACATGTTGGTAACATCAGCATTAGCTCTACCTTTTTCTTCTCGGCTGAAAGTGGCCGGTCATTCCCCTGATGACCCCAGTCCAGGCTGCTGTATTGCCTCTCTCGTTTTCCCCCTATCCAAAGTCGTCTCCGCAGGCTAGGTTCAACGGCCTGCTTAGGCCGGATCAATCAATGGGGACGAGGAATTTCAAGAGGTTTCTCCCTCAGCACCCCCCCCCTCCTTCTCCAAAAAAAAAAAGAGAGAGCCGCCCTTCTCTTTTTCTAGGGTGTTTCTCCCACAGCCTCCTCACCGCTCCGTGTATGCCCCCAAATCATCATCTCAGCTACTTATACGGCCCCGTATCGCCACGGTACCCGGTCGGTCTCACGTGCCGCACCATCACATCTCGATCAGCTCGAAGCACTCACCGAGCTTTGTTCTTGATTCACCAAGCTTCAACCATGCTTCAACCAACCCCCCTTCCCTTCCCCTTACTTCCCCCACGGGCTGACTTGCTTCGATCCATGCTAATCCCCCTGTGGCCATCGCGTGGCTTTTCTCTTACTCTTACTCTCTCTTTTTTGTTTCTGTATGAAAGCGACACCGGTAATATATCTGATTCACTTACCCCCTTTCGGATTACCAGCCCGAGTGTATTATTTTAATTATACGGCATCGGGGCGTGTGAGTGAATTATTTGGGTTAAACAGGCCCTATTACAATATTTACTCGAATCCAAGACGGTCATGATACGATTATGGCAAACTACATGTATATAGGGCTCGGTGACACACGGCCGGGAGCTCCCCCGTTCGTTCGTTCGCTGGCTTGCTCGGTGAGTAGACGGAAGGTGAATGGCATCTATCCCCGGCCTGGATGTGTCGACCGATGATGATGCTGGGGATGACTAGGAGGAAGATGCATCAGAGAGGAGGGAGGATGTTGTCCTCCAAACTCGGCTGATCGTGATGATGTCAGAATGTGTAAGGTGCATGCTGCAGAGGTCCTCACATTATATCCCCGAGTAGATAGATAGATGGAAACCGCCCACTGTACGTTGCGCTTTATATGAGCTGACTCGGAAGATTTTATCCGAGCAAGAGTTTTGTGCATTTGATTCAGGTTTATAAATTACCCCAGTTCGGGGGGAGATGAGGCGACGTACAAAAAGGATTGCTGCGTGAAATTTAAGAATTTACGGTATGAAGCTGACAGGGAGCTGCCATGCCGTAATACGTACATCTCCTGACATCCGCACAGCACGCGTGCTAGCATTCAAAATGGACCGTCCAAAATAATGTGTACATGCTAAAAAGATTCAACTTATTATGATGGTCGTCCCTCTGAGTACAAAGAATAGAGGCCAACCTTATCAAGATAAACCTGCTCAGCTTTGGGGGATTGTTTGGTTCTGCGGCTGCATAGACGCATCCTTTCCGTCCTGTCAATCACCGCTGCATGCCCATACTACCCCTGACGCATATACTGGGCTTTCTGATGAGGTTTCTGGTTGGTTCGAATCCTACCGAGGACACTATGTTGATTAGGTTTTACCGTCCTTGGAATGACTATACTGTTTTCACTTTCAAAATGTATTGGATGACGCCAGTGACCCACTTGCCCTAGCCCTGTGCCATATATTGTCATGATGTCTTGCTGTGTCACATATTGTACTGCTGTGTCATATTGTCCCTCTGTGTCATATATTGCCTTTTTGTGACATGTATTGTCATATATTATCATGCCATTATTGTCCTGCTGTGTCATATTTTCCCCTGTTGTGTCATAATTATCCTCAGTCGTATATTGTCCTGCTGACTACCGTGCTGTCATATAGTGTATGGTGTCATATTAGTATTCCCCTGCTACCGGTATGTCATGTATTGCCCTGCTGTCTGCGGTGTCATATTGTCATGTGTCATGACTTGCCCTAGTGTGTATGACGCCCTGCTGTGTCATGTCATACATTGTCGTAACATGTTCTGCCATGTATTGTCCTCTTGTGTCATATCTTGCCCTGATGTATCACGCCTTGCCCTGCTGTAATATGACATGTCCACCTGTGTCATATCGTGAATTGCCCTGACAAGACCTGCCGTATTTTCCTTCTGTGTCATATCTTGCCTTAGGCCTATTATGTCAAATTGTCATGACTTTCTTTACTTTGCCATTTTCTTGATGTCCCGAAGGCCGGTATGCCTCTCTCCCTTAGGGCCTATACTCCGTGGCCTCATGGAGGAGGCAAACTGGCATTATCTCCATGAATTCTCACGCCTGCCCTTGGGCATTCACATCACAACAACCTTTCCATGCTTACCACGATCTGAGCTGATAGATTCATCATGATTATGCCACTGTCATAACTTCAGTCACACCCGTTGCATTCCCCGACCTGTGGTCCTTGTGGTCCAACAGCTTTGCTAAGCCATTCCGTCAAGACCCTTCGTTCTTATGCCGCTCACTCGTGACCCAGTCCTATAATGCACATTCCATCCCCTGATACCTTAGCTACCTGGCTGCCATTTTATGTGTATATTGACGACGAGTGGATATTTTTTTATTTTGTTGGAGGCTGCCTCTTTGATTTACGGGCGTTCAAAGACCGTGCAGGAATGCAATGGCTTCTCAACCATGAAAGATTGATTACGGTTTAATTTGACCACAGGGAGACGGTTGCGCGTAACATTGCGATGGTTTCTGCCATGCATGCTGACAGAAATACCACGCAGGAAACACGATGGGAGCGCTGACGTACAAGTACACGTCCTTACAAAACCTTGGTAAATATTGTGATCTACAATAATGCAGTCATTGCTGTACAGCTGTCATAGGTGTTAGTGATTCCTGATACTCGTGCCTGCTGGACTCAGGTATGCTGCATACAGCCCTTGTTTTTTATTAGGTCGCTTTGCGAAGCTAGCCTAATTGCCGGACAAACCCTCTCCACTGGGTCCGTCGAGATATCGGAGGCGAGGGACGGTCGGTCGGTAGCCTTTTTACCCCAGCAGTTTATCGATTCCGCCCCTGCTTGGAGCGAACTTAACGTAAGGCATGACGGCAGACGTGTCAAAGAAGGATGTGTTGAAACATTAAGCTTGGAAACCCCAAGCTTCCAGAGAGAAGTAAAAAAAGAAAGTCCTCCACTAGCTAGCTATCCCGTGCGGGCCATGCCCGGTCGACCCCGGGGTTTTATTAGCAGGGATCGATAGCAGCTCAGCCTAGCGGATTCAGGGCAGCGACGTGGTGCATGACCCTGCAATTGCATCGCTGTTAACTCGATGCGTTCGTGTCCGCTGGCCAAGAAATAACCGCTAGCCAAGATGGCTTGAAAGATTCCACATCCATTCCTCATTTCGTGTTTCTGCAGATATTAAGATAAAAAAAGAGCGCGAAAACAGAAAAGGAAAAGGACGTGTAGGGAATAGAAACGCGTGATCCTTAAGACTTTTGCCTGGACTCTTCATTCATGTTTTGAGGGTAAATGGTAGGCCCATAAGCGTGTCCCCTTTACATGTAGTGATCATGCACAGTCCGGGCTGCAGTGATTCCGGGCATACGAATATGACAAGAACTTGCTGTCTATTTTCTGTTCCATGAGAAGTTGAACAACCATGGAGGCATACACCTCCATGCAACAACTGACTCTGTGCTAACCCATCATATAGGCCCCACCCTCAGACCAGGGGCCAATTTCATAGAGCTTCCTTAAAGCACAATAAATTGCTTAGCACAAAATAGCTTGCCCAATAAAACAAACCACCATTGAACATTTCATTTGATATTCATGGTCAGCGAACAACAGCAAAAGAACAATAATTTGCAAGTGATACACAACACACGGAAATTTTGGTTGTTAATCCTGTTAATCTTTCAGTAAACTAAGACAGAAATGCCATGCTTATCGAGTTTTTGTGCTAAGCAGCTCTGTGAAATCGGCCCCTGTGTGGTGCTATATATCCAGATCTTTTAATGGTACGTTTGCACAACAATGTTAGGAAGCTGTAAGGTCAGTCATCTGTGATTCCAGAATGTCCCTATACATGAGCAGTTCACTGGTGTACAATGTACATGTTATATCTTCTCCATGTTGTTATACAAAAGCCAGTTGCCATAACCGATAACTCGATCGTATCATTTTTGTCCAAAAGGACGTTCACCCGGAATGTCCTCTACATAACCTGAATTCGGATCATAATATCATAATAATTATACGAGGGAAATGGATAACAGGCCTATAATAGGATATGGTGTACCGAAAATAGAAAATATACAGCCCTAGTAGAGTCACAATGGGGTACGTTTTTCTGATGTTGCGATTAAGTGCCCTGCTTTATGGGCTATGTGTATGTATGGCTGCCTGTTTTCATTTGAAATAGAAAAATACTAGTAGGGGGCCTATATCACTTTATTAGTTTCAAATGCATAAGCTTTCATATAGCAACAACTACCGGGGGGTACTTTTTTTTTTGAAAAGCCGCTTTACCAACCAGGAATGCTATTGAATCGTGATATGACAATACAGCACACACAAAAGGTTGACATAAAGGATGATACAGTGCTTCGAAAAGTAATATATCCATACCAAGCCGAATCCCATACTATACCTATATATAGGCATTCGTATCCTCTTTCTCTCTGCTTCGGTGCGTTTCAGTAAAGAACAGGATGTTTAAATGCAGCGTACAGGATTTGCAAGGCCTCCAAAAAAAATCATTGAGTTTGAGACGGAAAATGGACTCAACAGTTCATAAACCAGTGCAAACAGTCACCATGGGAAATCTTGGTTCATCAGATGATGGTGCCTTTTTCAAGGAAATCAAGATTGATTGTCTTTTTAAAAGAGATCTTTCGTCCGAACGATTTAGTAGCATTTCGAACGCATAGTGTAACCGTGAAGGATTCGGAGGGGGCAAGATTATTTCGGACGTGTTTCTGCTATCCAGACGAACAAAGCGTAAAAAGGTACATGAAACAACGTCTGTAAGGATATTTAAGACCTTCACTTCTGTTTAAGTACCAAATTCAGCCAAAACGCACATCTTTGCAAAACCTATATGCTCCCTTGAAAAAAAAAACAGTTCTGACTGATCTGAGCTCTGTATAGGCAAATCTGTGGCCGAGGTTTACAAAACTGACAAACAATATTTATTCAATGGTGGTATGGCTGGTGGGAAGCGATCAGTAGACTTAAGCTAGGACTAGGAGTATCCCTCTAATGGTCAAGACTTCCTCCAGCAAATAATGAATACATTCGAGCAGCAAGTCCGTGCTTTTGACTGCCACAGAACACCCACACCGTTTTTAAAGAGTCGATCTTGTGAGGTTCTGTATGCCCAGTAATATTCCCCATGGGCTCATACAGAACAGCCAGTTTCAGAAATTCAGAAATTTTAAAGGAACTTCTCTCCAAGGCGATCAAGCAATTTAGCAAATGCAAATTAGGCTTGTCCTCCACTGACGAATACAAAATAATCATTAATAACAAAATTTAAAATGCAGAAAAAAAGACTAAGGTTTTCCTTTTCCATTTTTTTTTTATCTTTGATATTCGATAGAAAATTGCATTCAGACAAAAACCTCTCCAAACTGCCAAATTAGCTGGAGTCAGACTAAATAAAGTGTCCATCAGACGCTTGGCAAGACAGAAACGACTCTTGGCCTTTCGTTTACATCAGACTGATTCGCACTTGACAGGCCAAATCCTGATGGGGAGATACTTCCGTCCTCATTTTAAACAGGACCCCACACAGAGCTACTTAAAAAGATTTCGAGAGTAGGATTTTACTGTTTACTGGTCCCCATCACCTTGTGAGGTGGTCCCCTTCTTTATCTGTAGATATTGGGAACCGTTCCATGAAATTCAGCAGTATAGTTCACTGACATCTGTCACGATTTTGCGTGAATTGTTATGTGTTCATCGACACTGTCCTGAAGGTATAAGGCCAAGGGCGAAGCGTTCAAACCGACTATAGAGCATTTAAACAAAAGCCTTGTCCAAACGTATAGTTACAGACAAAACAGTTTTTTTTTTAAGACAGCTCGGTCGTATAGGCTTCATTTTCTGTTTTCCATTGTTGCAGAGACAGGTTGATTAAGTATTTGGCGAACTGTTATTGGCGTCAATGCCCGCGGAAAGGCATGCAGTCCGTACAAGTCCAGAACCTTGGTGTTCATCTGTGAATACGCTGATTTACGTTCTTGTCAAGCCCATTCTTTCCCGGGCCGCCTGATGGGAAAATTGATGCTTGTAAACCAGTTTTTCCGGTGAATAAGTTTTGCCGTGTGCATTCGGGCAGAAAGTCTCTGTCAAAACGATTGATTCTCGATGTCATTGCCTCCAAACGGTTACCCTCTCTGTCTATTCGGCACTTGACGAACGACTGGGAAAGTTTTTGGATTTACTCAGGTAGAAGGGGGTAGAGAAGTCGGTTGCGACAAACTGGGGCCGGTCATGAGCTTGCCTTTCTCATGATCATTTCTCATGCGGGACTAAAACGCGGTGGACCCGATCCGACAGCACATCCGCTGTCTTTGTTTGAGACGCAGCTTGACGCCAATATTACATTTTTTTCCCCTATCAGAAATACTAAGGGACGCCGATCGCATGGACAGGTATAGTGGGTTTGTTTTGGGAGTTCACGAGGTTAACTTCGGGTTCGTAAAAGCAGAGACGGTTACAGGTGTGTGTAGTTCCAACTGAGTTGGCCCAGTTGTCCTAACTTTTGAGGTTTCATGGATGAACTTACTGCCCTTTCAGCCATAACGCCGTGTAAATATGGTTCCACGTGAGCTATAGGCCTACATTCGGAGGTATTGCGGTCGTCTGCTGGCTAGCTGGTGCGAGACCGTCAGTTTGGAAATCAGCGCCTTTCCAGCTATACCTGCATGCCCAAGTATACTTACACCGCTTTAACCATCTTAGTGAAATGAAGTGTATACCACTGTAATGCAACAACTACTTAAAATGTTGTCATTTTGTGAGGCAACGGAGAAAACTTCAGCAGATTCCACAAGTTGCACCGAATACAGGGTGGGATACGAACCCACGACCTTAATTGAGTATGCATGAGAGAAGATTAACATAAACGAATTGGATGTGCTTTTGTGAGTTTGTTTAAGTTGAAAAACATAGAATCAGGGGAATACATTAAGCAGAATTAGTTAGTTGATGCGAATGGAGTCTATCGTGGGTAGCCGTTTTAGTCTACCAAAACTGATGAACATTTAGGAATCACTTAAAAACTAAGGTTACCCGTAATAACTACTCATTAACTTTCGCAGTAACGGCTACTTCACCAGGTGTGAATGGAAAGGAATGCCAAATAGTAAACTGGGTATACTTTATTTAAAATAATGGTTTATCAGAAAACCGCACCCGAGTATAGCATTGCTCTTTATTTCACGCGTGGTTTCATTTAAAGATAGTTCATCATCTATAAAAGGCCATTTTTATAATTGAAAAAGAAAAAAACTGCATCTGAATGGAAGCCAGATGAAACGTACAAGCTGGCAGACCAAGGCACTTGCCGAGCCCACGCAGAAGCCAAACTTGGAAGCTCTCGGGACAGGTGCCCCCATCACACTGAGCTTTCTGGAGGACATTGCACCGACTTATTTAACCCTCACGCGACGCGGCCTCTCGGTCCCCTGAACTCAAAGGGACCACCGCCGACCTGGCACACCTGCGCGCAGCAACCGCTTTGCCCCGGAACAAGGTTGTTCAGCACCGGGGCACAAAACTCCGGGCCCCCCTAACTCAACACCTCGCCACACAAAAGAGGGAAGAAAAAAGACTTTAATGGTGTATCTATGACTGTCACTTGAGGCCAACTCGCCCCACGAGAGTATATACCGTGTTTGGGTCTGGGTATAGACTCCTCAACGGTCGGGGGTTCAGGGGCACCGCCCCTCCATTTGTTGCTGTACATGATGCCGATACAATGCCGATACAATACCAACACCTTGGTACTGTACGGTACGCGTCGCAAAAATCATTCCATCTCGCACCACCCGTACATTATCATTCGACGTTTCGCACACGGAAGAGTTGAACGACCGCCAAGTCAACGACCGCATCACGGCTCGCCGCAGCTGGGATTTTTCAAAAACCTTTTATTATTACAGCTATACGGACTTTTGAATATCTCTCTCCGTGCGAATATTACTGCCTATAAACTATGGACTTTGATATGTTTGCAGTGTAATCTATAGCTGAAATACCCTGACCCAACACTCTGGTTTTGGTCATTGACATTGTACCTTTATCACGAAGAATAAATCCCGCACGATCATTTTTGCAAATAATTTACAAAAAAAAATGCACAAATACCAGCCATTGGGCTGATATTTGCTGGTGAGACAAAATACTGACTTGAAACGTTTAAGATTTTACTATCATACTTTGGATTTTGTCAAAGAAATGCAGATTCATTGGCAAAAATATCATGAACGGTACAGTAACAGTCTTTTTGTGAAATTTCCAGTTCCGCACGGTGCCCACTTTTTGAGAAAACTGTGAAAAACGCCCACGGTATTTTAGACATCTTTGCACCGTTATTTTTAATCTTTTAAAGATCAAAATTGTTTTTGGCCATTGGTTTTACTCTTTATCTTAATAAATACAGCATTTCGGGCAGAAAAACGTGAAGGATATGTTTGTACTATCACCATCTTTATACCCTGTAAGTTATAGGTAAATCCGTGAATATTTCTGTTTCGGTATGCTACCAAAGTACCTTTAAGCTTTACGTTCTCTGTGAGTTTTATCAGAGGCGTCAGATTCGGTCCACGATTTTAATTTTGGATTAAATACGAAGGAAGTGGATACAAAATCCTAAACAATATTTGAAAATTTAGAAAACATATATTTGTCACTTTGTGGCTTGCTGTGTATTGTTTGAAAAGACTCTCGGTAGGCTAATGCTAGGTTAGGAGGTAGCCTTCTTTTTTGATAAATTACGATTGATCATTTTGTCGTCTACCTCTTTTTCTCGAGTCAAACTTGGCCTTTAATTTGGTACACCTGTATGGCCGTTCGTGGCGTCGTAGATTAAACCCCGTAACCTGAATGTTCACTAGACACTTTACTATAGAATAAAGTTTGCAATGAGAGGTCTACCTGTTGATTGATGGGCAGTTCTGTACCTGGAGGCCCACTTTCCATCAGGTCAAATTTGGAATCTAAATCGATGTATCATTACAAGAGCAACGTTAAAGTTAACACATATACATGTACCTCGGTTCGAATGTGAACTGCTCAAATAGCACAGGCTCAATCGAAAATGTTCACTATAGACCTTATTCACGGTGCATCCGTCCCCATTCAAAGCAGTGTAACCAAACCGAGGCTTGGATTCGAAATAGTCTGGTACCCGTTTTCTTGTTGGGAATTCGTGTTGTCTTTTCCAACGGGTATACAAGGAAGGTGACAAAAATGGATGCGCCGTGAAAAAGGCGTATTCCAATGGTAGAGAGTGTTCACTGCTGTCATATGCGGTATATCTCCGACACGGAGATCTATACCCATGCATACGGCCAACGAGATGTGCCAGCTAAGCATTATACTTGAGATTGACGCCGTCTGTGCATACACAGGACAGAATATCATGTTCTTACCAGTCTACCCAATGCGACAATACATGCTTCCCGTTGAGCAAGACACTTTCCAACTGAGTGCTTCTCTCCAAACTGGAGTCATTTGCCTTCTACCGCAGTAATCATTCTTAGCAGAGATGTAACGAGTCACTGCTTTTTGTGACTCGAATCAAGTCGAGTCATTAGCTCAAGAATGTTGAGTCGAGTCAATTATTTAGCTCGAGTCAATTCGAGTCACAAATTTTGGAATTTGAATATAAACATATTTGGAAATAAACAAACGCCAAAAGAGTGGAATTTGTTTGCTTTTTAAAAGTTTACATCCGGGTCACAACCTCTGATGAAACACTGAACCCTTTCCCACTGCGAGGGCCATCAAATACTGTCACAAATTATTCTGTGGCCTACAATGTTGGCCCCCGGGGCCGATTTCACTAACGCTTTGCGACCATCGTAAAGCCCAAATCCATCGCTAAACGGAGAATCGATCGCTACTTTGCGTAGCAATTTTCCGTTTAGCGATGAATTTGGGCTTTACGATGGTCGCAAAACGTTAGTGAAATCGGCCCCTGGTCACATTGCGAAAGATTTAACTAAAAGCTGTCAGCTGAATGTACCTGAGTGTAAATTCGATAAGACTTGAGTCTTATTAGCCTTACTCGAGTCGACTCGAGTCATTTTGATGAGGGACTCGAGTCGAGTCAAGTCATTTCCTCGCAATTGGATTCAGAAAATTGTCTGCATGGTACCCGTTTTCGTTTTAGAATTGGTGTTATCTTTTCCGAAGGGCATACAAGGAAGGTGACAAAATGGATGCACCACGAATAATGCCTATTGTTGTCTGTTCCTAGTAGTTCCTATATCCCTTTTCCTATTTTGCCTTTTCGGTGACGTCCTTTCTTTCAGAATACGACTGTCAGTTTCTCAATCCTGAAGTCAACAAAAGTATACCGCCCTTAACCCATCCCCATCGGGGAGTAGGCCTATCTTGATTGGCAAAGGGAATTTACACAATAATTATTCAAGATTCCAAGCTACCTTTTCAGCTTTCCAGGGAAACAGGACTCTAATCCCATTATTGTATCTGGAAATTGGCGTTCGTACTCGACACCGCAGACCTGGCAATAATGAATGGAAAACGAGATTCGAATTACTTTGCCAATTTTGTAATTTGTTGGGAGGGAAGTATACTCCTCGTGCTTAATACCACGCAGCCGGATCCACTGATTGGCCAGAATAAGGAATTACTGTTTGAAAGTGAGAGAAAAACCCACAGGGCTTTATAAGTACAAAAGGGGAAGTCCCGCCTGATGGGGGTAGCGACTGAAAATTGCTAACCCCCGTGGTATCCCGGGTGGGATTTGAACCAGGGTCCCTGAGCTGTGGGAAGTGAGGGGCACCCGGGCATGCAGGTAAGTGCCCGTGCCGTGAACCTATACCGCCCGGAAAATGACCCCATTTTCAAGCACAATTACAACGGGTTTTTCTTTTGTATTTACCATTCGCGATTTATGATTAGAATGCACATATTTAAGCAGGGTTGGGATTGTTGATCAAAGGGATAGATTATAGATTCGTTTAAATAATACGAGCTTGGTTGTTGGTTTTTCCCCTCTCTCGACTCATGCAGATTTGTGGGGTGTGGTAAACAACGCTGCAGTTAACGCGCTAGGGGAACTGGAGTGGATTAGCCTGGACCAGTTCAAGTCCGTGACCGATGTCAACGTCTGGGGCAGCATCAGGGTCATCCAGGCATTCCTGCCTCTTATCCGACGGAGCAAAGGTGAGCATGTAAGCCCCATAATAAACTGGAGCAACCGTGTTGGGTTGGCAGTTCTCTCAGTTGATACTATTATGCAGGTTCATGAAGAGGAAGTATAGTTTAAAACCTGTGGGACTTCGATGTTTTTGGATTATTTTGGGTTTAAGAATTGGAGATGACTGATGTGCTATAAGTGTACGTCGCATATCCTTAATTCTCGCTCATTGCTTGCAAAAGGGCGCCCTCATCGATGACAATATTACTCAAAGGATGTCTCAATTTACGTATGCTTTTAAAGGCATCAAAACTAAAGAGTGCCATGATTGTGACCATAAAGACTATTAGTGTACGTGTACGAAATGGGAGACTTTTGAGAACCGGTCAACAGCGCACACGCATGCACAACAGCGCAGGCGCAAAACAACGCGCGCATCTCACAATAAAATTGCGTGCGCGTGCGCTGTTGACTTGACGGACCGGTTCTCAACAGTCTCCCATTGACTTTTAATTTATAGGCCTATTCACCGCGTCAATAATTTGTTATATAAATTTTGCAAGAAATTTCAATGGGAGACTTTGGAGAACCGGTCTTTAAGTCAACAGCGCACACGCGCACACACGCGTGCGCATGCGCAAAACGACGTGCGCATGCTCACAAATGCGTGCGCGCGCGCTGTTGACTGGAAGACCGGGGGTGCGTTCCACTTGCGCGAACATGTCTCAACGTTTGCGGCAACGTTTGCGTACAACCGGAACCGATTGTGAGCGCGCGTGGAACACAACCGTAAAATGGCGGTGTCCAGTCGTAACCAAGATGGCGTCGAATGCCTGCAGCGTCCAAAATAATTGATGAAATTTCTGATAGTACTTGTACTGCAGCATATCATTAAGTACCAATTATCTGGTGCAATTCGTGAAGTAGGCCTACTTGATAAATTTTCAATCTTAAAAACTGCAGTTTTTACTTTCGTCACAAAAAAAATTACGTCGTCTGCTTACCGTTCTGCCATCTTGGAAATATCGACCATTTTTAAATGACACGCGAACATTCGCGAACATCTCAGAAATATGTTCGCCGACTGTTGCTAACACCCGCCAACGTTAGCGGCGCACAAGTCGTTCCACCCGAAATTGTTTGCAAACGTTGGCAAACGGTGGCAACGTTCGCGCAAGCGGAACGCACCCCTGTTCTCCAAAGTCTCCCATTGGACTCGTAGGAGAAGAAAGGGTGAATAGGCATGCATGAAGAAGTCTTTCATTTAAGCCTCAGAAACAGCTCAAAATCTTGAGACTGATGCATTCATATTCCCACTGGAGAAAAGAGAATCCAAAAAGGGGTCTCGAGGAAAAGGGGTTCAGGTTTATAGCAGGTGTTGGGGGTCAGACCGGAGGGTCAGCCTGCGTTTAAACTCGGTCAATCGGATGGAAACAAAAGGGGGCTCATTGGTCTCCCGGGCCACGGGTGTAAATTGGTTTGTTTCTCCCCGCCGTCATCTCCCCCTGCACGCTATACGGCAGGTTTATTCATTACATGTGGTCTTGTATTATTTAGGTCCCTCTTTTTTCCTTTTTTTTCCTCTGCGTCGTGGTGCCTGACTCGTAACCGATTTTTTTTTTTCGGTCTGAAACTGATAACCGAAAAAACCTTGCTGCTATTTTTAGTGTATAGGGGGTTGTTAACCCTTACTATACTGATCGGTTGATGGCCTCTTGCTCGAACACGCGCACGGCATGATGGGAGGCGAATCCAGGGCAATGGAGTTGAATATTACTGAACAGGCAACCTAAGTGTGCCCTGCCTCTCGATTTCGTTCTTTTCTTTTCTTTTTACTCAAATTCAAATGACAACGGTTTGGGAACATGTCCAAGTTATGGGGACTCAAGATGCCAATTCTGAGACTTTCAAATCCGATGATTTTGTTTTGTTTTAGTCCGTCTAATTCCTTTCTGAACTGAGGGGAAAATAAAACTTAAAGGTATAATAATGATTGGTAAAGGTTACAGAACAGCACTCGCACTTAGTCTGATCCACCATGTACATGAAATAATAAACCTGTGAATATTTGAGCTCAATCGGACATCAGAGTCACGAGAAAGTGAAAGGTGTACGTAAATCTGTGAACATTTCCGTTTGGGTATGTTACCAAATCTGTACTGTACCTAACTGGCGATCTAGACCAGATTATCGAGGTTAACCTGTTTTGTTCTGACCCCATCTCTCCTTGGCCCCACCCGTCTTGCAGGTCGCATCATCAACATGAGCAGCATCAGTGGTCGCATCAGTTTCCCTTGCAGCTCGCCTTACTGTCTGACTAAGTACGCGATGGAGGCAATGTCTGACTCACTCCGCCATGAGATGTACAAGTGGGACGTGAAGGTGGTGCTGGTCGAACCGGCCAACTTTGCCGGTAAGTCCGAGACGGAGCTTAAGGTGGGACGGGGGGAGGGAGGGAGGAGGGAGGGAGGAGTGTGAAATGCAGGTCCCCCTTCCCCATCCTGTGTTGTTTTAAAGTAGATGTCTATAATAGAGCCACTTGTGGATCATACAGGGTTCAGGGGTGCTATTGATTTTTTTTGTCTAATATAAGGTGTTTACGAAACGGAGGCTCGGTCTCGGGTTCAGGCTCACGGCTCCAGTTCCATTTCGTGAATCCATTTTGAAATAACTGGTATCAAAATAGAGGCTTTTGGCTGCGGTTCGGGAGTAGACTGGTTTGGAAAGGAAAACAGAGCTTTGAACTTCAATGAAAAACCACCTACATTTTCAGAATATGGATGACAGAGCCGGAGCCTGAGTCTGAGCCTAGTTTTGTAAACCCCACAGTGTCCTAAACACTTGATTCCGACCTTGTCAATTTCAGAGTACGCTCATCTTCTTAAAATTGCATAGGCGTGATGTGGGTTGGGAAAACATCTTCACGTTTCTTTGGTGTACACAAGGCCTGTTTTATTATTTTACCCAATCTGTTATGCGAAGTTTGTGCTTGAACACTTGGCTACATGCACAGTGAAAGATTAAGATGTTATTATTGTCTTCGTCGTCTTTTGTCGTTTCAGGTGCCACGAATTTTTTCAAGAAGGAGAATATCGAGAAGATCTTGCAGGGCGTATGGAGCACCATGTCCGACTCCTTACGGGAGGAGTACGGCGTAGAATACTTCGACTACGTCATGAAGTCCATGTGCTCCTGGTCCGGCCAGGGCTCGTCCGACCTGAGCCCCGTCATGACGGCAGTAAATGACGCCCTCACAAGCCAGCATCCGATGGAGAGGTACGTGGCGGCGCCCTTCGTGGTGCAGTACATCCTGCAGGCGCTGTTCGTGCTGCCCGCGTCCTGGCTGGACCTGGTCTTCAGCTTCATGTCCGGCAGGTCGAATTTACCGAGAGCCAAGAAGATGATGGCCGCAGACGGCGAGCCCATGCCCCCAGTGCCGTCCACATTGACCACGATGACGCCCGATGAGAACGATAATGTCATCAGTGTTGTCAACGGTAGCGCCCCCAACGGCAGTGTTGATCAGTAAAGATTCTGCCAATAGTTTTTTTTTATATAGGTACATGTACATGGAGTTTGTAGATTTTACCGATCTAAGGAACATTAAGATAATTATGAGAAAACCGTGCATATAAAAAGCCTGGCATCCATACAGAATCAATACTCCTCGCTGCACCCCCCCCCCCTCTTCCCATCACTGTAAGACGTAGCACTGTCTGCTATGCCGGTTTATAAGTAATAATTTGTATGTGGAAAGTGATGGCTAGGATTGTTAACTGCCTGGCAACCATCCACTTACCCCGGTACCCAATTTTCCATAACTTGATAAGGGTCCAAACACGATTTAAATCCACTCTTGAATCTTAAATTCGAGAGGGAAACCAAAACACAACAAAAAACCTTTTTTATGTCTGACCTTTAGTCGTTGGATCACTCATTGGTAACACAAATAAAATACTTTATTCGCTCATTTCGCTGCAATCCATTCAGTAATCCAAACATTTCCAACTGCGGCCACCAGAACGTTCGAAACTACGGAGAGGACGTTCATCCAGCGAGTGTTTCCACCCGTGCAAGACCGCCCTCATCGGCCATTGCGTGTGACAGTTTATGGTTGGACCGTATTTCGTAGTACACATTTTTCGTGTAAGCCAAGATCCTTTTCAAGGCTGCGTCAATTTACTATTTGTTTCTTCAATGCCGGTTCCCCTTTTATACACTGTGTGTTGTGCTTTAAAAATAGTAATTGAAGACAATGCAGAAGTAATTGAAGAAAATAATGACTGGTTTACTTTGGTTCAGTTGTCATAATCGGAAACAAAACAATCGATAATGGGACGTATTTTGTAATGCTGTGAAACGGTTTGCAAAAAAAAAAAAGAAAAACTGAATTTGATCACATCGTCCATCAAGATGATTGAACAATTTGAAACATTTGGCCACACATGCAAACCACGGCGAGGGAGCGAGCGGTTGTTAATTGTAAATGAAACAAACGTTCTGTAGTCTACCCATAATAAGTCGGTCAGGCCAACAGAAAAATAATGACCATAACGTGTTTTCACGGACAGTGCAGTGAAGCCTGGGAGTAAGACGCGTCGTCTGTTTTCCCCTTGCAAACGTTGGGCCTTATACGAAACCAGGCTTATAAGCTTATTCGCCATTTTTTTCGAGGCCCTAAAATGAAATGAAGGGATTGGCCACATGGCGAAGCCAAAGAAAGGCTCCAGCTTCGCCATGATGTATCTCCAAACCTTCATTTCATTTAGGACACAAAATGGCAGTAGCAAAATTAATCCCAAGACTTAATCCTCATTTTCGTAAACTCGCCATAACAGTGTACTACCTTTATTAATTGCGTGTTCTATACACGTTGATAAAGGTTGATCAGGCTTTGGTGGGCCTACAAAGTATGTCCGCCACATCTCCAAATTTGGCACATCACAAACAAGGTATCATTTTATAAGCCTTCAAAAGAAAACCATGATATTAATGAGAGTTCCTTGCATATCAACCATCATAATTACCTCGATCACGTAGGAGGACTGCAAGATTTTTTATGTGTGTGTACATGTATATAAATATAAATTCTATAGTTATAAACAAATTTCCTTTTGTCTTAATATCTTTGAAGTTTGAGGTTTTTATATTCATATATAGATAATTATTAAGGTACATAAAATTGTATGTAGGTGTTTTATGAGGTTTGGTTTTATAGATAATGTACAAATTTATTACTGATGGTGTGATTTTTTTCTTCTGAAACTTGCTGCTAATGTAAAAATGCTGGACTGGGATGGTAGAGTAGAACGTAGTGTTGGCTCTCTCTTAGAGGAATATTGAAATGGCTGTCATCGGCTGGAAGGAAATAAAAACTTTTCCAAGCCTTCTGCAAGCCATAAGCTGTGCCATTAACATGAAACTGGTTGTACATGATCGTATATACTTGGCCATGGTCTTGATTGATCGTTTCCACAGTAACACGTCATGGGTAATTGGACGTGACCGGGAGGGGAGGGGGAGGTGATGTGTGTCACCCCCTCCCCCTCCCCATTCGACCTATCTAGCCTGGGGCTACGGAGGTGACCGCATCGATGATGCAGAACATAAACTTGATCGATCAAATCCGGTTATTGGTTTGACAGTCTGTTGTTTTTAAATCGACACATCAGGTAGTTGTTTTATTAGCCATAACCATGCACCTCGGGGCTATTCTCATATGGCTATGGCTTTCGAAAAATGGTAATGTCTCGTCTTTTCAATTTCGGCTCTTTCAAATCTGACATTGCATGTTTAAACCTGATGGGGCCAATTTCACGGCCTTGCTTAGCACAGAAATGTGCTAATCATGAAATTGTTGTCTTAACTATATTAAAACAGGATTAACGACCACATTTCCAGTTATGCTGTGTATCGCTTGCGATTGTTCTTTGGCTGTTGTTCGCTGATGACCATGAATACCAAATGGAATTTGTAATGGTGGTTTGTTTCATTGAGCAAGACACTCTGTGCTAAGCAATATTGTTTGTGCTTAACAGCACAGCAATGAAATTGGTCCATGTTCTCTGGTGTGACGTCAGATCTGAACACCGATTCTTTTTTTCTTATGTCAAAATGAGGTATATAGATTGCCATTGTTTTATGGTTTGTTTAAATGATAGGGCCTTGGACATTGTCTGGAAAACTTCCAGGAAAGTTCGTGGGCATTATTTTAAGACTTGCCCCTTATTGTTCTCCATTCCAGGGTCACGCTACTCTACATTTCCCTAATTGTGTGCGTCTTGGGAAAAGCCAAATATAAAGAGCTGTTCGAGACACGTATATATAGACAGGTCCTAAGTAAAGGTTCAATTCCGGAAAGATACAATCAACGTCGGATTAAAATAAAGCAATTTAATTATTATTTGTTTGTCTATAACTTAGAGTAAGAAAACTAGAAGGGAGTGACCTTTCAATCTTAACAGGATCTTTCCCATTTTTTGTTTTGTTGGGATATGATAACTAGATTAAATTTTGCTTTGAACTTTACTAAAATAAAATTATATTTTATCGTTTAAATATTTTGTTTCACGTAACTTTCAGTACACAGAAAGCGATTCTTTTAAAGCTTCGTAGCTTCGCTCTTTAGGTCTATCGGTTTGAGTCCTGTCAAAAATTAGGATTATTGTGTTCGAAATATGACAAGATGGAACAACATTCGAAGACAGAAAACGGAAAATATCTGCTTCATGCTGTTTTCTACTCTAATGCTAAAATGTTCCTTGTATACGGACCCATGATTGTTCTGAAAAAAAAATGATTGCACCTGGGGTCGATTTCACGAAGCCCTACGATCGATCGTAGATTGAGATTGCTTAGGATAACCCATCGTATCCTATGCATGGCTGCAATGGATCATAACAATATCATACGATTGATAGTAAGTTACGATGTGTGTGGTGAAATCAACCCCAGGCCCCAAGCTTCACACGCCAGTATAACTGTCTGTCACTCGTCAAACAAAATCCGAAATGGAACAGATTCTAAAAGGAGAATATCCAAGGTCCTTCCTTTTTCATCCAATGGACAATGAATCTTAACAAAGCTAAAGCCACCTGAGATAAATATCTCAAATAAAGAGAGACTCAGTGAAGCTACAGAGTTAGAAATTGAAATTCCTCTGAAAAGAGGGAAATAATTTTTTAATTGGAAAATATTATCATTAAAATGAGATGGTGGCAGAATTTGTAATTATTACACGATATTGAAACGCTGAGGAGATGGAGTTGTATAATACTCATTTCGCCCGTGTTGTATGGGTCAGTTTTCTCTATCTAAAGGCAAAATTTATTGATGTTGATTTATCATATGCAGACTGAATTTTTTTTTACCCGACCGGGCCGGTCGTTTTACGCAAAAGATTTCCTCAAAATTTGACAAAAAGGTCTAGTGCTCTTGCGATAGTTGGTAATCAGGTGAAAGATTGACAAATTTCTTAGGTCAAGAGAAAATATTGAAAATTAGAGACGAAAAAATTAACCGAGGTGAATTTATAAAGGGACGTCTATAAACAACCGTTGCACTGAACATTGTAATCTTCCATGATGGAAAACATGGTCTGGACAACATTATAGCTTAAACAGTAAAATAATGTCTAAAATTAATTCATTAAATGAATGACTTGTCAGTAAATAAAAAGATTTAAAACCTGTGAGTTTTGATAAAGAACTTTGTAGTATACATCGCTGTATAAAGTTTCCAATAAATATCAATCTGTTCTGATTTTTGTTAAAATCATGAAGTCCTTGTCGTTGGCTTTGGTGAGTTGTCTGCAAAAATACAAACTAAACAGGTAAAGCAGAGCCTACACTGTCAACATTTTCGGTAACGATCTCGGTAAAATGTTGCCCAGGTACCTTGCTGCTGAAAATGTTGACAGTGTACACAGAGCAAAATGAGTTGGGTAACTTGTCGCAGCAACATCTCGGTAACATGTTGGCCAAATGTTGCTAGTGTACACAGGGCCCAAAGTCGTGTTGCCCAGGTGTGTTGCCCTAACTGGGCAACATGTTACCGAAAATGATGACAGGGTACACTCTGCTTATGGTCTTCACTGGGCTATGGACATTTTGTCTATTTTTTTTTAAAGGAGAGACTTATCGGTATTGTGAGTTTCTAAATTGGATATGTACATGTATTTGATATTTTGTCCCGCAAAATTGCTCGCATAGATAAAATTAGACACCCCCCCCCCACCAAAAAGAAAAGGCACAGAAACACAGAAATTGTTGGTGGCCTTTTCCAGACCTCCTTACTTTCTTTGATTGTTTACCTTTAAAAACAGTACATTTCATACCATCCTCTGCAGTATAAGAGCGTGTATGCCTTTGTTTATGCTTCCCTTTTCCCAAATCCAAATCCCAAAGATTACTTACTGTTCATATTGGTGTATGGTCGTGCATCGCGGATAGCTTTGACACAGAGCGACTTGTATAAGTCTACTGTCTATTTTAAACTTTATTTTTAGGGGGTTGTCCCTCCGATCCACCTTATCATCTATTGATGAATAGGCGAGTGATATTACGGCATTGTGTGCATTTTGTCTAATAATTAACCAGGATTTTATTTTACTGTGAAATGCATTTCCTGGTTTAGAGATTTACACGTTAATCAGGACAGCCTTCACGATTATGTATCGAGGTTTCCTCCTAAAGCGCCTTAATGCGTCCTTTAGCTTCGAGAGACGAGGTTTGTGGTGTGTCAGAATTGTCTATTACGGCCTTTTCATTCACACGACGCCAAATAAAGCTCTCAACCATTGAGAAATTCTCTAAAGGGTCTGGACCTCGGTCAAAATCTCTCAAGGATTCACCAGGGACGTCGGTCACTCTCAAGCATCGGTTTCCTTTCACACGATGACACTTTTGTTAGATTTCGCAACTATGAGAGAATTTCATTCAATAAGTTGAAGCTACACTTTCACTTTGGAAGATTTTGCTGAAGTCCGAGATTCATACATCTTTGAAAAGGGAGAGTATGACCAATACTCACACTCAGAGGGCGCTATTTTAACACAGCTCCAAGAGTGCATGCGGGCTCTTTACGAAAATGATTTTGCTACCGCCATTTTGTGTCCTAAATTAAAATATTGAGCTACATGGCTATTATAAGCTGGAGCCTTTCTTCGGCTTCTTCATGATTGTGACCCAATTCCTTTTTTTCGTTTTGGGGCCTCAAATGGCGGTAGCGAAATAATTGACACAATGAAGTCAATAGAGGGCGGAATTACTTGTTTATAGTTCCACTGATAAGCTACCGTATTTGCATCTCAGACTCCAAACAAGTGCGCTGAGTTGTAGAATAATGATTGCTGAATGAATTCCACAAAATGTGGTAGTTGATGCTGAGGGATGTCATTCTGGTAAAGTGGGTTGGGCAATTCTACCACACTCATGGCCAGTGCTACGGCTATATCGTGAAATTCAAATTTTGCACTACACATGATTTTACATGTAGGCCTACTCATGCTCTCAAAGTTAGTATTTCGCTGATACTTAATCCAGTTTGACCCCCTTCTCTTTAGACCGAGCCAAAAAATGAATTCCCATAAAAATGGATATTATACACACACGAATCAAACAAAATAAACGTAAAACAAAAACAAACTACATATAGGCTAAAATAAACTGAGAAGCATATTGAACTTGAAACAAAAACAATGAATCCATAAAGATTGTCACAAGTCAAAAATATAATTTGTCACGCAGCCATTTTTGCTGTTGCCATTAGAAACAACACGAGCTTTTACCACCTATTAATAAAATGATGGACTTTGGATATTGCTACCGCGATGGAAAAGAAGAAGGGTTTGCATAATGTCTGGTTTACGGCACCTAATCGATTTATTACAGGCCTGTTCTATCGCAGATTAAATAATATTAACTGTAGGTCGTAATAAAAGACAACGAACGACGGGCTAAATTTGGCTGAAATTCATTGGTGACCATTGCTCACAAAAACCTCCAGTGTTGTTTTTGCGGGCAGATCCGTCAGTTAATAATGATGAGTAATAAAAATACAATTGACGTCACATTAGTTTGTTTATTTTTATCGAAGTCAAATGCACATTGTTTTCCCTTCCGGGTTTAGATGAAATGGTTAGTAATGAGCGAGTCACATCGGTGAACGTTTTGTTTGACAGGTGAATAATTAATATGATCAACGAGACCAAAGTGCAAATGGTGTAGAGGGACACTCCCTATAAGTTGACACTATTGCCTGGGTTCAGAGTATGAATTAAACGTACACTCCATCTAACTGTATGCACATTTTGCTTAAAGGTAGTATCATACTTTGGTTTTTGTCAAAGAAATACAGATTCATGGGCAATATCAAGACAGATACAGTAACAGTCATCATACAGTGCCCACTTTTTGAGAAAACATTGAAAAACGGCCGCAGTATTTCTTAAGACTTTTCTCTTTTATTTTTGATCTTTTAAAAGATCAAAAATATTTTCGGTCGTTGTTTTACTAATTTCTGGATAAACCCACAATTTCAGGCGGAACAATTTTAACGGTATGTTTCTACCACCACCATCTTCATACCATGTAGCCTACGTAAATCTGTGAACATTTCTGTTTTGGTGTCTTACCAAAGTATGATACTACCTTTAAGTCCCTCTAGTGCAATTTAATGCTACGCAGAATTTGGATTTAGGAACATCAAGGCTGAATATAGTTCAACTGAAACGTGATATTGATATGGATTTAAAGTGGGATATTACACGAAGCAAATTTTCCCGGCAACTTGGAGACAACACAAGAGGAAAGTCTTGGTATAACAAAATAAATTTTTCTCCATGTCAGTTTCTCATTATCCCCTATAAAATTAAATAAAGATTTTACGATGAATGCTATTCCTTCTTACAGATTGCATGGAACTGGTTGCCTGTAAATTGCCTCGTGTGACATGGGCATACATGACGGACACGAAATGCATATTCGCCCATAAGTGTCCCGGTCAAGAAGGCCTAAACTCGGATAGAATGTAACAAATGTACCAGAATCGCCTACACATCCTAATAATGTATTTATGAACACGTGAATATTATTCGGTTTTTTCTATGGCTTCTGACTGCCAAAACGAACCAAGAAAATTGACTATTTTGGGACATGCACCACCATGCTGGATATCTCAGTAGGTAGAGCATAGCTAATAATACGGTATTCCAGATGTTACGGTTGGTTCGAATACCGCGCGCTCTTTGTTCACTTTTAAATGACTTAAAACATATTCCAGTCAGTTTGGCTTGTGGTTATCAATTCTATTCTGATGATTATACATGTATATTTTAATCACATAAACTATCATCTTCTTTTACACTAGAATACATACGAGTTTTATATACATAATATATATTTCAGAAATTGCTGTTTTGAGTGACCTTGAGTAAAAACAAAAATGTTTCAGTTGTGATGAATTCGCTACATCATGAGACAAACATTATTTTGTGACAATTCTGTAACATGTCATTTAGAGTAATAATGACTTTTTCGTTCATTCGAAAACAGCTCCAACCATTAACTCTTATCTATGGGATCTTATTTCAAATAAATGTATTAATGTACTATAATATACAGGAAAAAATGCTTAACCTCAATTATTTCGACTTAACACCCCTTTTCAAACTATTATTTTAAACTATGCTAATATTGATAAGTTGAAGTTTCAGGGCTACTCTGTTTACAACTCAATATATTTCTTTTTTTAAACCTGTTGACTAAATTGCGTATGATACATTATTCACAAATCGGACATGACACATAATTATTTCATGACGTCATCCTTAACATAATATATCATTCTGGTTCGCTTTGTTCTAGCTTTATTAACTTTCTGGATCATTCCATCGGGTTGAGATACGGTGGCCATAACAGACATGTATCATTCTGTGCGGAGAGTACATTCGCAACTGTTTTCTTGAAATAAAAAATGAGAACAATCCGTACACTTAAAGACCTTTGAGCCCTTATACCTGTATAATACATGATTTGTAAAGGCCACAGAACAGCATGCACACTTTGTCTGATCATGTGCATGAATAAATAAACCTGTGAAAATTTCGCCTGAAATGGTATATTTATCCAGAAATTAGTCAAACAAAGACCGAAAACAGTTTTGATCTTGGGGTAAGATCAAAACAATTCTTTATGCTTATAAGATATTTTCTCGTGACTCAGATGCCCGATTGAGGTCAAATTTTCACTGGTTTATCATTTCATGCACATGCTGGATCAGAGAAAGTGGGAGTGCTGTTCTGTGACTTTTACCAATCTGGCTTTAACTTGGAAAGGAGTTTACTACTAGCCGTACGGATACAAAGGTGATATACAGGGTTATTGATGTTGCATAGACACCGTCACCGACGTGTCCCAAAGGAATAACCCATTTCTATCTTCATTTTGGAGGTTTGTTACATGTGTCTCTCCATTTGAATATTCCCCGCATCTTCTCTCACCTTCTTCCCGCTCTTCTTGGGCTTCTTTACCTTTTTGTTCTTCTTGCCGAGGATGTCCATCAGGCTCTTGGGCATGTAGTAGGGCTTCTCAACGGAGCCATCGTGGCGCTCCAGGTCCTCAAGGAAGCAGAGGAACAGAGTGTCCACCCCCATGTCGTAGACGCCGAAGGAGACGGCAGCGATGACGTACGAGAAGAGAGCTATGGCGACAATGGGAGCCCAGATGTAGTTCAGAGGCTTGGTGTCCACCAGAAGAGGGTTGGCCTCCCAGGTGAAGAAGTAGAAGGCACCGACGGTGACCCCCAGTGTGACCGTCAGCTTGAAGATGAACAGGAGGAAGCTGGTGATGCTGTTGAGGACGGAGGCACGCAGAATGTTTCTCATGAGGAGGAAGAAAGCATCCTTAGCGGCAAAGCAGAAGGAGCGACCGTAGACGGCGATCTCGATGTAGGCGTTGCGATTGATGTAGCGAACGAACTTTTCCAGACACCAGAAGAAGCACTTGCAGCAGCACAGGACGAACCTCGTGATGGGGTTCCCCAAGCCGGACCCCTTGACCTTCTTCTCGACGTACTCAAGGAGGACGCGAATCATCTGTACGATGGTGACGATCAGGGAACCGAAGGCCAGCGAGCCCAGATGGTATCGAATCGACCTCCACATGGAGCTTAGGATGGGGATGGACGGGATGTTATCAGGCTTGGTGAACGCCCAGTAGTAGGATGCAAACGCTCCTGCTATTGACATCTCTCCGAAAGCTATGATGAAATTGACCATCCAGAACAATCCGAACACCATGTAGATCTGGAAGTACAACCGGTATTCGGGTGTCTCGTAGCTGGAAAACTGACACTTGGCCGACTGAAGAGCCTCTGCGTCAAAGCTGGCTTTGTCGCACACTGTGCCGTTGGTGACTAGAGACCCTTCCGGTGCGTCGATAACAACGTAGGTCGAATCTCCGACGGACGCCAGGAAGACCATGACAAAAGCCCAGAAAATGGCGAAGACGATCTGGAGGAGGAAGGGCACGACGGGGGCAAAGAGGGTGGTGATCATCATCCCGAGGGCACGGCTGGCCTCCTCAACGAGAGCCGTGGCGATGCGGATTCGCTGGAACAGTACCAGGAGGAGTAGCAGGAGGATCGCCCCGACTACGCTCAGAATAATGGAGAAGGTCAGCCACACGTAGGGAGACTGGAAGTAGCAGTCCAGATCCAGATAGTTAAAGGTGGCGTCTCCAATGTTACCGCACTTATTGGAGTTGACGTACTGAAAGTACTGCGAGTAACAAAAGTAGTTTCCGAAGGCGATTAGGGCCAGGAACAGGGCGATCATGCCCCAGACGACCACGGTCGCCACCCACTGCATGGAGATGAGGAGGAAAAAGCAGAAGAACATCGCCACACCAAAGCCGGCCAGGATGAATGGCCAAGTATTCATGAAGTCATCCACCAGGTTCTCGATGATCTCGATGCCGTAGATGAAGTCCACCAGTTGCCTCAGAGTATCCACCTCGTCCTGACTCGTGTTCCGTCCGTTTCCCGTCTGGCCGTTCTCGTCGGCGATTTCGATGGGCAGGCACCGTCCGGCGAACGGCTTAGACGGCAGATAGTAGTTGGCACACTTTCCGTCTTGCACCAGATCCCAGATCCTGTTCGGATCATTTCCAACGTAGGTCTTAGGATCGAAGTCGTACAGACAGATGAAATCTTCCCACTTCACCTTATCCAAGCCAACAAAATTGGTAACATACGCTTCGATGACGGAGAATGTTTTATTGGGGCATTGCGCGACACACACCTGAGGGGTAGGACAAGACAGAGTCACCAGGAAGCTCGAGGACAAACAGGCCAACCAGTCAAAATAGAAGACGTAGGGTTTGTCCTTCACGGGATCGCTCACCCCGCATATCTGGCCCTGGTAGTCCGAGGGGTAGATGAGCGTATCTGGGTTACCGTACATGAACGCAAAGGCGGCCATCACGCCGAGACCAGCCAGGAAGGCTAGGAAGATGAAGCAACAGATGACGTCCGTGCAGCTCCGGTTCTGTATCGGGCCTTGGAAAGTAGGATCGTATACCCGTGGCTTGCCGTAATCCTTCGGTCTGAAATCATCGTCTTCCCCGACGATATCCTCCGTGGAGTCAGCCAGGTCTGCCGGTGCGGTCTTTTTCGTTTTCTTCGCGCCGAGACCCATGATTGCTTTACAAGTTGCGACCAGTTTTTCACTCCAAAGCCTCGGATGGAATACCGATGACAACACAACAATAGATTTTGACGTTTGTTTCCAATGTGACACTGTGTCGTTAATGGTAGAACCAGACTTAGTAATACATGTATTAGTGTTGGTGCAGCCTTGTTTGCAGTTTGTTTGCGGAAGAGTTAATAATCAACAACGAATTGACACAATTTCTAGGACTAGAGGGCAGACCACTTATCATATCTTTGCATTCACTGCAGTGTTTGTATTCCTCTCTGTCCCAGCGGCCAAGGCTGATGACTGAACTTTGGACTGTTTTAACGGTAGGTGGCGCTTGTTCATATAAACCTCGCATTCGAGGAGGGAAAGAATCAACACGTAACCATGACGATGAGTCGCCCCGGCCTGTTCCACTCTCTTTGGTCAAGCGAGTTAGTCGTCATGCAGTTTGATGGGCATCCCTCCCCCGCCACAGTCCTGGACACCAAACAATGACTTCATAATAATCCCAATTCCACTTCCAACCATAACGCCACAGTTTTATGATGAAACGAGCAATTTCATGGAGCATGATACAAATTCCAAATGACAGATGAATAATGATGTGTGGTTTCAGTTCATGTGTTCTTGAATCGAACCTCAGGCAGTTTATGATGACTTGGGGTCATGTCACAAGAGGCATTAAAGGTAATATCATACTTTGTTTTTTTGTCAAAGAAATACACATTCATGTGCAAAAATATCAACTAGAAAGATACAGTAAAAGTCATAATTTAGAGTCCCACACGGTGCCCACTTTTTGAGAAAACATTGAAAACGATCACGGAATTTTCTTAATCTTTTCGCCGTTATTTTTGATCTTTTAAAGATCATAAATATTTTAGGTCGTTGCTTTACTAATTTCCTGATAAATACACCATTTCAGGCGGGAAAATGTTGACGCCGTGTTTCTACCAGCACCATCTTTAAACCATAAAAGTTATACGTAAATCATTTCTGTTTTGGTTCGGCCTACCAAAGTTTGATACTACCTTTAAAGGTAGTATCGTAGGCCCGCTTCAAACGTCGAACTTCTGCCGTGTCTAATGCAATACGTTGCAATCGACATAAAAACGGCGGAACTTGTTCGGCAGTTGCTTCGAACGCCGGTTTTCTGTTAACCTTAATGCAAATTCGAACATGGCGGACCAAGAGAGATTTATGATATTGCATAGTTCTGCGAGAAGGCTGTGCTCTCTCTTTTAAAAATTGTAGGGTGTGGAACACTGCCCTGTCGATCTTTCGGCAGAAAACCGGCAGTTGCTTCAAACGTCGAATTTCTGCTGTGTCTAATTCAAATCTTGGGCCACATTATTGAATTATGAAACACATGTAACAGAAGTTCGACGTTTGAAACGGGCCATAGGCCTACTGTGGTAACATACCGAAACAGAAATCTTTACATATTTACCTATAACTCACAGGGTATGAAGATGGTGAGGGTAGAAACATACCGTTAATTTTATTCTGCCTGAAATGCTGTATTTATCCACAAAAGAGTGAAACCAGTGACCAAATTTATTTTTGACTTACAAAATACTGTAGCCCTTTTTCACCGTTTTCTCAAAAAATTTGGCACCGTATGGGACTGAAATTTTCACAGATTACCTTTATTGTATCTTTCTTGATATTTCTGCCCATGAATCTGTATTTTTTTTTGACAAAAACCAAAGTATGATATTACCCTTAAACAGGCAATCAATAATTAAAACTTCCAATGCAATATTTGAGAAGACGACGAAGAAAAAAACCTTCAACACCCATGTAATTATATTTCTTGGAGGAAGTCGGTTTTGTAAACTGACGCTTAACTCCTGACAAAAAATTAATAGCATCACTGTAATGCCTTTAGTGCTAGTGATAAAGGTTTTTCATGTTGCCCAAGCCCGACATGTGTTTTACCACAAAAACGGTAGAGATATAAACGGCTTACATTATCCATCAATTGTAATAGTTTGGATGAGGGCGATTATGGTTTTCTTTTTGTTATTATTAAAATCACAGCATAATATATTATGCTGTGATTTTCGTCTGTGTTGGCCGCAATGAGGCCCATCCATTATTATTAATAGTGCTGATAAATTTGAATGAGGGCGCCCTTTCATAAGTCACTTCATTTTCGTTCAGGAGGCTTGGCGCAGCCTGGCGGTTGGCAATTAATTGCGCATAGGCCGAGTTATCAACTTATCATGCAGATTCTAGCGTAATGAGGACTTTGAACCAAGCACAAACCTGACTGTTGTAAACCACAGAATTAAACGTTTGTTTTTAATAAATTTCATTGGTGTTGGAGGGCAGTTAAAGCGTTGTTCGCGGTCGTAAACAATGTGTCATATTATTTTTTCCTTGTCAAGTGCAATTTGGCCACGCCGGCTGGATCAGGTAATCCCAGGGTATCATAAAAGGTTTGAACCATGGAGATTTATCGATTTAATTATTTTACAGCAGTCTTTAGCCTCGAATGTACAGTCGTTGACTGGATTATAATGGTTGATTGTTGGCAAAAGTAGCAGTTATTGTATCTAGGTAGTATCCTTCTTGATGACTGGTTGGGTAGGTAGAAGTGCTTCAAGTTTTCAACACAGAAATACATTATTTTGTTTTAAATTTGTTGGTATAATATGAAATCCTGCGCTCCCATTTTATTCTTCATTGGAAAAATCCTGTATTCGTCTGTTTGAGCTCAGTCAATATTCGTTCTGCATGGCCATAGAATTGAAAAGAAGGTTCATGTTCCTCAGATCGCAGGTTTCACCTGAAGTAAAAAGACTATTCACAATAACGAACGTTTTTTTTTTCTCTGAGCTCGAACTTCTCGAAAGGGTCATATCACTCTTGAAAATAATGCATATCAGTTAATTAGGCAAGATGTGATGTCTCAAAACTCACTTTAGCAGCAATACTGAAAATTATTTTAATCTAGTAAAAAATCGTCTGCGTCCGAATCGTGAATGTGCCTCGAGTCGAGTGAAAGCAATACAAATATTGCTCTCCTCGCAAAAGGTCTAGCGCCCTCAATGTTTATTATCAGGAAAGAGTCTGGCAACCGCCTCACACCCTTAAATTTCACAAAAGGTGCGGATGAGTGTGTACAAATTATTTATAAACAGCAGCACGTACGTCGCACATTGTAGTTTAGTCTGCAGATTTATCGTGTGGAAGTGTCAGATGGTCAGCAGACGAAAAATAATTAACTGGACCCATCGCCCATCCATGGTGGATTTTCTACTTCCAAGGGCTTTAGCTCCTCGAAAACATGGATTTTCACGCTGCTGGTGAGTCTTCTGTGGCATGAAATCTCTCTGGCCACCATGCAAATTCCGTGAACGAGATTTCTTCGCCATTTCCGTTGACAGTTTTGTGCCAGACGATCGAGCAGTTTCTGTACTGCGAAGCCTGACCGGACCACGCTCTATACACAAACCCCGACAGCTGCAGTACGGAACCTATCTAGGCCAAGTCGGCCCGATTTGTAGCGTGTTTTGAAGCCAGAACATGGCGGAGAAGTCGAGTTGGAGCAAGATGAACACTTCGTCAACTTCACCGGGGAGCAAACCCGTCCCCATGAAGCTCTTTTCTACATGGGAAGTGGAGAGGACTGCGCCGAATTGCATAGCAAGGTAAACGTCCATGTCCTTGTTTACTTCCTGTTTATTCTCATGTTGTGTGACTGTGGTGGTATTCAAAGAGTTTCATGTTGCGTCATGTGTTGAAAAAGCTATGTGGGTGGGTTGTGCATGATTCAGTCAGTCTAAAATTGAACTTGTTCCAACATGATTAACATTAAACAAGCTGTTGGAGAACCTTCAATCTTTTTATTTTCATTTGAAAAGACTATGTTCCGGTCATACTAAATAAAGTAAACATCGGCATCAACTAGAAAAAGGCGTCAACTCGGCGTCAACTCGACGATACCATTTATGTAGGGGTGTACAAGTAATGCAATTACCAAACCATTTAGTTTGTATAATGTGTAGGGAGTTATAATTATGAATGTCAAAGAGTTCTTTGTTACTTTTGCAAAATAAAACATATTTAACAGTGTATTATAATTATAGTTGGGGACGGGGTGGGGTGGGGAGTTAAATTGTTGTCCATGGTTCGGCACTTGCATTATTTCCCTACTTAGAATGGTATCGTCCATGAGCTGTAAATGGCAAGATGGTGGCCAGCGGATACGTTGCTCAGCAGTGATTTTTTTAAAGAGAAAAACTCCAATTTCTTAGATGGAATATAAGTTATAACTTTAAACCAATGCAAATTCTTTCTTATACTACTGATTGCAGTACTGTGTATTTATTTTCATTATTAATTTGGAATGAGTTGACGCCAAGATGACGCCTTTTTTTAGTTGACGCCGAGTTGACTTTGATTAGTGTGACCCACATGTTCGTCATGCGTACAGTCACAAATTATGTGTACAAAACGGTTCAAAAATCTAATGCTGTTTACCATGTTTACAAGTGTGTGTAAAGGGAAGAGCAAATCATACGTGTTGTGTTAGCCAAATTAGGAGAACGGACCCAATGGCAATGGTCTGGCCACATAGCCAACAATGGAGTCATCGTGGTTTAATGCTGTTTACCATGTTTACAACTTTACAAGTGCCTTCCTTATTACCGACCACTGCAAACAATAACCGACATTAACCGACAACAATGAAAATGAACTATTTACATCATTAAAATGAACAGAATCTTGTTTGCTATCTTGCCTTATTAGCAAACAGTTACATTACAGATGACTGATGCTGGTTGTTGTCAGTAATTGTCAGTTGGTGAGCAATGGGACACTTTTGAGAACCGGTCTTCAAGTCAACAGCGCACGCAATTGTGAGCATGCGCGCGCAAAATTGCGTGCACGTGCGCTGTTGACTTGAAGACCGGTTCTCAAAAGTCTCCCATTAGTATTTAACTGGTTTACAAAGGTTCACAGTGGCACCACTTGAGTGACCCGAATTCTAAAATTATATTTTTGTTACCATTCCAAAATTATCCTTGAAAAAATTAGTGCCACCACGGAAATGTATGACCCTAGTTTTGTGACTGACCTACTTTTGCAGTGAGTCGGCATTTAAATTTCTGTTTGTTGTCGTCTGTGTGCATGTTGAGTGCCGTTGTTTATGTCATTCCGAGCTACACTCATAATTTCATTATGTAGCTTAAATTAAAACCCTATTATTGTTTTCAAAAATGTTGCTTGTGGACATCACAAAGGATGAAATATCAGCATAATCAGTGTTACACGAATTTGGTTACAGGAAAGTCAAGTGTAATTCTACTAGGAATAGGTTCTGTTATAAATGAACCAGTGTTTAAATCCCTTGAACTAGGCCTACCATACCTGCCAGAAGTTCTACAGACAGTCAACATTGGTGCTAATACCCAGTAACTTGAGTGCATCGCCTCGTACGAAGCACGTCACCTCGTACGCAAGCCAATTTATACGCCTGCCAACTCGTACACAAATTGGTCAACTTTTACCCAGGCCATAGTTACGTGTATCAACTGAGTTCTTCCATTTTTGTATTTTTACTTTCATTTCAGTAGGCCTATTTTTTTTTTTGCTGGGGATTATGCCGAATATAGGAATAGGCCTATATGTTTTGTCTCAATGCATAAATGTATGTGTATCTTTAATTTATGTTCTTGTCCTCTTGTCATTTAGCCTTCGATATAAACATCCTGCTACATGTAGGATAAAAATGCACCAGGCCCTCCTAACTCTTAAGCATTGTATACATTTCAGGTAATTATTTTGACTGATGAGTAAGTGCAGCAAGTGAATAATTGTATCAGTATTTTTTATTTGATAGATATATGTCGGTGATGAGGTACATGTAAACATCAAATTTTGATAACTTTGTTAATTGCATGACCACTCATAGACTTGACCGGCATTACGTGTGTGTATTGTACACATGATCAGCAAATCTGTGTAGAGCGTACATGTACATGTAACTCAACTAGCCTGACCATGGGGAGAACCCTACCTGTACATTAAAAGTACTACACAATTTTATAGGCTAGATGCCATTGTGCCCTAAACACTGTAAATTGTGTTAATATTTACAGTGTAACATTTTACACTTGTACATAATAATTTACAGTGTACATTGTTCCCTCAACTGTTGTTGAACTCCAGACTGGCCAGATGAAATAATTTGAATGTTTTATCAATAAGACAAGGTTTATAAATTATAGACAACGATCAAATGTTCTATAAGTGCAAAAAAGATCTAGGCCTATTTGACCTACAAAACATGTAGGCCCTACTCATCCCATGTACATATGTGCATGTAGGCCCTACACTACAGGAATGCTTTAAAACTATGATTTCTCCCTGAAGTTATTGGAACAGGGTGTATTGATTTTCCTGAGGCTGAGCATTTGAAGTATGGGGCTCTTAAATTTGTAAAATGTGTAGTACATGTACATGCAGTCAGCTGAGTTTTGACCCTTTCGGGATTTATTGTTGTTATCATCTGATGATTAACCCTTGGCCTATTGAATCCAGGAGATACAATTGTACATCAATAATCAGCTGTTCCCTGTCCATATGCTGATTGTTCCATGCATGAAATGCAGTATTCATTGTTCCAAATTGATTTGTAAAACACATATTATTACCGGTATTAGGGTTAAACAAACACACGCACAGAAATAAAATGGCAATACTGTATGTTCAGTTGTAGGGTACATGTCACAGATGGGTTGCTGAGGGTGAACCTTGTACATTTTATACATTCATGTGCCTATAGGCCAATGCTTTTACATTTTAACTTAGCAGGTTGTTCAGTGAAACGCAGCAATTTGTCCCTGAAGGGTACCAGTAAACTAACAGGTGTTTGTGACAGTATCCAGACAGTGTCTGACAGTGGCTGGACAGTTTCTGACCCAAAGGCCTACTAACTATGTACATGGTCTCATCTGCTCCATATAGGCTACTGTATCCAGTGTTGAGAAATTCCCAAAGCCAGGGGTACTGTATACATGCCCATAGAGTAAGGAAGGCCTATTTGAACAGATGTAGTAAATTGGTTGGTCCAAAGTAGCTCTTTGATCAGACCAAGTCCTTAATTTACAAAAGGAATGCTTGCTAGTGCTACTTTGGACTGTATGGTCAGATTGAGTGTGTACAGAAGCACAGCATCCAGCGATAGTATGGATGCGTGATTCATATTGAATATTACTCCTTTGTGATGAGGTTAGGTCAGCCAGAAGGTAAATTCCCACCAGACAATTGCCTCATTGTGTCAGGTCCAACTGGGAAACACCTCATGAATAGTTCAGTGGGTTAGTCATGGGGAGCCATGCTAGACATTAGCCGTGATCTCTGTATACATACGTACCATACAATATGTACAGTGCACATACATGTACGTACAGGACTGTATTTTGTTGTATTTTACACATGTCTGTACATGTATGTATCCCATGCTTTATTGTCACGTAAGCCACGTAAGTCAAGTCATAGCCTGAATCATGACATCACTAATTAGAGCTGAGCGTGCATATTGTGTAGCTTGATATTCAGAAAATATTGTTCATATAAATGTAGGCCTACTGTACAGTGCATGGTTTTTGTAGGAGATCATGGTATTGTGCAGGATAAATTTAAATTTTGTAAAATCGTCCATTGATGATTGGTAATTTTGTATCATACCACTGGTGGATAGACCCTTACCAGATTGATCGTTTAAGAAAACATAGAAATGCTGTAGCCTACAAAGTACAATGTACATTTTCCATGAATAATTAAAAAAACCAAAACAATGTCAAATGGTCATGGTGTAGCTCTGTAGGTACATATTTAGCATAGCCTACATCATGTGTAGGTACTGTAGGGCCTACACGTAATATAAAGTAGGCCTTCATGTACGTATAGTATACTATAGGCCTACACAATTTACATCACCTCCATGGGAATGAACTGTGTGCTTGTACTTGTGTACGTATACAGTATGTTTCGTATACCAAGTGCTGTACTTAACACTTACACATTATGTACAGTACATCCATGTGAATATCATGTAGACTGTGCATACTGGGTCTGTAGACTACTGTACATTATCAGTATTATGAGCATGGAACCATGCTGCAGACATGCCTACCACATCAGCACAGCATGGTGTCTGTCTGGAATTTTGCATTGTTTTAAATGGGTCACACTCATTGTGTGTCTGTAGAAAAGAAATTACACAAAAGTTATAACCCTACCACTATACCAGTTACCATGACCATGGAGTAAGGACTGAACAGTTTTTTGTCTGGACTTCCTTTGGCTATTCAAAGTGTGCAGGACATAAACACGCTAACAAAGATACAGAATATCAACTGAGTTGAAATTCCTGTGACCCTTTGATTTGAACTTACATTGTAATCTGGACAAACATGTAATAATAAACCAACAAAGAACTGGTTTGAACCCCTGACTAGATTCAAGGTCTGCACTCTGGAGGTGGAAGGTATACAACTCTGTAGATACAGTTAAGCATACTTTTGTATATGTACATGTATACTAATTTGTACATGTCACAGTGTCACTATCATTATCAACTGACTTGCAATTCCTTTGACCTGGCCCTCTGAAGTTCAGACATTCAATTTACAAACACCAGCAAAGATGCCATCTGGCTTGAACTTCCTCTGACCCTTCAAAGTTTACAATAACTTGCTCAGTTGTCAGACATAACAACAGATGCTAAGTGTTTGCTCTCATTTGTGATTATTTAGTCCCTTGGTGTGTACCCGATTTTGAGAATGTTTGGTAATTATACAATGCATTGTATTGTATGATTGCATGTTCATCAAACCATGGATCAAACTCAAAGTAAACCAACAATTTGTCTGCTCATCTGCAAAATAAACGAATAGCAAAATTACTGAGTCGTGACTATTGAAGATTGCTTTGAGTGTTTCGGCCAAAAACTGTGTTTTATGATATTATGTTCATGTTTAGGCCTGCATACATGTACATTGTACATTAACAAGGGGTATTGTAAATGTGTAAAGTGGAATGGCACTTTAAGAAACACACTATACCAATCATCATCCTTGCCGCCCTTTTTTAGCATGCCGAACATTGTTCACTGTAATGAATGTACCCAAGTTGTAGTGTGTGATAAAGACAGTCTTTGCACTGTTACATATAGGGACTATATCATTCAAGGCCAGAACTCCCCAGAATGTCCCAAGACAAGCAGTGGCAATAAAACTAGGCAAACACTCAATCCTTTCCCACTAGAGCGCTCATCCCCGGGGCGAACTCACCCCGGCGCCACCCCGGGGTGAAAATTTCAACCCTGGTCCCGAGCAGGGTTGAACTAACCCCGGAGATAAGGCAATCTCGGGGGTGGCTCAGGGGTGGCTCAGGGGTGACGGAGGGGTGAACATTTCAAGTGGGAATCGTGGCTTATTTTCACCCCTGTGTCACCCCGGGGCCACCCCTGAGATTGGTCAAGTGGGAAAAGGCCTATTAATGTTCCCAAGTTTATAACCAGGTACACTGTACGTGTGTTCCTGTTTGCTACAGACAATGATAATTATGCCCCGGATAAAAATCTGACAGGTAGCTTCTAAAATTAGCATTATTGAGAAAGAAAGTATTAAAGCAGTGGCCACCTTACATAAATTGAAGCATACAGGAAAAGCACTGGTAGTGTACCAGTAACTGTATGATATGTAACATTATAAGTCACAATGCATGTTCCGCCTACATGTTCCTATGTCTATAAGCTGACCGTTGTCAGAGACACACTTGTTGAACTACTGATGTTGACAGTTCAGCTTTCTTATTTATCCTGAGTCTGACTGTCCATGGATTTACAATTTCCATGAACAACAAACATGTGACACAGACACACATGTTTATTGATTTCTATCAGGCCAAACCATCAAAACAGTTCAAATAATTATTGCAGCTTGGGATATTTGTAATCGTGATCTTATCATTTTGCCATTTTGTTTCAAGTAGGATACATTCATGTTCGTTACAAGTACACAGTGATCAATGTATTTATATAGACATTAGGCTGCAATGTGTGCAGTATGAAGTCATAATTCTTAGTCATACCATGTAGAAATAAGACACATTTCTCCATGGTCATACACATTGTATACATTATCTGAGTACAACATTGGCCTACAGCCCTACTACAAGTACATGTACATGACATACCGATATCTTGCTTCATGTGAATTTGTGGTTTTCATACAGTAGGGCTTACATGTCACACGTTGTGAAATCAGTGAATCAGGATGAATCAGACTGAATGTGCATTATGGAAGGCCACAAATGTTTCCTTTTAAAGTTGGAATGTCTCCAGTATTCCTCTTGTAACATCAGGGGCCAATTTCATGGAGCTGCTAAGCACAAAAAATTGCCTTGCCCAATAAAACAAACCACCTTTCAAAATTTCATTTGATATTCACGGGCAGCGAACAACAGCCAAAGAACAATCACAAGTGATACACAACACATGGAAATTTGGTTGTTAATCCTGTTATCATGCTTAGCAATTTTTTTGCTAAGCAGCGCTGTGAAATTGGCCTCTGAATAACCCCAGCATTCGTGACACCAACAAGATCCGGCCGTCGGCCTATAAATATTAAATGTCTGATTTTGCCTTTTTTTTTGTTGAAACCTGGATTTTGACGGAATTTGACCTCATAAATCCCGGCTGCAATATTTCCTCTGTCAAAATACAGTGTAGATAAGAGATATTGGTAAAGTGTACAGTACTTGTATGTTCATTGTAAACAAACCTTAATTATTACAGGATCCCAGGCCTTGCGCTAACTTTTTTTCCTGGCTAGCCCACCGGGCTAGCCAACTTCAGATTTTACTAGCCCGTTAAGAATTTAACTAGCCCGTACATATTTTAAATTTAAAAGATTTTAAACAGGGGACTCTGTTTCAGACACTACCATAAGAGTGGAAGTTATGATCACTACAGGAAGGCCATTTTAACAATATGAAAGAAAAATGTGTACCAGTGTTTACTGTTTTCCCTAGGTTGTTGGTGGTGGTAGGTGTATGTGTGCATGGAGTGGGGCATGCAGTTAAAGTATTAATACCTTACGTGTTAACATGACATGTACGTTTTGCTTCTGTTAACACTGATCCTTGTTAAAAAAAATAATAAACAAAAGTATTTCTTTTTAATGATAAATGATTTTAGAAATTGGTAAAAAATATATTAAAAACAATTATACATACATATGTCCAAGTGTAGAATATTAGCCTTTAGAGAGTAATACCGAGTAATGAATACTTAGACACACATCGGAAAAAGTTAATTCACATGTTCGATCGGTCCGACGTGTTCAAAAGTTACTGAGAAAATGGAAGGTAAACAAAATGCTTACGATAACCCAGTGATAACTTGTTCAGAACTTTTTTTGGGTTCTCCTGTCTGTTGTGGTTTAATTCACCATCATAATGACTCTGCCCGTAGCAGGTTTTTGGTGCAAGTAAATGAGCATCCACTGTGGATCATGGAAGATTTCCTTTCCTAGCTAACTTGTGACAACAATAAATGTCGAAAAGACAAATAAGTATTCCTCTGCGGCCGGCCATTCATTACGTTCAGAAACACTCGCTTTGACTTCCGCATCCACCGCTGATCTCTCAAAATGCAATGCATGTGCGCAACAGAGGCTGGTTACGGCTTCACGACCAGTGCGTTATACATGTACATGACAAAAGTAAACTAGTAGTCGAATACCAGATTAGTAGACATGCATCAGTCTATTTTGCAGGAACCGCGACGCGACTTCTGCAAAAAGCTGTCACGTGGTCATAGCGGACCGTAAGCACAAAATTGAATCGACGCGATAAATAATAGAGTGCTTGTTTATTTCCACTACATGTACATGTATGTTGAACTATTAAACCAATCACAAGAATCATCGTAACGTATTCAGAATGGTAAAATGACTGAGACAAGTCCAATAATTCCGAGCAACGAGCCTACATTGAGCACACGGCACGCAGCGTGTTCGCTGTGCAACATCGTTCAATCGATCATGTCGCGGGCGTTGTGTGAGCTGTTACCCGTGCGCTCTGTGCAAGTGTTACGCTATGCGTACGGTGTTTAGAGCTTGAACGGAAAAAAGCGCTTTGCTATTCGGGACGTACGTATGCTCGAACATATCATAAATAAAATAAATTGCGACACATTTTGTACACACTCAGTTTACTTTTATCTTTGTACATTTATAAAAAACCCAAAAGCAGGAAGTTAATTTTTTACTAGCCCACCGGGCAACCAAGAAAGCAATTCTAGCTAGGCCGGAGCGGTTTTCGCTAGACATTGTCCACCGGGCTAGTACTATTTCGAGCCCTGGGATCCGCTGCTATGTGACGAAAAAAGAAATGGTGTCTCAATATTGTACATGTTGGGCCTACATGTACATCTTACATTTCACTAAAATAATAAACATTCAACAACACTCTTTTATGGAGTTTAAAATTAAAGAATAAACCCATAAAGTTTGCCCGAGTATTAAACTTTATGTGTTTATACCTTTAGACTGATGATGACTTTTTACATAATTGTTGATTTCATTAAATTGTAAAATTAATACAAGTAATAAACTGCTGCAAACTGCTCATCAGCCAAAATGACCTGAAATATATCAAATGCTTAAAGTTAGGAGGGCCTGACGCGTTTCGATCCTAGCAGGATCTTTCTCAAAGGCTAAATGACAAAAAAACATGAACATGCAAGTGAAGGAAGCATACAGTACACCGTGTTTACACTTGATACCGCGAGGGCGATCAGATCCCGCGAGGGCGATCAACGCGCGATCAAAGGGCGATCAACGATGAGTGTAAACGCTCGCGCGATCAGGATCCGATCCCGGGATAAAGAGGGATCTGATCCACCTCTCGGGAAGGATCGGATCCGGTTCCGATCTCGCGTGCGGGATCAAGGTTTGAGTGTAAACGCAACGCGGGATCGGATCCTGCAATTTACAATCACGGCATCCGGTGCACGCATGGCCAAGCGCGCGAAAACAAGTCCGTATTTTACCTGCCACTGCAAGTATTGTTTATTGCACGATGCACAGACAGCATGGTCCAAGATACAAACAACATTACGCTGGTAACCAATATTGTGAGCTGCACGCACGTGTGCCTAATAAGCGATAACTGGTACTTGCAACTTTCGTTCTCCTTTTCCTGTCTTCATGATTATTTCGATCGCCGTTCCAAAGCTTAAATCCCGTCACATTGTGATTTTTTTCTTTAAGGGTATACTCTCTAGCATGCTTAAGCCATTTTATTAGACGTAGTAGTTTTATAAGCCAGTGTTTTTCCGCGAGGAAATTTGTGTGGAAAACATCGACAATTTGTTTTTAGAGAACACGCCACACGGCATGCAGTCACGTTGCAAGATGGCGAATGGAGCAATACGCGGTAGGCTGTGGACACACGAGAGTTGACTGGACAAACTGGATGGCACCACTCGAAACATAGCGATGTTTAACACAATCTCACAGAGCTTGAAGAAAATGGGATTTGTGAAGACCGTCTGAGAAATGTAAGACCACAGAAAAATACGATCGGTTTGTTTTCGCGCGAAATGAATAACCTTTGAACGCTTGCTTCCGTTGTCCAACGCACGATCATTGCGCGATCAGGATCGAGTATAAACACGGCATGGATCAGATCCCTCGAGCTTGATCGCGACCGCAGGATCTGATCCTCCGTTGCGCGATCAAGTGTAAACACGGTGTAAAATGGATCAGAGGATATGGACAAAGGGAAGGGGTGGTATGAGAGTCAGGGTGGGTAAGATAGGTCAGACAAAGGGTGGGGGTCAGGTAGGCAAGATCAAAGGTAACAGACTACAAAAGGGTTAGAAAGAGTGGTGCTGGGGATGGGGGATTAACAAAGGAGTTAATTAGAGTTAATTAGAGGATAGGAGATCAAGATTGGTGAGAGGGAGGAGAGGAATGCAAAAAGGGGGAGGGGATTGAAGAGTACCTGTGGATGAATGAAAAGGAGATAAGCAAACAAGAATATTAGTCATTGCCTTCCTGGAGGTTTAGTCTGCTCGGCTGAATAGTGCGTAATTTCTTAATCCAAACTTTCTCCCTGCTCAGCCGGACCAAGTCCCTGCGGTGGCCAAGTGATTCAATGCCCTGCAAGATCATATCAGAAATTGAGTGGTTAGGAAGATTGAAGTGAAAACCCACTGGGGTGTCCAGTTTCTGAGTTTTGACTGTAGACCGGTGACCATAGAAACGTTTCTTGAGGGTGTTTTTGGTTTCACCCACGTACTGTATGTTGCATACCCTGCAAGAGATGAGATAAATAACATTAGATGTAGTGCAGGTAATATTCCCTTTGGTCTTATGGGTGGAGCCATTGCCTGTGAAAGAATCAGACTCATGGATATGGTGCTGGCAGACTACGCATCTAGAGTTACATTTGAATGTGCCATGCTGGATTGGGGAAGAGACATTATTAGTGGGTGGGACCTCAGCCCTGACAGTCAAGTCGCGGAGGTTGCGGGGACGTCTGTAGGCCAAGATGGGCTTTTCTGGGATAGCCCTGAGGAGACGGTCTGAGGTGTGAAGAATGTGATGGTTATTATTAGTGATTCTGCGTAATGGGGGAAGAGAGGGATGGAAAGTAGTCACAAGAGCAACTTTGTTATTAGTACAAGTATCATCGTTGGGGGCTTTGTAAAAATTGTAAAATTGATATTTTTGGTATATTTTTAGATTTCATTGACAGTGCACTTACAGACATGCACAGTACATGTACATGTTCTGAACAAACCATGTAGTGTATACGTAAGACTTGAAGCTATGCATGGGGGTCATTCCATGAAGTTTGATAACAAAGTGTGACATAAAAGCTGAAATTTCAAACTCAGTGATATATCATTATTTTATCCAATTTGGATACACTATTGATTGTACTTCACTAAACTAATAGTACTTTTGCAAAAACTAAAGTAGCCCAGAAAATAATGACGATTGTTAATGACGCATCATGTAGCAGGTTGTGGATGTAACTCCGGAAACCACATTCAAATATAATAAAGATTTCTGAAAGAAACAACATACAATCAGGATTCAATTCATTTATTTTCGATGTTGGTAGGATACTTATAATAAGTAATTAAAAATGTAAAGAAATATTGCTCATTTCCAACTTAACTGAATGAACATAATGGAATCTTTTGAATTCAAAATATTTACCAGTACTCTGGAGTCACTTCTAATTCATATTCAATACAAGAAAAAATGCAGAATCATGAGAATTGTCTTGTGTAGCAACATTTTACTCTCTCTGTTTCAGTATGACAAGTTTGCAGGAGATTAATACATGTACTGATAAATCCCAATGTTATTTGAGTGGTCACATTTCAAATGGTTGTGGATGTAACTGGAAACCATTCCTGTTACATCCGTAACTTAATTTCAACCATGTTCAAAATTCTTTACATTGGGCATCATAACTATTGCAAACACCCATCTACATGTATTTCAGTAGGTAATTCACAACCTTTACATTCTTAAGTCACTGAGGGCTACAAGGCTGGGCTGCTCTTGAACCAGGCATTTAACAACCAACATGATAGTCACTTGAGACATCTGCTTTAAAAGTTGATTCACTATAAACTTGACTGAAAAAGATTTTATCAGACTCAGTCAGATTTGTGACATAAAAAAGAGCAAGATGAGATTTTCTGGTTGTTAAAGCAGATTTTTTGAAATTACACACATGTAAATGATGTATTTGTACAGAAATGTTTTATGTATTTCCAAAAGTTTCGAGTGAGAGTATTATTTTTTTAATTCCTTATTGCATGTAAAACAAGATTTTTGCAATCCATAATAAGTAAAAAAAACCAGATGGTGATCCACTGATAATATTCAGATAACTCAATATTATACATACTCCAAAAAGACTAAGGGAAGCCATATTTGATTCTATATTTCGTTCTTTATTCAGAACATCTTCAGGAATGAGGTATTACCAAACAACAACAAGCTGCTGAGGGACACCTGCACCAGAACTGTATTCTCATGTAACAATGAACTGCATCAACAGACTGATGGTGTTTCCATGGGATCTCCACTAGGGCCAGTTTTGGCCAATATATTCATGACCGAACTGGAAGAAACAATCATTCCTAAGTTAGAAAGTGAGGGTATTATTAAGTTTTACACACGGTTTGTTGACGATACACTGATCCTTGCCAGGCCAGATGATTTTGAGAAAATCCTGAAATCATTTAATTCTTTTCATTCCAATTTGAAATTTACTTTTGAATCGTTTGAAGGAGCTAGCACTGTTCATTTCCTCGACATTGAGTTCAATTCTAGTGATATGGGCATTTATCGCAAGAAAACACACACTGGACAGTATGTGCATTTTGACAGCTTCACTCCTTGGAACCAAAAGATTTCATGGATCCGTAGCCTCTTCTCTAGGGCTCACAAGATTTGCACACCTGGACCTCGTCTTCGTGAGGAACTCAATACTATTAAACAATACATGTCCTGGAACGGGTTTCCAATTCGCATTGTCAACCGTGTATTCAGAAATCTCAACCAAAACCTGTCCAAAACCAAACCCACACCTCAAGGTGATGATGATACTGATATCATCAAAATCTGGTTACGGCTACCATTCACTGGCAAGGTTGGTCAAAACTTAGTTCATAGGTACCTTAATAAGATTAAACGGCATCTCACTAAGAATGTTAAATTTATAATCATTTGGAACTCTAAGAAAGTGATAAGTGTGTTGTCTACTAAGGACCTAGTCCCGGTAGAATACCGTAGCTCTGTTGTGTATCATTTTAAATGCCCAGGATGTAGAAATGATTATATTGGAAAGACTGACAGATGCCTCATCACTAGACTAAAGGAACACTCAACTGGACCTAACAGTGTAATTTTTGAACATATTTCTTCATGTACTGGCTTTAATCACATTTTAGGCTTACTTGATCTACCTGCATGTATTCCCATTGACTTAGAAAACTTTCACCCTTCCACCTACCAGTCACTGTTACTTAGCAACACTAAGGTTATTGACTTTTCAAAACATTGGTCTGAGTTGTTGTTTAAGGAAGCTCTAGCTATTAATCGCTGTAAACCCACACTGAACACTGGATTGAAAGCCTCTAAAGAACTTGCTCTGTTTTGTTAGCTATTGATACCTATTCATGTAATCTGCATTGTTCACTGACACACTGACCAATGAGTCACTGACTGTTCACTTCACACCTCCTAATTGGTTGTAAGCACTTAAGACTTCTGGTATAAATTGTTGTTGTTGTTTGGTAATACCTCATTCCTGAAGATGTTCTGAATAAAGAACGAAATATAGAATCAAATATGGCTTCCCTTAGTCTTTTTGGAGTATGTATAATATTGAGTTATAATAAGTAAGATATCATCTTAAAATGTTGGCAAATATTGCACTGTCTACTGTCAATTATTTAAAAAAGGCAGCAGAAAAAACTCTGGTTTAACATCAATACAGAATCAAGTAAATAGACCTGTGCATGTAAGCCTACTGCTCTCAGATTGGATGGCAGTTTAGCATGAGCAGAGGCAGGTGCATTTCGTATGCAGTGCTAGTGCCATGTGGCACGTAGACTTAGTATAAGTAGGGTTCATTTGTTTGGGTGAATTTGTAAATTCCGCGCGATGTGGGGAGATCCGGACGCCGGAGGAACGAGTTTGCACAGAACATTCTCCATTTTGTACCAGATGCAACCTGGAACAGTTGGCCATTTCCACAGTTGCTTGCCAGCGGACATCATCTTTTTACAAAACAGAGAAATTTAACGACAAGTATTGAAGTAACGTAGGACTTCTGAGCAGTACTACATGTAGGCTAACGTGAGTACTAACGTTACTGGTGTAGGCCGAGGTAGGCAAGGTTTTTTCGACTGGCCTACGTACCATACACTGCCTGACTCCGATACTGTCACTTGTCCAACTGAATATTTGTCAAATTTTAACTACGACGAGTCTCCGCCTTTCACGGAACAGACGAACAGATGATTTTATTGACGATGTTTTCATTCACCATATTCGCGTTTTCAGTCAAACATTATTATCATGCCTTCTTGGTCAAGACTGGTTCCTTGCAAACTGTGCGCCTCGAAAATCACTGGGGGACGAGTGGAACTAGACGAGCCAGCTAGCGAGCTAGCAACCATGCAAACAAAAACTCGGAATATGCCATTTCAGATAGGGGTGTCAAAATAGTTGTATTTATTATTTCTTTCACTACACTGTAATAATAACCAGATTGTCATCAAAAACACAAACACAAGTAACTACTTAATGCGCATTTTATATATTCTGATTGCACATATGCTCAATACCAGCTATTTCACCAGTTTAGAGTGTGATTCCTTACAACAGATGTTGGCACCTCCTATCACTGAATAATGGTACAGCCATCCTTGTAGTGATACGGACGTAACATTAGAAACCGTTGGGGGTTTCCTCGAATAAACTCGAAAACGGTAAAAAATCGGAAATTAATCACCATTTCCACGGGTAGAATATCGTTAAGTTTGAGAATGTATTTGTTTTATGATTTGCTACTTTTAACTGAACAAGAACTGCTCTTGAATGCCACTTTTACTTCGAAGACTTTTGTGGTGACGTAACGTGGTCGCGGACGTACTGTGTGGAAGCTTCTGGAAACCACGTGCCGTGCAAGCCCTAAAATAACACAGGTTCAATCTTTGACAAGTCTTATTTGTAAAGCGGTTTCTAAGTCCCCATTTTGGTGGCTTGGACGGGTTCAGTCTCGACGAAGAATGCGTGCACAAGATAGTATAGAGCGACACGTGTTGCGGACGCAACAGAATGATCGCGGAAACCAATCCTGTCAGATTTGTAAGAACGAGTTATATCTTTGCTACCGAAATGCTTCAAGGAATGTCAATTTGAGGAAATGTAATTCTGATTTATAGTTTTCGAAATGGCTTCTTGTGATTTGAAATCATTTTCAAAATAAAGAAAAAACGACTCCCGTTTCGGACGTATCGTGTTTATAATGTACGGAAACCACCTGTTACGTCCGTAACCATTTACAAAATAGGGTGTCCTTCGAAATGAAAGCGGTAATAAACAAAATCGATAAAGGGATCGTAGAGGGTTCACACTGAATGTCAAGAAAAATTAATGTGCTATTTTGTACAATGATTCTTAAGCCAGAAATATGATTCATCAAATGACGATTTACTATGACACAAAAACAACCATTTTTATGGTACCGGAAACCAGTATTTCATGAATTATTCTGACAAAAATGTTTTTCCAAATACAAATAAATTATGTTTACATAATACCTCTGTGCCTAATCCCTTGATGATATAAATTAGACGGCCTAAATATTTTAGCTTCCTGTGGTTTACGCCAACGTTTTCTTAACATGTGCAAAATAACCAGGTGTTCTCCAACTTCATGGAATGACCCATGGTGGATGTACTAAAATGAAGGTAGGTTTGCGGTGACACCATGTAATCTCTTCTGTGAGAGTGTGTGGTTCTGAGAAGAACCGTAGGTATTAACTCGACGTTCCGAACAGTGTGCGCTGTTTTTGAAAATAGGGAGAAGAGATAATACTTGTATGAGAAAAATGATTGTATTAAAAATGTGAGATACATGTTTGCCTACTGCTTTGGCAGCAACTAATTACACATTATCGCACACTGCAGTAATTCAGGGTACCGTAATTTCTGTTTGGAAGGGGAGGAGAAAAGTACAGGTCTAAAATTTAAGAAATGATGATGTTCTATCTTAAAACTGGCAGATTTGCCTGAACATTTACATGTAATTACATGTGCTTCACACATTAATTCGGTACATGAGTATGATGTGTACAATTAGGCCTTTAGTGTTGTAAGCTCCATGTGTAATATTCCATTTGCCTGTGTCTGATCTCTTGTAATTCCGAGTAGATTTGGAGATTAATTAATAAAAGGAACTGAATTGGTTTTATTGGAATTTGCCTCCTACTTGATGAGTCTCAATGGGAGGTGACAGGGTTTGGATGAGGCCTCCAATATATCTGCCTTATCCCCAGTGCAGGGAGCCGTAATCAAATAGTACAGCACTTGGCAAAGCTGGTTTGCTGATTGCAGCCATATAACCGAATTACGTCCAAGCATAGTCTCTGTGTTTGTCTGGTATGGGCGGTGCGTGTGGGCCATTACCCCTTAGGTTTGAAGGCAGGCAGCAGTCCTCTATAAATGATGGCATTGATGGTATTTGTCAGGTTTTATCATTGGTAAAATCAAGCCATGTCCACAAGACGAGGTACTGTAGGAGTCTTTATTGCTAGCTGCATTGTTCAATTACATGGTGAAGGCCCCTACTTCATGTAGTTCTACAGAGAAATTCCTCTTTATTGGTGATATTGAGAAATACTCGTAAAATCTACACTTGCCAAAATGATATTTGTTTTAATTAGGCTACAGTAACTCTCAAAAGACATGAAATCTAGTTCCGCTCATCAAAACATTTTCTGAAGTTACTGGTACATGGATCATAAAATTAGATTGAAAGATACTGGTGGTTAAAAATACACATTTAGTGTAATGTGCACATATGTGCTGTTCATGTTTGTTTCAGATTTAGGGATGAAAATGCACTTTTTAATGATAAATTGTGAAGATTTATGGTATTGCTCAAAGTTATTGGCCTACAGTATGTCATTCTGCAGTACAAATGTTAATGCTCTTTCATGCAACTGAATATGTTCATAGAGACTTTACATTTATTTAAAGGAATTCAGTGAATTTATTTTTGAAAATTTTAATGAACAGAAATTGTTGTTTAACTATATTTCATTATCCATTAATAGTATTGTTTGGATAATTGTTGCGCAATTGATAATGATGTGCCCCCGGAACAAATTTGATAAAACTTCAAGTTCAAGCTCAAGCTGTAAATTGTAACATTTGTTCACTATATATAGTACCTTAAGCAGTGAATGCTTATTTCATGTGTACAACATATGAACGTTCCTGTAATAAAGAAAGGCTTGCAGAAACACCATGTAATAATTGTAGATGTGTGGTTCTGAAAAGAACTGATGAGAAGTTTGGTTTCAACATTCCGACCATGCAGTGTGCTCTGCCCGTCCTCAGGAGAATGTTCCTGTAGCTTTATGGCTGTGTACTGAACTTGCAATGTTACTACATGTAACTGTGTAGGCATAGATCTACATTTTTCACTTCAGTCCTCAGACTTCTGAGAAACAACACCATGCACTTGTTGTCAGTGTCCTTGATGTGTTTATACAGGGAAGACCTTAAGCGACATAGGAACAACAGACATACAAAACACTGTACCTGTGATGAACATTTACATGTCAAGTGAACATGAACAACATGTGTACACAATGAGGCAGTGCTAGTGAGGGTTCATGGTCAGGTGTCTGAAGCCTGGCACTGTAAAACCACAACCAAATCACAGTTTTTACATGTAGTGGGTGGGTCATAATGAGTAGAGAGACCAACTGGTGTTTTGACAGAACAAATTGTAACTGCCCCAACTGGTGGGCTACTTGTGGTGAGTAGGACTCTTGACTGTCTTCCTTCTTGGAGCCCATGGTATGATGAACAAAAGGCAGTGATCTACATATGTAGGACATGTACAGTGAAGGAGGTGAACTAAATCAGGGATGCAGAGGGTTGCAGAGTTACAGCTCACAAATGAAATTTTTTACGCAACAAATTGAAGGATTTGGTTGATCTGGAAGGAGGCATAGAATTTCAATTTTACTTGACGTTGAAGCAGCATGTAAAATATAGCCAGATCATTGGATTTATATGACTTTAAATTTGAGGTTCGAAATTAAGGGCGAGTCAAATAAATACATCATGCAGAGCTCTGTGTACATATATACACTTGGGAAAAAGAAGAAAAAAGAGTAACGACATTTACGTCAGTGCGAATGTGATGTGCGTCAGTCCTCCTGACGAAATTGAGTAGTCATGCCTGCTACTGCTAAGCCTTAAGGCGGTTTCAATTACGGGCTTGCCAATTTTTGTTGTGTGTGCTTTTTTGCTCACTCTCTCTTTCGTTCCCCCTGTCCCGTATAGTCGCTCTTGTCCTCCTTGAAGTAACTCTCTCTCTCTCTCTCTGTCGGCTGACATCACCATCATGGTCCGTTGAACCAGAAGTAGGCCTACATGTTGAATGTTTCTCCAAACTCGGTCTATCTTGGAAGACTTCTATACTCACTTGAAGCTCCCGAAGATTGTCGATGACAAGAGAGGGCTCGGGAAGTCCCTGGTGTCGGCTGCTCGGGAGGACCGACATCCTGCCCAGCCCAGTCGGCGGTGAAGCGACCCTCTTGAAATACTTTTCTGAATGATACTTCCCTGTCGTCACGTTAATTGAGTAGTTGTGGGTGGGGGGGGGGGGGGGGGGGGGAGCAGGCAGCAGAGTGGGAGAGGTGGTCGGTTCACTCATGAAGAAGTCACAGGTGAATTGCCTCTGACGTATATGTACACATCATAATCTGCATCTCTTGTGGCCTTGTTCCTGGTTTGGAACAGAGTCACTGCAGTAGTCTATATCACTTCATAAATACAGTATGTGCACGTAACACTGATAAACCCGGGATAAAGCAATGATGTTCATGCAGATGTTCATGTTATTTTATCAGTATCTCATCATGGTGCTTTATTACAATGGCCTTTAAAAAAAATACTCCCCCCCCAAAAAAAAAATAAAAAATACATGTACAATGTACTTGGACATATGTTCATGTACACTGTAGGTTACATTCTGTATTAAAGAAGCTTGCCGAGTCAGTTCATGCTTAACTCGGAAACTTACATTGTACATGTACATTACAAATTGGAAACTAACATACATGTAAGACCTCATGTACCTAATTATTTGGGTTATTCTTGCTAATATACATGTATATTCAATCTTGTCACTTGGCCATTGTGTGTACATGTAGATTACCGGTATTCATTTCATTTGGTATTATCCATTCCTGTAATTGGCATCGAGGTCTATTTAAGTTTATGGTTAAGAAATAAAGAAGTAAAATTTGAATCCAGCAGGTCCCATACACATATAAATGAATTTCTTCAAGTTCAGTAAACATGGATTATTTTTTTCAGATTCAGGAGACTGATTCACTGGACTATCTGACCAGCCCTCTTCAACTTTCACTGACCCAACCATTTACAGAAATTGAAAAATCACAAATTTCACACAGAAGTTACTTAGTTATTTCTGTCCAATTAAGCCTGGGGTCGATTTCACCAAACTCATCGTAACTTACATACTATCAATCGTAGGACCTGTGATGCATTGAAACCCTACGTAGGATAAGTAGGATACGATGGGTTATCCTTCGTAACTTGAGTTACGATTGATTGTAGGGCTTCGTAACCTCTGGCATTGCAGCAAGCCTAACTGACCAGGGCTCTCTTGATGAAACAGACTGAACCCTGTTTCTGAGCTTATTCCAAATTAATAAGTATTTGTTGTTCTTTGTTGTTTCTTTCCAACACAGGTTATGCACTCTGCGGTTAACACACTTGGTCGTTTTGAAGACGTTGGAAGCTGACTTAGGTTCTGTCATCATAGCGGTACGCATGCAGGTGAGTCTAAGGGGAAAATACAATTTCTTTGGCTTTTCACACTATCCAAAATCTCGGGGTTGGAACCCGATCGAACCCCGAGATTTTTTTAACACTTTTTACACTTAGCAATTTTTAACCCCGAGCCAACCTGGGTAGGACGGCTTAACCAGATCGAAATCAACCCTGCTGGGACTAGGGTTGAAAATCTCAACCCAGTTCCAAACTGCATTTTGCGCCGTGATCCGTGTCGTATTAGCTGGTTCACCATAAACGTAGTGTGAACGTTGCGTCTCTTCGATCCAGTTCAAAAGCTTTCCGGGCTGAACTGGGTCGGATCCAGGTTGGTTTGATCCAGGTTGGTTTCAGCACGGATTGAAAAGGAGATGAAAAGGCCTATAGTTGTCATTGAATCCTTAATTTTTACAGGCAACCGACTACACCACATACTCAAGGAAAGTTTCGGTAGCATAATAGAGTCGTTTTCCTGGTAGTTTCTCACTATCCAATTTTATCAGGATTTAAAGATGGATGTTATTTCTTCTTGGAGATTGCCTGGAACTGCTTACCTTTCAGTGTAAATTGCCTCGTGTAACATGGTCATTGCAGTCTTTTGATGTTGTCCTACACTGTCTATAAGCTTTTTTCATGTCCTTTTGAATATGTTTACTTTAATAGGTTCTATTGGATTTGGCATTAGAGTTTGCTTACTGTGGGGTACTATACATTTGTGTACTATTGTTACAACATAGACAGGCATTAACCTACATATACCTTACATTAAAAAAAAAAAAATTCCTTATTTTGAATACAATGCACTGTATGTTGTCACCCAAGACCAGATTTTGTGTCAAAACCTGTTCAAATTGCCACAAACAACACAATTTAAATCTGTAAAAAAGTTTCAGTTTCAAAGATTTTATAATGTGCATGTATGCCTACAATAAAATATCAGTGGCTTTTAAAGTCAACGCAAACATACATGTACATGCAGAAAGTGTGTGGCAGTAAACTTGTCAAGGGAAAAAAAACCCAGAAATTGAAATTGAGTTTAGATTAGGTCTACATACTCATGCACGTAAACTGTCCTTATGTAATGTTACAATGTACATCATAGGAATTTTCACTCAGGGCTGGGAAGGAATAATGTGGCAGGTCTACACATGTAGGCCGCCTATATACAGTAGTACATGTATGCACAGATGTGTACCACTTGTATAAATTCATGTCAGTGTGTGTGGTTTGCAGTAGATGAATTCATATCATAATATACACACATAGCGTACACAAGGTAAATGACCATTATGTCCAACTATGTCCAACCTTATATTTTAATCAAATAAGCAATTTATCACACACACACGCACAGGCAGCTCAGAGTGCCTATCCGCAGTTCACAGAAATGCCCGCTGGAGATCGCACCATTAATACTGAATTTCTTGTTTTTATTACACCATTGCTGAGTCCACTCACGCACACACGTCTGAACCTGGGTATACAATTTCTGGATAGTGGATACTGTTCCACTTAATATGAATATTTCAAAATTGACAAATTGGCAAGATGAAAACAGAGTGACTGAATAAATTTTTCAGATTGAAGATTTTCAAATTGAATACACGAGTTTGCAATTTATTTATAATTTCATTCTCAGAAATACATACATGACATGCATACTTTTGCATTGTCATACACCTCAGTTCTATGAGGTCCAATTCACGGTCACAAGTATTTCAAATTTCATATTTTAAAATGAAAGCAAATAGTAAAAAAGCAATTTGAGACTTGTACACAATGAATTTAATTATAGAGTTGTTTGTTTGTAGAGGAATCCATTTTGTTGAAAGAGCATTCAATGGGTCAGAAGCATGATTTCAGCCAATTTTTCCTTCAGTTTTCTTCAAATAGGCCTATTCACTTGTGAATGACTTCAAGTGCTTAGTGTAGTTTTGTTGTTGTTGTTTTCGTCAGTTAATTTTTCGCCTTTCTTATAAAAAAAATCATTTATTTTGATAACAGGAAGCAAAACAGGAAGTCTTATTTTGATTATAACCCGCAATCAGTTACTCCTTTGAATGACTTTGCAATTCATAGGTCACTTTTTATGCATGATCATTGTAGGGAATCCGCAGTAGAAAAAATAAAACAACGAAAAAGCATTGAAACTGAAAATTGTACAAACTTAAAATCCTCTATTACATGTAGTCATTTACTTGATGTAAGAAACCGTTTCAGCAGAACAAAACAAAGTGGAAAAGAAACAGTCTTTCAGAAAACTCAGAAAATAACCTCAACTGTTTTGCATTTTTTGGTTTCTACTGTCTGTTACCTTGATGGCATCACAGTTTTGCTGATATGTAAATTTCATCTGCATAAAAACATTTAAAACTTTTGAATGCATCCTGAAACAGCTGTGGCAGGTAAAATCTTTGATTCTATAAAAAAAAACCCTGTTATTTTGCTTACATTTGTGCAATGCACAGGCCCTTTAAGTTAAAATCTACACACTTTCCCCTAGTGTCTTATATTCAATAATTTCATATTGATTGGAAAAGCTGCACCTCTTTTTGAGTGATACCCGATACACAATTTCTCAGGTTTGCAGTATTGCTGCTAAATGATGCGTGCATCTTAAATGATCCTTGGGATGTAGTGGCATATGAGTGTTTTCATGGCCTCTGAAGGGCATAGGAAATAAGAAAATTGACAGTTTGGGATGCTGCCAACATCTAGTATGTTCATGTAATACCATAGGGCTGGAAAGGCTCAGTTGGTAGAGTGCTTGTTGACTATTACAGAGGGCACAGGTTTGAATTTCACTTACACTATTGATGTTTCTTTGGTGGCGTGTCGTATTCAAGATCTTAGTGGTCAATATACACTGTACAGATTGTGGGTTCGAATCCAGCCATGGGTTTGGGTGCTTGCGCCCTTAAACATGACATTTACATGTAATTGCATTGCTTCTCTTCGCTCAGGAGTAAATGGGTACCTGTGAAGGTTGAGATGGCTTGATTAGCCTTCAGGTCGCTTTGGGGCTGTAGGCCTACAGTGTATAGACCTATACATGTATACTCCCCAGGGAGTTGAGATTGTTTCAGGAGTGTAAATGTAGCTCAATGACCAGGGATAATAATAATTGTGCATAGAGACAACATTTATTGAGATAGATAAAAGTGGTTATTTGTTATTGAATGCCAAAGTAAATGCAGTTTTTTGCTTCAAAAACCATGCATCTACAGTACAGTAAATCATTGATTGATCAGACCTATTGCACTTTACACACAAATTTATGAAAACTTTACTGTTCAGATCACACATACCGCGCTTGCGCTGCTCCAAAATTTCAATTTTACAGAACGCAAGATTTTCCGTCAAGATTGCAATATTTACAGACGTATTTCCCAAGAAGATTAATAAGTTGGGTTGAGCAGTAATTTGAGGCGAAGTAATTCCCAGCACGTAGGCGGTACGCACATTGCGTCGTGCGTGATGAACATACGTACATGTACATGTATGTGCATGTAGGCCCTACATGTTATTACAGGGATGTTCTTGTACAATTATTAACCCTTATATTAAGTGCATTTCCCTTTCCCTTATTGCTCTTGTCAGTCCTTGGCTGTGTACACCTAAATTAAACAGCCAATAATGTCCCTGTACTTTTATGCTGGAGCACAAGGTCATTGAATGAAGGCCATGCCAGTCCACATTATGCTTTGTAATTGATGTCAATATCTGTATTCTGTACGTGTAATTATAGCCTGACTTGCATATTCAGCACTAAAAACAAATACTGGCATGATTCCATTGTCCTGGCTTTTTTTAGTGGCGTAATTAAGCATATTTCACCTGTTGAACCAAAGATATTTGGCTTGTGGGTGGCCCATCATGTATATCATGCTCTTTTTTTCTACATGTAATATTTAGGCCTAATTAAAATAATAAAAATATAGGCCTAATAATAACAGGTATTTATAAAGCGCCTTTAAAAAAAGATCAAAGCGCTGTACAAAATATTTACCACTTTTGCACTTTCCTTGGACAATCGCAAGAGTCGGAAATATTAGATTTTTTTTAAATGGTATTTTTCATGAATCATTCGCTCAATTTTCAGTCAGACATCGTGCTAATTGGTTACCGTTGCTGCCGGTGCATCACATGCTTTAAAATCACTCTCACTCTCCTTAAAAATAAAGGCCTGGGGCCGATTTCACGAAACTCTTCTTATGTTAAGATCGATCTCAGGACTTAGGACAAGTCCTAGCTGTAAGATGGATCTTAGCTATGACGCGTCCTAGGATCGATTTCACCAGACGCGTCTTAGCCAAGATCAGTCCGTCATGCTGATAAATAAATTGTAATTTATTGGATGAGGATGGCCTTTCCAAATACAACGGCTGCACCATGTTTACTTGATTCAATCGGAGCAGGTGCATGCAACAGCCGTAGTTTTATGCTTGCGGTATGCGCGCGCAGCATGAATGAAGAACATAAACTCAAGATGGCTGATTGGTTGTTGTTGCGGCGAAAAGTTTTCGTCTACTGAAATACCGTACTCACATGGATGACGAGGTCAAATTCATATGCCAATCTTGAAATAATCCCTGTCAAACAATAGACCTATATCCTCTACGTTTTCTTCGTCATTTTAAACTATCGAGTGGATTTCTCCGGTCACGGAATATTAACTCGCCTATAGGCTAGGCCTACCTCCGGCTCCCCGCCCGCCGAGTCGCTATCACTCAGCAATAGAAGCGTAAGCGCCATTGTTGCTATTCAGTATTTAATATGTAGGCCTGCGTGTTCGTGCAGATAAGACGACCCTCAGACCCGTCCTAAGTTAAGACGAGTTCAGCCGCGTTGCTATGGAAGTTGAGATGCATTGAACGCGTCTTAACTTTGGTGAAATCGATCCTAGGACGCGTCCTGACATAGGACGAGTTACTCTTCCTAAGACGCGTCTTAGAGTTTCGTGAAATCGGCCCCAGGTCTACTAGACGCGGCGCAATGATCACAACCCACACTCTCGAGACCGCCAGCGGTCTGTACCCAACTTTTGATTTTTGCCGAGATGAAAAAAAGTATGCCGTATACATGGAACTTTACGGTAGACAAATGAAGAGTCAAAGACAAAGGGGTTACAAGAACAAAAATGTTTCCTGAAAACACATGTACTGTACAATGTACATAACAAGAAGGAGCAATCCTGATGTTGATGGTGACAGAATCCCACAGATCTAAGGGTCCTTTGTTTAATGGGATCACAGTCGTGCCGATTTTTTTAATTGTGCTGTAAAGCACAGAAAGGATGGAAGTAGAAAAGCAGTGAAAAGGTGCACAAATTATGGTCTTCATATTCTCCAGTAACATACTGGATTCCCTTCATGACTCAATTGTACATGCACTGTGTAGAAAAGGTTTGGTTTGAACCAAAAATGGTCCATCTTAGCCATGCTCAGACAAGGTACAGTACAGGATTGGTAACAAACATAAACAGAAATGTTTACAGATTTACGTAGGGCCTTTTACTCTCAGGGTATGACATGTATTAAGATGGTGCTGGTTGAAACATAAGTCCTGTTAAAATATTTCCGCCTGAAATGCTGTATAGGCCCCCTATTTATCCAGAAATTGGTAAAACAACGACCGAAAACAGGTTCGATCTCAGGGTCAGATCAAAACTTCTGTGAATAGGGCCTACATGTAGATTTGAAACTACTGTGTACCGTGAGTGTTTTTCATTTTTTTCCTACAGTTTCTGATTATGATATGAGATGAAAATTTCATAGGTTTGGTTTTATTCCATGACAAATCAAATTATGAACAGTCTATTGGCCTAGCTGTTCTGTCACCTTTACCTTTAAACCCCAAATGGACTATACATGCACTTTTAGCACTGTGTCTGAACAGTGTTTACATCTCTTTATAATACACACTACACACTCCCTGTTTAGATCCAAGTGTGTACACAGCCCGATGTTGATTCTATCACTGATGATTGAGCCCTGACAGTAATTCCCACTATACACCCACTCCTGATTGGATTGCATCCTATTCACAATAACGACAAATGTCAGGAGTATCCCTTACAGTTACACTAACTTACAGTTTGATCCAGCTGCAACTCCCTGCAAGGATGTTCCTGACACGTGTAGGCCTATCATCCAGGCCTAGTTCCTTGTGGATGATGAGTGAAGCATGTTTGGTCAATTTTCCCCTGGGTTTGAGCAGAATTGGATAGCTTGTTTATAATAATACAGAAGGAATATCCAACAGCTATGCTTGATATACACTCTACGTTTAAGTTGAATTTATAAAAATATTTATGAATATTTATTCACAAAGCAACATGAAGTTTGTATACTGCAGGGTTACACACGTGTACCTTATTGGGATGTCAGTTCTGCTTGTCAGTGTTCTTTTAAAACAACACATTTTAGGCAGGGATTCCAAAACGAAGTTCTACGAGAACAGTACAATGGGAGACTTTGGAGAATCGGTCTTCAAGTCAACAGCGCACACGCATGCACTACAGCGCAAGCGCACACACGCGCAAAACAACGCGCACATGCTCACAATTGTTTGCGCGTGCGCGTTTGACTTGAAGACCGATTCTCTAAAGTCTCCCAGTCTTTGTGTATTAGTATTACCATATATGTAGTACCAATAAATCATAATTCATTATTTACAATGTATTGTGTACCAATCTCCCACTTGTGTGGGTGTTGATAATATATACAATGTACATGTAGTTCATTCATTTTTATTTTCCCCTCAACACGTTTTCATGATGGTTTCCAAGAATTCTGTTTTCATTTTTATAGATTAATGCTATTTTTAAACCAGTTGTGACAATTAAAAGGTACATCAAAGAATGCGTATTGATCCAAAACAATATGATTTCAATATAATTAAATCAATTGTTTACCTTTTGTGGATCTCCCACAGCCCTACTTAATTGTACATACTCATGTACACCTTTAATACCCTTAATATTTCTATGAAATGGTTTCCTACATGGAAAGCTGTCGTTTCAAAACTTTATCAATTGCACCAGCTGATTTTGATTGCAGTAATCAAACTTAGTTATTTAAACACAGTAGAGATGTGCAATTGAGGCACGTCAAACTTCACAATGTAGGCCTACTGTACATGTACAATCATACTTGACCTTTATCTGCTGTTGCCTAAAAAACATGAGTGCTAGTTTTGATGAGATTTTCATAGTTGACCAGGTTTAATTTAAAATTCCATCTAAATGGTCTTGTGCTTAGCTGCCCCATGAGACTATATAGCCCCTGGTGTAACCATGGTGATGTATCTCTTCTCTCTCGTTCTCTCTCCATCTTTGCAGAGCTCCAAGCGGACACTCCGATCCAATGAAATCTTCTTCAGTCAGGGTAGCTTGCTGGACACCGAGCTGGACTTGTCATTTTCATTACAAGTAGGTTTAACTGAACTGTCAGTGTTTTCATCCTTGTGAACAGAACCAAGAGGCATGTTGGTGTGTCTCTTTACTAGAGGCAAACCAAGTTTTTAAATACATTTTAGGAGTACAGGTTATCAGGGATGTGAGAGTTCAGATTTAAACATTTCATAATTTTTTTGGTTTAGATTTTAACTCAGAATTTTAGCTTTTTTTGTACACCTGTACAAAAGTATAGGAACTTTCAAATGTCAGCTTTTTTTACTTAGTGTTTTTGGATTTTTTTGTGTGGCAACTCACATCCCTGGTTTATACAGCGTGTCCCCCCCCAAAGAAACGCAACCATTATATTAAAATTAAACTGTTTATCACTTAAAATTAAGACTGAATTACCCAACCTCAAAACCCGATTTTCATCTTTCTGTCAACACAATTTGTGTGTATTTACCACTTAAAATCCTCATTATCCTGGAATACTGCAAATTTGTTTTTCAAGAGTATTCTTTCAATTGGTCATATTATCTTCGCCAATTTCAGCCCGATTTTGCTTAAATTCTACATGGTGATAGCCAACACATGGATTGGATCGAAAAACTTAATCTTGTAGTGATAAACAGTTTAATTTTAACATAATGTTTCTAGACACAAAGTGTTGCGTTTTTTGGACACGCTGTATAGCACACACATTGTACACCAACATGTGGGAAGAATTGTTAACACATGAGGATGTGTCACTGCGTGATACTAGTAATGCTCCTTATTGCATGCTTCAGTCAGTGTGTGAGCCTGGCACAATATCCTTGTAATACTTTGACACATTACATGTTAACTCACACAGACAGTCACACAATGATACAAAGACCAGCTTTTGTCTGGCTAAGCATGGCCATTTAGAGCACAATACTAACACATTTCTTATCAGGAGGGTCTAACATGCTACTGTTGAGGATATCCAGGCAGCTGCTTATTCAGTCCAGAACACCGAGGGCCTCTGTCGTAGAACCCGGTCTTGCTTGTCAAATTGACATTATCCGCACATTTTCTTTCATGTTTTTTCATTCATGTTGGCAGATTTTTAGAATCAAGAAAGGTTCACTGACACATGTAGATTGCCAATCAGAGTTGCGTTGACACAAGGATATGTTTGTGTGTGTTTTTTTTTTTGAATTTGGGGAAATGATTTGGTAGTTAAGAATACCGAGCTGCCAATGTGATAATTTACAAGGGCACTTGGCCCACTGCAGTCATTATTCATCGAGAAATTCTGGCAAAACACCTGAGGGGTCTGATCCATGTTATGATGTCGCACTGGAATAGTTGAACACATGAACATAGTTACTGTTTGAACAGAAAAGCCCTGAAGTCTTTTAGGACAGGCTATTTCATAATGCTGCAAGTGACATACATGTAACAAGTGTTGCAAAATTATGAAACATTTGAACACCCTGTTTTACAGTGCAAACCAGATTTGGACATTGTTTTCAAATTCTGTCCCAAACCTTGGCCATGTCTGGTAAATATACAGTACAGCCGCGATAACAAACACTGTTTTACTGAATATTTTTGCTGTACCGACTACTGAACATCATCCGTGGCTCCCTATTTTTATGTGTAAGCCTGCTGAACATTGTTCACAATAACAAACTGCCGCTAGAACGAACAATTTCTGCGCATCATCCTCAGCATGTTTGTTATTGTGGCGTTCCAGTGTTTAATGAGCTTTTGATATATGATCAGCACTTTCCACAAGTGTTTGTTTCATCATAGATGTAAGGAAGAGGACTCTTAAGGCCTTTTCACACTATGAACGTCCGACCCGTGTTGAAATCTACACGGGTCCGATCCGTGTTGAATTCTTAAAATTTCAACACGGGTCACATTCGTTCCGTTTTCACACTACTCAGCGCAACACCGGCATTTGCTCGACACGTGTAATGTTTCGACCCGTGTATTGCGCGATCGTTTCACACTACACTTTTTCAACACGGATACAAAAAGAAAATTCCCCATACAGCGGCATTGCTGCACGCTAGGCCTTCACTCTCCAATATGGCGGCGCCCAGTAATTTTCAGACGATGTTCGTGTTGTTCATAGTACTAGTAGGCCTGAAATTACGGCCGGATATCGGACATTTTCCGAGCACTTTTTGTGTTTGTCCGAACAAAATCAAATATGCACGGACAAATTGCCCGAACAACATAATAGATATGTGTGTAATATCATGGAGGCCATGGTAATATCAAGCCACAGCCAAGTATTTTAGACGCGGCCTTACAACTGTAAACAACAGCAGTATCAAGAATTACACGTAGGGAGAATTTGACCATGAAAAGCACTCGGCACACGCGGTACGCCACATATGCAATGGGATTTTTTACGAAATTCTCAATACATGTGACAGATTGAAACCCACGTGGTCTCTATTTCTGCAGGTCCATTGAGTTCACGTGAAGTTTTCACTCTGTTTACACGTTCGGCGTGGGAGTTTATAGGCCTCCAAGTTGTAGCAAGCCTGAGATATAATATTGAAATGAACAAACAAAAAATCGCGAGGAATTTTTTGACAAGGATGCAAACCATTACCAAATATGAGCGCCGCGAAGCTCCACTCGGCCGCTACGAATACACGGATCGAACTCAACCCACAGACGTTCACACTACAGGTTTCAACACGTGTCGGACTTCTCAACACGGGTCGAGAGCTCTCAACCCACCTCCCGAGCAGGGTTGGTTTCAACACGTGTCGAGCGCTCTACACGGGTCGACGCCGTGTTGAAATCTTGCAGTGTGAAACGGTCAGTCACTTCAACACGTGTCGGACCCGTGTACAACCCGGAGATTTTTCGTAGTGTGAAAAGGCCTTTACAGTTTCATCATTTCATTGAGGTCTCCTACTGGTAATACCTCTCCTATTAACAATGCTCAAAAGCCACTCAAGATAAGACTAAGGAAACTGTACATGAACACCAAACAACAACATTTTGTGCATAAGGATGTGGCTGTGTCAAGATCCATATATCATAGCAAAGGCAGCAAGGTGAGCAAACACTGACTGAGCAGATAAACAAACACAAATCAGATTCAGAGGGTGCAAGTTGAGGTCAGTGTCTCATCAGGTGTGTGTGCTTTATGACTGGCACAGACAGACAAACAAACAAGCAGACTCTCAGTTAGTGAAGGTCGCTGGCAACTCCAGGTGGCCAGGTTGGCAGGTGGCCAGGGGGGCAGCCTTGGCATAGAGCTCATGAGAAGAAAAACAAACAAACAAACAGACAGGAGGGGGGGGGGGGAAACACTAGGCACGTTAACACACACCAAAAACGCATGACTATTTGGGTCGCGATTTGCAGCGCGACCCAAATAGTCGTGCTTATTTGTGTTTGGACACAAATAGTCGCAATTTGGAGCATGATTTGGAGTGTGATTCAAATCGCACTAAAAGTTCGTCTTTTTGCAAATATTCGCGATTATTTGCTGTGTGAACGGTGCACCAAAAAATACCGTTTTTTTATATCCCATCATGCAAGATGGGCCTGCAAGTTTAGCACAGGATGCATGCCAACTTCACGCTTCACTGCGTATGCACATTTTGATAGAAATCGTACCAGTGTGATTTGGGTCACGCTTTTTTGCCTGTGTGGACACGACAAACAAAAAGCGTGACTATTTGGGTCGCGATTTTTGGTGTGTGTGAACGTGCCTACTGGAATCTCACAGAGGTCAGCATCCAATACAGAAAGTCATGGAGAGAAAGAAGCAAAGAAGGAAAGAAACAAATGTGGAATATAGGGAGTCCATGAAGGGAGTATATTATAACTTAACATATCATATCAACATAATGGCCTCTTTGGGTACGTTCAGACAGCGTTTTAAATTCGCTAAAACCACCATTCTATCCCTATCGGTTTGAACAATTTGTGTCTGAACACTCTCAAATGGTTTTATATTTAAAACCGATCGGTTTTGTCCGCTGGTAAAACTCCAAAGTTAAAACTGTTTGGTAGGAGGGTTTAGCGCTTAAAACTAATCGAGTTTACTGCTGAAACACTGTCTTGACGCAATAACTTTCTGACATACGCATCGAAGCGCAACAAAGTCTGCCAGTGGTTATGTAACACTTTCTGTGCCGCGCTTGTTTAAATTCCGCACTCAGATCAATCTGCGAGCACTTTATACATGTATTATAACCGGAAGCCCTTTTACCCAATGAGGTTAATTAGCCACTGCCTAATAGTAATAAACATATCAAACAACATATCAACAGTTTCAGCAACAAGCAGACACACATGTACTGTAGGGTCTACAGTATATTGTAGTGGCAACCGTCTAAATCTGTACTGTTTACATGTGCATGTACATGTATATTACATGTCATTCTAAACTGCGAATATTGTAAAATAAAGAAACCATGCCCACAAGATAAAAGCATTGGTCATGATGTACACAGTACACAATAAGTATGCAGAATCCAGTTACAGGTTGTCAGATTATGTTCTCTTTTTGCCAAGGGGTGTGTTTGCGTAGGTGTTATGATATTCATAATTGTCATTTCCTGGATCTCAGCAATAAATAATCAGGCAAATGGACAGGCAGAAGTGCTGGTCTACACAAATAGCACATCGTGTATACAGCGGCAGAAGTGGTACAAATGAGCAGGGTGCTGGTACTGTACACCTCTGCTTCTACATTCTAAATTTTGTGGCATTCAGTGACCCAACTGAGAATTGCCTGCATGTTATTATTGGTAATTTAAAAGGAATATTGGAATCCACCAGACAGCTAGTTTGGTATAGTATCTGCAGGATGAAAAGGTTGACAAACTCAACTGAAGAGGATTTGCCAAGACAAGACCAAACGTAAACGATTTTTCATAATCAGACTCTGCAGTGGTTTGAATATTGAAAACATTGGGCCGTGAAATGATCAATCAAATAGATAAGCGTGACAGCGATATTCTGGGTTCTCCAAGCAATTTCTGATCTGTTCTATGATATTATCATGACAAGTATGCACTGTACATGTATAACAGTATTAGCACAGTGTGTAATGTACTGAACATAGTGCACTTTGTAGGTCACTGGGGAGTTATAGTGTGTAAATCTCATCAGTGCGATCAATCATTCATGTACTGCACAAATCAGCACTGTCAGTATGCATCATGTACATAACATGTAGGTTTAGGCCCCTATGGTATTCTTTGTACATGCCTACAGTATACAGTACATGCATGTAAGGTAAACATGCAAGTATGCACGTGCACGTAATGATGCAGCACGTGAGCACGTGTACAGCTGTACAACCTGTCTTGTGACGCTGTGAACAAAACAAAAACAAAACAAAACCAAAAGACAAACAAAACAACAAACAAGTAAACATAAAAAATTTAAGTGTCAGCCATGCTTTTGCTGGAATCTGTAAAAAAATAGTGGGTGTGCATAAAATGCAAATTATCAGCGCTTGCACTGAACTACATGTGTAGCTAGTGGGTGTCTTATTAAAAAACAGTTTCTATTAATGCAGACAGTATTTATTTAGTATTTAGTATTTATTTCATTTCTCGGGAAGAACGAGTTACAAAGCACAAGAACAACAATTAATACTTTCAGTAGAACAGGACAAAACAAATACATAACTACATAAGAATCCAATTAGCTACCGAAGGATTGCCCAAAAGGAATTATTCCTGTCAAATGGGCTCTCCAGACTAATTGAATTAAATAAATATAAATGTATATAAATAATTGTAAATTACAAATAATATATAATCACAAATGCAAAAATAACACCAACAACATGTACTTAAACATACATGAATTAGCTAATGTTGAGGGTGTCTAAAATAACAAAAGGGGATATATTTTCATCAGATACTCTCTTACAACCCTTCAGCTACAGTATACACAGTATGCTGTATCATCATGAGGGGTCCTGCGAAGGTATAATAGGAAGATGTCTCTCATCAAATCAACGAATTACCCACACAAGGCCATTATTCATGATATTCATCCCATCCCACAGAGTCAATACACCCAGGCCTACTGGAGGCATTCACCCTGTGTGTGTATTAATACAGTGCACAGGTTCTTACTGTACACTGTATCTCATCATGAGGCAATTTATTAGTAGCACTAGCCAGGCTCTGCATGAGCATTAATGTGCATTATACATACAGCACATGCTGTCCCAGCATGAGATACATTACCATGTGGATAGTTGCTGGTGAATGACATTGACATGTGTTGGAGACAAAGAAGGTCATGATGATGTATGCATGACAAGTGGAATATACATGTAGGCCTAAGGATTTGGAAGCTTTGTTTTTTTGCTTGGGTTGTCACCTATAAGTGTGAATCAGAACCACATTCTGAACATGTAGGCCTATGTATTGTAATTTGTATGTGTACAGTAGGTTGTTTCAAGGTTGTTGGGGGTTTGTGTGTTTGTTTTTGTGTGACATGTTTTTTTGGGGGGAGGTGAGTTCAGGTTTACAGTGTCGTGACGTACAGTATCCTTACTCTTAGCACCTATAAAATTCAATCTTCACAGGCTTCCTGTTGAATACAAAATACAAATCAAAAATCCTACTCAGGACACATTCTTATCCCTGTATGGATGGGATCCATCCTTCATACCTTACGTACTTCTCAAACTGTCCAACCTGTAGCCACTAGGCCTCAGGTCTTCTTCATCACCTGATAGTTTCTGTACCTAAATCTCTTCTGGCAAGCTAGGCCCCCACCTGGGCCTCTTCCAAATGAGCACCGTGTCTCTGGAAGTCCCTGCCGTATGAGTTCAGGGATACAACTGGAATATCATCATTCAAATGCCATCTAAACTTCTCAAGACACATCTCTTCAATCGTCCAATTGATCTCCATTGATTTTCTAGTGTGACCAGGGGCCATTTTCATAGAGCTGCTTAAGAACCACAAATTACCAGCCAAAACTCCTTGTGAATGTTATGCTCAGCAAACAATGGCCGAATACAAGTCAAAAGCAGTAAACATCAGATTTAAACATTTGGTTGCCAGTCCTGTTTGATCGAGGAAGACTTTTCATGCCAAGTTTTGTGCTTAAGCAGCTCTATGAAATTGGCCCCATTGCCTTTGAGTGGTTACATACATGTATATTGTGCACCTTAATCAGTTAATAGATTTTCTGTTCTAAAGGATTATTTTCACATCTTCTGTTTTTTGCATATTCGGTGCTCATTTGCATAATTTCCTTTTAGAATTTAAAGGTTTCTCATAATAAATAAAAAGCCAAAACATTTCACTGGCTTTTCCTGTGACCATTATTCATTGCATTCTTTGTCCTGAAGTTGGATTGCAAATTAATCTATCATTTCTAGATAATAATGAGCGTTTACATTTTTTGTAGACTGTCATTGCAATTTTTGACCTGCATTTCTTTTCTTTTCTTTTTTTTTCTTCTTTTTTTAGTATCCTCACTTTCTGAAGAGAGATGGTAATAAATTACGCATCATGCTGCAACGACGGAAACGTTACAAGAACAGGACTATATTGGGCTACAAAACACTGGCCGTTGGGCTGATTAACATGTCAGAGGTATGTAGTCTTCCAACATTAGAGAGGTTTCGCATGCGAACTAATACGGTTAGCGCGCCGGATACGTCACCAGTTTTTTGTGTACTTGGACGTAACAGTTTTTCCACTATCCGCTATACGTCTACAAGACATGGATATCTTGCTCACTTTGCACATAAGTATTAAACGTGTATAGGGAATTCCAGTTTTCTCATAATTCTCTCTTCGTGATTTGTCGAGATTAAATTTTTTAAAAAGGAATTGCCTATAAACACATACGTGTCATTTCTATGTATCAAATTTAGCCTCAAAGTCAGGGACAAAAGTGTTTCTCCATTGTCGGATATAGACTTCACTATTGCGAAACATCGGATCGGTTGTCGATATTTACAGATGGCTGAACGTACACGTAATGCGTATCCGTTCAAATGCGAAACCTCCCTAATGTCCATAATTTCCAACTATGCCTGTTATTTCCAGACGTTTCCATAATATTCAACATAATATTCAATATTATCCATAATATCCAGCATTGTCCATAATTTCCAACATTGCTCCTTTTTTTGTAGTTCCAGACATTGTCTGTAGGCGACGTTCATGAAATGCTTGGATAAATTGTATGGATACTTACTGTATTATACATGTGCAATGCCTATTATGTTGCATTTTGAGAGGATAGCCATTAATAGCAATGTATTCTGTTCTGTGGACTCAACCGAGCTCACTGGGAATTCATTGGTTATGTTACATGTAAGCCTAGCCACATAATGTCCCCTGTGAATTGTGTAGTCTGCAGCAAATACCCATCTATGTTTCAGTGCAGATGATATCTTGGCTGCATGCATAGTACTTGTACTGCTGCACCTCATCTAGTGAGGTTCATCACGGAGGTACAATGTAGAAATAAGGGCTTTTCACACTAGATCCAAAATCTCTGAGTTGGAACCAGATCGAACCCTGAGATTTTTTCAGCCCTTTTCACACTTTTCAATCCCGAGCTAGCCAACCCGGGTAGGATGGCCTAGCCAGATCGAAATCAACCCTGGTCTGCTTGTAGTTGTAGGGATACACAGTTCCAAATTAAACTGCATTTTTCGCCATGATCTGCGTTGTGTGAGCCGGTTCACCATAAACATAGTGTGAACGTTGCGTCTCTTTTATCCGGTTCATAAACTTGCCGGGGTGAACCGGGGTGGATCCGGGTTGGTTTCAACACAGATTGAAAAGGAGATAGTGTGAAAAGGCCTATGGACTTCCATGGGTATATATATAATGCAGAGATTGCAGACCCAAAGCAATCAATTGCTTGCCAGCCGTAAGCCACAAGGCACGGTGTGCATTAGATAGATTGTTCTTTAATGTAAACTTCAAATTTGGTTGGAAACGTTAGCCAAATGGATAGGGCCTATTAGTCTATTGGTTTTTGGGTCTACATGTATTGGCTAGGGCTAAAGTCCTTCCTGTGGTGTACAAATGAGAAAGAAATGAAGCCGTAGCACTTGAAGTTGAAGAGCCCTTGTTTGTTAAAAGTGTTGATTGATTGTTCTTCCTAACTATTGATTTATGGGTAGGCCTACTGGGTACAGATCTGTTTGTAGCTCTATGATTGGACATTCTCTGTTGGGTACTGGAACATGCATACCTGAACACTGTACTTTGTAAATGATGTAATAACTTAATAGTAGAGGCATGGAGGAAGGCTCCATGGTAGAGGATAATCAATCCAAGGAGAAAGATGCATTTAATCCGACTTCATTCTTTGGTGTCATGTTGGCTGTGTCACGCTCACACGGACATCTTTGACTGTGTGCAATGTTCGCCAACACACTGCCAATGGGAAATAGCTTGCATATTTGGCCAACATTCACATCCTTTGCATGAGAAGAATGCGGTCTGCGTATCATATGATGTCTTGAAGACATAGAGCCGGATGAATATCACATTTCTCATGTCCTTTGTGCAATAAATCATCATGCCGTTTAGCTATAACACTGCTATAAAGAACACAGTTCTAATGATCCACAGAAATTTTCTGTTATATTGGTCGTTCATAATAGCAATTTAAACAACAATTTTCAATTTTGTGTGTGTTTTGTACACAAACAATGGAGTGAAGGATGATGTATACAGCTGAATGTTTGATACATGTATGTACATGTACAGGTACATGTAGCTCTAGTACAGTGTTCCACTGTATTGGCATTTTCTTCTACCCTTTTCTTCTTTTTAAAGATGTTACAGTTGTGTCAAACTCAATTGATCAATTTCCCATTTTTTGTTGTTTTAGTTGGGCTTGAAATTGTCTAAGAAAGAGATGACAGCTTGTCGTCAGTATAATGAAATTGTCCCGTCTTGGTATTTTGCCCTCTAGTTGAGTCGTGTGTGGGCCAGTTCCTTGCGTCATACATTCCTGAGGGTAGAATACAGTTCAGGAACATTTTGATAAGACACTGCCGTGTAATGTCTGCAGCAATCATAACCATTAACATTCACATTCATGTGGCTAGAGTTTACACTAATGTTTGGGAACCGGTGACACTGAGTCTCGCCGGTTCCCCGTTTTTTCCTGCCCTGCCACATACTCTGGAGGAGTGGAGGGAAGATCTATCCTGTTGACACAGCGATAGCACAGAGTATTCTCTAAAGGCACTGTTATAATGTGGGGTGATTGTGGGCATACAAGTATACATAAAATGTGTACAGTATGTGTAAAAAACATGTACGTTCTAGAAAGATGCAAAATTAGACATGGTGGAGGAAAGATCTTGAAAGGCATTTTGTTCGTTCTTTTCATATTTTCTAATACAAATAAATGCTATTTAAATAAACATATTTAAAATTTAATTGACATTTTTTTTTTTCAGAGATTTACCCAGTGTTTGTAGCCAATGATTTTTTTAGGTACCAAAAATATGCATTCTTCAAAATTACAGGTTATGGAATTCAACTTCATTAAATCAATCTGCATGGACCAACTCAATTCCTTTGGTTTTTTAAAATTTTAGCCAGTCTTTAATCTGCGATGAAGCCAACATAACCAAGATACATGAGCGAAAGATCCAAGGGGTGGCGTCGACTGGGGGAGGGCCGGGGGTTAGAAATTTAATTGTTGCAAGGGTAACTAGTACATGTTATAAACATTAATTATTTTGATTAGCTTTTTTGGGTGATACTAGATCCTCTGGTAAGGAGATGAGGTCGTGTAAGGATTGTAATGTCAAGCCATTTTGGCCATGTTTTGGTCAACTGGCAAGTAGTTTGGCCAGACCACGGCGCCGATGTAACATGGCTAAAATCAAATCTGTAGCATCCATTACCCTTGATTGGACACACGTTTGCAGCTGTTGTACAAATTAGGATGAAAAGCCATCTCATCACCGCCATGAATTGTGCGAACTGTTTGAGGATGTTGATTAGTGAGCAGTGATGTAGTACACGGCCAGGCCGTGGAGTCGTGGACTCCGTCACAAATCATGGCTCCATCTCGTTGAGAGTGTGTGAGTATGGTCTGGCCCAGTTCCTTGTCTCAAGCCGGGGTCATACATGTACATGTACTTCCTACAAATTGCCAAGAGAATCAAACAAGAAAATTAGACAGATAGACGTCATAAATTTGCTGGGAACAATTTGCGCAAGTTGAAATTGGCTTCTTTCCTTTTCTAATCTTTTTTTGTGTGTGCGAACAATTTCTTGTGATATCCGGTTGTGACGTCAATTATGATTTGCACGTTCCGAAGCCTTTTCGCATGAAGTATTGTAGGCCTACTCCATGAACGAGGTTTAAATTATAAGAAAATATTTGTATTAAAGTGAGATAAAGAGCGCATAACACACACATAGGCCTACTGTACGTATACATCATGTACATTGTACATGTACATGGTGTATTGATCTACAGGTACACTGTGAATGATCAGCACCGCCACACATGGCACCGTTATCGTATTGCAAACAAAATTTAATTAAAATGTCGGGCGCCATTTCAGTGACAGATGACACATTTTCGATTGACTTCTCCCAAGTTCTCTTTCAGTTTTGTAAAAATTTTGTGCTTTATTTAACAGGCTTCTTGACGTATTATTTCTTCAGGCTCAAAATCTGTCACAGTGGATTAATGGTTGATATAAAATGTATGCAGGAATTTTCGATGGCATGCATGAAATTCCAATACATAATATTGGGTGCAGGGTATAAAGATAGACCTTTATTTAGAATTTTTCTGCCGGAAATACTGGGTTTTTTTTCCAGAAATGAGTAAAAAATTAAAAAACACCAAAAACAAGATAAAAACCTCACAATGGGAGACTTTTGGAGAGTCGGACTTGAGTCAACAGCGCACGCGCAAACCATGCTTACGCAATTGTGAGCATGCGCGTGTTGTATTGCGCGTGCGTGCGCGTGCGTGCGCGCGCGTGCGCGTGCGTGCGCGTGCGCTGTTGACTCAAGACCGACTCTCCAAAAGTCTCCCATTACATGTACACCATGTACACTAATTACCACACAAGTTTTACATCAAAACGTTTTTTTGCTGTTTTTTTTTAACTGTTTCCAATGATCAATTGAGCTGCAAATTTCACAGATTTGTTTGTATTTCATGACAAATCTATTAATGAACACAATGCAGCTGTTCTATCAACTTAACCAAAGGATGATAGTACCTTTAAGTTTATAGGTGATAAATTAAACAAATCTTCTGAAACAGTATTTTATTCAGTCCATTGAAATGTTTTGAGCAATCTCACCCAGGTCACGGCCAGGTGTTTTTGGACATCAACATTTCTTTGCAAGGTTTCCGAGAATTTCTGCAGCTTTACGATGGTGTTGTCTTGCGTCCGACACCCCTTACGCTGACAAAATAACACCGGGATTTGCGGGATTTTTAAATTAATTTGTCTTTTCCCCTTCATCGAGCACTACGTATTGGAAGGTCAGGCTCCTTGCTTTTGTAAAGCTGTTTGTCAAAACATATGTACAGTTGACAGTAGTCGGAGGCAATTTAACAGGCGCCGGTTTGAATTACGGATGATACAATCTTACATTACAGTAACAAGAGCTTCATGTGCATATATGTGTAATAGCACATCCATACAAATTAATATAGCGCTTTGTTTTATCATTCATGAATTCTATTGACTGATGTTAATACAAACATGTATTTCCTTCGGAAAGCTTTGTACATACATGTATGTATTTTGTGTACATTTCATTCATACTGTTCATTATGAATGAAACCGGCCATTATTTTTTTACGTTTTTGAATGGGGAAGGGGTGGAGAAAAGAATCCATAGGCTATACAAAAAAATTGTTAATAGTTGAATGTCGAGGTGATCATTGAGCTGGAATTTTTTTAAAAGAACACAAAAATTATGGCGGTTTTAAAGTGGAATTGAAAAAGCCAGCTGTTGTTGTGTTGTATTATAATTCTTTTCGTCAAGGTTGGACTCGACAAAATATTGCCCATTGAGGGTTGAGCCCTGGGATAGGATTATTGATTGAAATTAACTGTGTTCAGTCAAAACAAATGAGGGTAAATAATCTAGGCAAAAACTGGACAAATTTGGGGGTGTTGTTTTGGGGTTTTCTGTTAGATTCATAAGCAATGTCTACATGTACAGTGTACATTGTTGCTGTTGTGTATGTTACAAATTTTGTGTGTGTATAAGTCAGATACTCTTTGATTGGGTAATTTAGCATTCCACACGGACGTTTGAAAACAACACACGCACATGATCTTCTTAGACACTGGGCGGTTGATTATACATGTACGCCAGAGTTTGCCAGACAAATTGATTAAATTGCACGGCAAATGAGAGCGCTCGATTGCAGGTGTCTGAAGTAACACGATATTTGCGCGATGTGTTGAGTTTTGTTCTCTACTGTGACCTTGTGCATGCAGCCACATGAGTCTGGCTCGCACTGTACTGGCACCAGGAACCAATTTTTACCTTTCCAATCATATAAATTGCATATACATGTACCTGGGCCCAATTTCAGGGAATCCGTTACCGTAACCAAAAATTCTTCGCTTACGGTAGCAGACTTTTTGGATTATGGTTAGCGTATTTCACGGGAGAAATGCTAAGCCAGAACTTTCTGCGGAATGCATATGACAGAGCATTAGCAAAAAATAATCGCGGTTACCGAAGAAATTCTTTGCTAACTGAAAGTCTTGCTTACGGATTCCATGAAATAGATTTTATGTGTAGCAGTGCCTGTCAGCACAAAAATAGGACGTAATGGATTACTTAGTACCTGTCCAAATCATTATTAAAAGAAGTTACTTGTATAAATGCTGTTCTTTATTTGCATTGAACGTGATTGCCAAAATATTGATTAAATAATTTTGGTTGGGTACAAAATCTTCCAATAAATAAATTTAACAGAGACAGAGACAAAACCCAAAAGTAGACAAACAAATAAACAAACAAACCTTTCATATTCTTGTGTAGTGACATTTCTTCTCCCTTGTCTCTACTTGATTCAGGTGCTGCAACAGTCCAAAGATAACGAGCTGAGCCTGTACGGGAAGGAACACGGGATGGAGAGGGTCGCCCATGTTAGGGTTCTAGGCCTGTCCAGTCAACCAGTGGATCAGTTCAAGAGAGGCATCGGTAAGCAACAGAAAGCTCTAGTCGGTAACCCCCTCGATCTCCTCTCCCCTTCGGTATTCTCTTTTGCATCATGGAAAGTTATCAAGACAATGCCTCAGACGCGGCTGGCAAACAAACCAAGGTTTTATGATATTCTTTGCGAAACATAAGAAAAAAGAAACTTGAGAAAGCACTTGATTTACGACTTTTATTTTGCTTAGAAGTTTCACAGAACACACGCAGAAATGATGAGGTTTTTGGTTTCTTGCTAGTTATCGGGGAGAACTTGAGATTCCCCTGATGACGTCACAGAATTCTGAGAACTGTCACATACTGTAGGCAAAATAACAACATTGATTGACTGTTTAAGTAATAAACTGCTGCAAAATGCTCAATGAGCCAAAATAATGACCTGAAAATAATAAAATGCTTGGGATTAAAAGGGTCTGACGCATTTCAATCCGAGCATGCAGGACCGAAAAGCATCAGACCCGCCTAGCAAAATTGATTGACATTTTTTTCAGGAGTAACTGACTTTCGTACAAAATCAAGTATTCTTTTTGGGGGTGTTCTTTTTATTTAAATTTTTTTATATGATGCATTGAGAATGTTGAAAAGGTAAATTATAGAATCAATGAGTTTGAAGATTATGGACAGGTTTTAACTGCACCTCAACAGACATTTGTTCCACAAATATATTTCAAACCAAAATGAAAAAGCTGCTGTGAAAATTTTGTGTAATTAAATAAAGAATAACTAAAAATAAGCGAATAATATAAACAGTTACTATTGTTTTTCTCTGCACAAGCTAGTGAATATAATTTGTTGTCTGTCCAAATATGAGAGCATTATGGACTTTTGCGACTTAACAACAGGAAGTCCTTGACTCTGGAAAGGAGTCTGCATGCACCACTAGGAATCATTCGCAGTGGTTGGTAGGGATTTTTTTTACATTGTGCAATCCACTAGTGGCACAGTGAAGTAGGTATCGGCAGGGAGCTTCCGAAGACTCCATTTCTTTCATCACCGCATCATCAGCAATTCAAGACCACCCTCATATAAAAGAACTGCAAAGCCCTGGGGATCCAGGGGTTAGACCTTGTCCCCCTCCCCTGAAGAAAAGACCGAAAATGAAATTGATAAAAATCTGATCTGTAAATGAAGTGCTAACACAACTGGGACATACAGTAATACATCAGGGTATTGGATTGCCAGTCTGGTGGAGATAAAAATCATGCAGATCTGACATTTTAGGCTCTGAGTGCACTTATCCGTGGATTCAAACACGGGCAATTTCCAATCTGCAAGTTCTATTACTTTGGGGAAATGAAGACTGCATTTCCAGAAAGAAGAAAAAAATTGATCAAATGAGGTTTGAAGTGCGCACCACAAAATGAAAAAGGAGACAAGTGCAATTCAGAAATTGTTTCATGAATGCATTTATATTGCTTGTGTGTGTGTTGCTCATACTCTGCTTATTCTTTTGCATCTATAGCATTGCCCAATTACATGGAATACTTTACCATAAGCGAAAATTCTTCGCTTATGATTGCAGACTTTGTTTGCTTATGGTTAACATAAAAAAGGGAGAGATTTCTTTGTAGCTACACTAAGCATGGACTTTCTGCAGAATCTACATGACAGCGCGTTACTCCGTTAGCAGAAAAAAAAATCAAGGTTAGCCTTGAAATTCTTTGCTAACTGATTAAGTCCAGAAAGTTTTGCCTAAATGGATTCCTTGAAATAGATTTTACGCGTAGCAGCTACCTGTAAGCACAAAAATACATGTAGGTCATAAATGGATTTCATGAAATTTGGCTTGTACTGTAAAACCATGTCCTCACTGCCATTTTTGGAAATCAAATTGCTTGGCCCAAATCATGTGACCTAGCGAACGGTATTGAATCGGCACCTGGAGTGAAATCGAGTGGAAGTGCCAAACCTCATGCAATATTGTACTCATTCCCTGTATGCATGGGTTTGGTCCAGTTAGTAATCAAAAGTAGAAGGAAACCTAGCTGTTTAATCTACCGACATGCAGCACAACAGGTTTTAACTAGAGGGATTGAACTTGAGGGAGGCATTGAGATAATTGCCTTGCTGGACCTTCAGGCCCGTCTCTAAGTGTGGAAGCACCCTTTACCAGTTTACCTTGGATCAAATTGTCCTGATGTACATGTGTAAAATACATGGTACAAGGACTTGTAGTCGTGTTGTATGCACATGTTTGCAAATATGTGTCTTACATACAGAAGTTGCTAACTTTCTTCTGTACTGTAACTGCACTGTAAAACTGTTATTACAATCATTACTCTTAATGACGCACTGTACATATACATGTACTGTATTCAGAATAAAATTGCTTTGAGCGGTCATGTAAAATGGGCTATGAAATGACACTGTACATGTGCATGTATGTAAATCTGATGTTCAGTACATCTGATGTACCGGTACATGTACATTTAAATTCATGAGAACAAATTACAAAGAGGAGTTCATTAATATGAAGAATAAAATGGTAAAGAGAATGACAATTTATAATATGGGTGATGGCTATACAACTTGAATTACATAAATTTATGCATATACATCCATGTACATGTACATGTACATGTACATGTATATTGGTACTTGAAAGCTCATGAATGACTACATGTACATGTAGTTTGTATGCTGGCAAGACACTAATAGCATTTTCTGTTGAAGACATCCAATTTGCATTTACTATCAGAGCTTATAAAGCTGGAGATATTTTATTTGCACCAGCTCGGCCCCGGAGGGCTGCAGCCAATATCGGGCACTGCCCGTTTTACTTATAGCACCAAAATCTAAATCCCTGTCGACAGAGTTCTGCGTACGTACATGTACGTCGTGCCCGAGACGCCTTAACCATAATGATACCCCAAGTCTCCGGTTAGACATCGGAGAACACATGCAAGATTTTTTTTTTTGCTGAAATGACGGCTATTAACTCACGGCTGCGTGCAGCCACATGACTGGGTATGATGGCGATAGAGAACATTGAAATAATGACCCTGTACAAACCTGGTAACAAATAATGTGACTCATGAATTGTTCATTACAACTGGATAATGAAATTGCCTGTGTTCTTAAATGTATAATACATGATTGAAAATGGTCACAGAACAGCACTTACACTTTGTCTAATCCAGCATGTACGAAATAATGAGCCCCTGAAATTTGAGCTCAGTCGGACATCTAAGTGCCGAGAAAATAGCGAAAAATCAACTCTCTTTTAAAAAAAAAAACATGACTATTTTTGATCTCGCTGAGATGTAAATTATTTGTTTTACACTTTTATATTTAGCAAATATAGCATTTCAGGCGTGTCAGGCAGAAATTTTTTAGCAGGGAGTTTCTATCATGTCCATCTTTATACCGTTTGTAAGTTATAGGTAAATCTGTGAACATTTCTGTTATGGTTTGTTATACCAATCCTGTACTGTACCTTTCATTTGATAAATTATGTATTGAACAGAAAGTATGCTTCATTGTACAATGTACCGTACATGTACTGCACGTGCTGTATGGAAATAAGTTAGAAATTATGCCAATGCATGTGAATGCATTGATGACTTGTATGATGCCCATCCCTCTATTGTTGCCGACACACACACAATGACCTTTTATCTCTTCCCTCCCTTTGTCTCCTTCAGATCGATCTCCCGATATTGACAATGAGACGGAAGATGAAGAGGAATCCTTCTCATCAGACCAGGAAAACAGCGACAGTGGGGAGAATCTTCCTGAAGCCCAGGTAAAAAAAAAAAAATTAATAATGAAAAAATGAAAAAGAAACTAATTATTTCAAATTATAATTTGGAGCCTAATTGTGTGATGTGTGATTTTGTTTTTGTTCCCGGGAGTAGCTCGTTCCTTCCTTGTCTTGCACCTCAATGGTACTTGGTTTGAATCTCATCAAGGCAAATGAATTTGGTCATTATTAAAAGTCCCCATTCCCGGGTTCTCCCTCCCCATGAAAAATTGACGCTCCCTTCCCGTGTAATTTTGCCGCAAGTCCTTGGCCGGTTACAGCTTGGGAATCCTTGGGTCCGTACTCGAATAATAAATGAAACGGAACGAAACCCATTTCTATAATTTGATTTGGGAAACGGTTCTCGACTGCTAATGTGGTTGGAAATTTTTGAAAAATAAAGGAAGGAAGAAATGAAAAATGGGTCTTCACTCAGATGGCATTTGATGACAGATGGTTTGTCTGAATTTTTTTCCAGTGTTTTCTTGAAAAACTTGTTTGTCTGCCCTTTCTACCTTTGCCCGGTTACACATCGTCAAACCTGTCAAGTCTGTTGTTTGTTATACTTTATATTTATCCAAGGATGAGATTTCGCAGATTTTTATCTGATTTCAGATTTTTTTGGAGGGGGGATTTCAGATTTTTTTTCCCTCTCACAGGCTGTGTACAAAAATATTTAGGAGATTTTCAGAGTTCAGATTTTTTAAGCCCCCCTGTCAGTTGTTTTCAGACATTGGTCATTGGTCAATGTCATCCCTGCTTATTGGTTCTCAAATTCATGTTGCCATTTATAATTAGTGCTTTAACCAGGCTTTAAAGAGGATGTTCAACACTCAAAAATCTCACACTGAATACCGGAACAGAGTCTTTTTTGATGATTTTTCTCTCAGCCCGCAAGCTCCCCAAAATTTTGGGGAGCTTGCAGATTGAGCATGTTGAGAGAAAAATCATCAAAAAGACTCTTTTTCAGTTTTCAAATAAAGTGAGGTTTGTTGAGTGTTGAACATCCTCTTTAAGAACTAAATGTGCTTGTATTTACAAATTGTACATAGTTGGCCCAAATTATTTAAATACATAGGCCCCTACCAGCTACATGTTGTACATGCAGGTGTTTTTAGGAGATCATTGCCTGAAGTTAAGAAATGATTCTCAAGTGAGTGAGTACATGTACAATGTACATACCTACATGTACCATAAAGAACTGGTTTTATATTTCACTGTCATGGAGGATACAACAACAATCCTACACCATTGGACTTTCTCAGTACACCATGCCCTTGAATACAAATCATCCTGGGTCGAGTTGCCCATTTTCCTGTGCTAATAATATCAGGGATCATCATCAGGTCTCCGTGTTTCCGGCTGTATCCCCCTACTCTCTGCTGTGCCAGTTGTCATGTATCTGTGGGGATGACATTTCACTAGCTGGCTTGTGCCTCTTGAAGTTATAATGCCAGGGCAGCATGGGGTCTCTCTGGACCAGGCCGCTCCACTCCGATCCAGACCTTCCCTCCTCCTCCATTCCTTCAGCTTTTATTTTGACAAACAATTCCGTGGGAATGAACGTTGGAGCTCTCTGTCGTGGGTATGGTTTATATGGCAGATTTACCGGTTTAAAGGTAGTATCATACTTTGGTATGAAAGTTGAAACCAAAACAGAAATGTTCACAGATTTACAGATTTATACAGGGTATGAAGATGGTGGTGGTAGAAACGTACCGTTACAATTTTTCCACCTAAAATGGTGTATTTATCCAGAAATTAGTAAAACAACGACTGAAAATCTTGTTGATCTTTTAAAAGATCAAAAATAAAAGAGAAAAGACAATAAGAAATACTGCGTGGCTGTTTTCCACTGTTTTCTCAATTTAAGTGGGCACCGTATTGGACTGAAATTTTCACAGATGACTGTTACTGTATCCGTCTTGAAATGTTTGCCCATGAATCTGTATTTGATAAAAACCAAAGCATGATACTACCTTTAACATCCTAGATGTATGCATGGGAACGAAAAACAAACACGAATATCAGACCAGTCTGTTGGAAGTGTAGCCATGTTTGTTTTTTGGCCCGGGCTGTCTGGGTTGTTTTCAGTTTTACCATGCTCTTCCTAGCTCATGGTTTTACTTGAAGCTTTGTCCAGCCAGGGACTGCACAGTAATTATATCATCTTCGCCTTCTTCGGTGTGCAAATGTTGTCGCTCGCAAAATGGCATGTGAAAGCTGCACTGCCATTTTCCATCAGGGCCCCTGACTGCCCTGCAAGGCACGGATTATAGGTACGAGACTGTAACCTGGTGCTCTCCTGTGATAACAGAGAGTGTGAAATTATGATTGATCGTGGAGGGATCAGTCCTTATCTGTATGACAGAATCGTGTCAGCTCTGAGAGAAGATGTTGCATAAGCGCTGACATTTATGTCAAGAAGGATTTGCTTGAGGGATTTAATGTTATGCCATGAAGAGAATAAGTGAAAACATTGAGCCATTTGAAATCAGGGTCACTACCAGACATGGCTTCAGCTGGATTAAACAAGCCAATTTGTTTTTGCATTGGCTTACATGTATTTGTTATTACTGCAGTGTATAGGTCAACAAGCAATATTTTCCTGATGGTTTTCCAGTGCATGTTTTCCGTGTCATAATTATGGAGTTATTCTCATGTTTCATATGTCTACTCTCACTAGTTTCAGTTCAGTACAAGCAATAAAGTGCTGCAAACTGCTCATTAAAAAAGACATTAGGGGCATAGGATTAGGTGGCAAGTGCGTAAGGCACTCGCCTCTCACCAAAGTGGCCCGGGTTCGAATCCGGTCTGGGTCATATGTGAGTAGAGTTATGCGTTGGTTCTCTCCTATGCTTCGAGGGTTTTTCTCTGGGTTCTCCGGTTTTCCTCCCTCCACAAAAATCAAACACTTTCGATCTCAGGCTGTACTAGCTCCGTGATCATGTATATGGGTTACTTGATGTGGCTGGCAGCCAAGGGCGCCCATGAAAGCCTGCTACTCGATCACATTGAAGTCACATCCTTCGCAAATTCAGCACCCAAGCTGCGAGTAAGGATGTTCAGCCTCCCAAATTATTATTAGCCAAAATAATGATCTGAAATATATAAAATGCTTTGAGAGTTAATATAAGAGGGCCTGACGTTTCAATCCTAGCAGGATCTTTCTCAAAGGCTTTGAGAAAGAATATCCTTATTATCTTTATACCCGGTAAGTTATAGGTGAATCTATGAAGATTTCTGTTTCGGTATGCTACCAAAGTATGATACTACCTTTAACAGCCATGTGGCTTATGTAGCTCCCCTATTTATTTGTTTTTCTCCGTGTTGTACTGGCAGGAGGCTGCACATGTTCACTGAATTGTCAACACTGTCACTGACTGTGTGTACATGTTGTACCTGTCATAGACTGCCTTCATACATTTCATTATAAATTGCTTGTTTGTTTGCAGTGGCCAGATTTAGATGGAAATCCTTGGTAAATATTATATCCTGGGGCTATGTTCATGTATGCACGCGCTATAGCAACATAATGCGCAGCGTCGGAGCAGCCTCAGAGATAACCAGCTCAGTGTACCTATACGCGCACTTCTGTATGTGTGTACATGTAGGAATGAATGCCAGGAATTGGTACCATGACTGTGTTTGTATGTGTGTGTGCAATATCAGTTGAGGAATTGTTGACAGTTGCGAGTAACATCATGGGGGGTATAAGGGGTACATGTGTGTACTGTGAAGGGTGACAGGTGTGCCCGAAGGGGGGCCCCCAGGGTGGGGGGCGCGCCCCGAGGGATGTTGATTGGTGTGTCATGATGATATTAATAATTTTGATCATATTCTGTATGGAGTGCCTTGTGCATCCTAAGGCGATCTCGGTGCACTCATCCAAACATGCCAAAGGTCAAGAACAGTCAATATATTGAAAATTCCTGTGCAGGGTTGCTTTTAATACATAAAATGCACCATACACATGCCTTGGAAATGCAGACATAAAAACAACATCCATGTCATGAACTACATTACTATTAAACTATTTGAAATATGAAGTAAACATCTGGAACTCATTACCTCTCCACCTTAGATCTAATTGTTCTTGTACTACACAAATTAAATCACTTCTCAAAAATGTACACGTACAACTATATGTACATCAAACATCTAATGACGCATGTTTTCAATTACTCATTTGTTCATCTGTATTAATAATAATAATGATAATAATAATATTAATAAATCACTCTTATATAGTGCAAATCGCAACCAAAGATGTCTCTTAGCTCTTTTAAGAAAGAAGGAGAAGGAAATAAATAAACATTGACGAAGAAGGATTCACATACCGGTGAACACACTCAAAATTACCAAAATAAACCGAACAGTCAATTTAAGAATAGATGTGTTTTAAGGAGCGCCTTAAACTGTTCAATATAGTACCAGCTTACTTGATGTTCTCTGGAATAGTGTTCCAGAGTTGTTCTGCTGCTGCTGAAAAAGCTCTACAACCATATGATTTTGTTGAAGTTTGGGGGGCACACCAATTGAGACTTGGATGAGGACCGAAGGTTTCTTGTAGGATTGTATTGTTGAACCAATGACTGAAGATAAATTGGACCCAACCCTTGCAAACTTAAAAATGTAAGTGAAAGCATTTTGTAGGCAATACACTTTTAATGATGTTAACCGGAAGCCAATGCAGTTCACGCAAGACTGGAGAATAAACATCATGTACATGTATGTTCCCTATTTCCTGTATTACTTCGATGCTTCTTGTCTTCGAGTTTTAATTTGCTGCGCCTTGAACACCCAGCAGGATGGATATTTTATGTGCTTTGGAATGCGCAATTCACATCAGACCAAATAAACATGTAGGCCTACATGCTAATACTACATGCATCAATAAATGTACACAGGTCTAATTACCGGAAGTGTATATATCATACACGTGCGTATCACACCGGAATTCAGTGAGCCATTTGTAAATTGTAATTTAAAGCTCTAAAAATATGTATGCCCACAACCGAGTGCAAATAAGCATGGCTATTATTAGAGGAAACGACATGGCCAATCAAATTAATCAGGTTACAACTGTTTGTCACAATTACCATGTTTATTGAAGGTGAAGGCCTACAGTGGAAGTGTGTAACTTCTCATTTGTAGAACAAGCAAAAGCCTATAAATAATTGTATACTTGGGAGCAATGAAACTGGGTGAATAATCACGGACACGTTCATGCTGATTCATTTACATGCATGCATGCAAGTAATATCGCTCCGCACTTGCGCTAGAAATAGCACCGTACCTCAGACAAGCATTGCAACCATGCATGCGTGCCTGGGTGTGTGCATGCATGTACACTACGTGTGTGAGTCAATGTTTGTCTGACATCCGGGGATTTAGTGACGTCATTAGTGCGGAGCGCTATTTAACTACTCATCAGCCAAAAATGCTTTTAACAAAGATACTGCTAGGATCTAAACGCATCAAGCATTTATGTATATAATCTAAATTGTTAAAAGATAGGAGACCCGTAAAATAAAAGGCATACCTTACAGTATACACTACAACATCGTCGGCTTTAATTGGGAGGGAATAATGTGACACTGTCAGTATTTGTGACACCATGGATGATGTACTGTACCACTGCCATGGCTATTAGTGCTGGCTTTAACAATTAAGCCTAATAGGCCTTAGGGCCTTTTTTAATCCTCAGCTTGCCGGGCTCTAGTTCAAGCTCTGTCTTCGTTTAATCACTTTGAATATACAACTGAAAAGCCTCTTTTGACTTGTAATACAAATGGATGTACCGAATTATTATACTAATAGAACCCAGCAAGGCAAGGACAACTGCCGGGGCCATGGCCATCATGGCCATGCAGGGCCTAAGCCAGAGCCACAAGGCCACAGATGACATGTTCACCAACAAACCACACAGCGAATCTCCTGCTTGCATGGTTTCTTCCTGCAATCCAATTAGATTGAAATAGCCAATAACCTGACCCAGATATAGTGAGACATAACCCTGCTCCGCTTTGTTTTCTTCTGTTCCCCTCCCCCCACCCCCTCCTTCCACCCCCCTTGCGGAGTGAAAGAAAGGATCAATAATTCATCAGCTCACTGAAGCACAGAGAAGAGAAAACAAGACTCACAAAAGCAAATATAATTTGAGGTCTCTTGGTCTGTATACGTCGGCCATTGATCGTCGCTGATTTTGTTATTGCTTACTATTTGGATAGAGAATTACTAATCCCTACAGATATGTGTAATTCAATCAGTGCTGTTAATGCCTTCAATTGAATTACACTCTTAAGGTACAGTACAGTGTAGTTTATATGGACATGTTTGTAATACGCACATGTTTATGCATGCACAAATCTGCTATGACTATGAGATAGATGTTGTATATTAAATTTTTTTTGTTAAGTTGCAATAATTCTTCTAATTTAAATACATTTTTTACCAGCCATTGTGTGCCCAAAATTATGCAGTCTTCGTGTTTTTGTCCCCTTTTTAGCCAAGGATTGAGTTTGTCCCAAATCAGTTTTGTCACAAGAATGTGCGTTTCTCACATACATGTAGGATGTATACATTATATATGTAGCTCATATGTGTCATCAGGATGATGCCTACATACATACATTGCACATCATAATGACATGACACACTATGGGTGCATTAACATACATGTACGCACGTCTGAATTACGGGAATCAGATTAACAATGCTTGCCCGTTAATGAAAATTCACATGACTGATTGGTTTTGCATGTGAACGCTGCCCATTACCATGTTGTGTACATGAACACTGTACATTGTGAAGGTCGCGTACACGCATGGTCTATTCTTGGGCCTAGTGTACAGTGTACATATTGTACAATGCATATGTATGTATCATTGTATCATGTTTTGTACATGTGCAGCGAATCAAAGCTGGCGGTCAGGTGACAATTAAACACCTCGGTCAGCCATCGCTCGGCTGACCGACGAGGGGAAATCGGCTCTAATTTCAATTTAATTTTCGAGGCTCGGCCCGTCACTTTACTCGGCGTGGTTTAACACCCTCTGAGAATGCATTCCGATCATCCTATTGCATAATTAATTGGCACAGCGCTTAAAAGTCCTTCTTGCATGCACGGTACATATACAGCAGAGAGTGTCGGACATTGTGAAGTGATCCAGCAAATAATTCATTGCACAGAGCAGGGATATCTGCCCGTTATGAGATTTTGTCATCTTGTACCGGAGATAAGAAATGATCAGGGTATAGGCCTACTGTATGTTGAACATCATGCGGCCTTCAGATGAATAGAAACAAGCCTCTTGTGGCTGTAATGTACATGTAATTGAATTAGTAAAATGAGGCCAGTGTGTCACTGAAGGTTGGTACACTGTGACTCAGGGAAAAGTGTTTCGGAAATATTTATAATCTTCATTTCGTCTTGGCTGCTCATCATGTGCGTTCAAATTTTGAAACAAGTTTGGAGATGCATTTCATGTGAGTCCCCATTCCTGTCATGCCTGTCCATATGCACTGACCTAGTTTTCATAGCTACCTCCAGAATTTCTCCATTCTGGACAGCAAATTTCAGCATTTCTTGTAAAAAACGCGGTAGGATGTGGAGTGGATTCTAGTTTTGTTAGCTCATCGTGAATCTAATATTGAACGTAGCCCATTTAGTACTCAGTCTGTTATTTCAGTAGATTCAGGGAGGATCCTGGCAGAATTCCAAGGGGAATAGACTTAAAGGTGGACGGGAAATAAGAACTGAGCAAATTGCAAGTCTTCCTTGCTCCAAAACTATATGACTGCTCTCAAAATGTCCAAGATGCATATAAAAAATTAAAATCAGAATAATAGAAATAACATTTAACAATAGGACCTAATAATTACATTTGTGTAGCGCATTTTTCTGTAGGGTACATGTACAATGCGCTTCATTTGTTATTTTCGAGTCGTATCAGATTTGGCCAATACTTTCTTCGGCAGAGTGTTTTAAGTATTATGAAATATGCCTTCATTGTGGTCATTTGAAATACTGGCATTCTGCTTGTTTTTTATTTTTGTGCATGGGCATAATACCTACAGCATACCATGCATAGCACCATCCTAACCAAACAAAAAAACAGATTTGGACAAGAAAATAAAGGAAAGAGTCTTGAACGAATTTCAACATTACTGTACATACAGCATGTCATTCACACCCAACATATTTGCTGTCTTTACAGTGTGCATTTACGCTTTCTCAATGTGATTCACTGCAGGAGAAATCTCCATCTCCAGGGGTTGTGTCAGGAAAATTCCATAATGTCACCTCTCTTTCCGCAGGGGGTTGAATTTCCACAGAATGTGTTATTTTTCTTGTCCTTTTTTTTCCCCCACATTCTAGCAGATGCCAAAAATAATCCCACGTTTCCTGTCAGGCAAGCTCCTGTTCCGCTGCCCGACAAATCACCATTATTACGGAAAAGATTTAGAACTGGATCAAGATTTCATGGTGCTTATTAAATTTCAGGGTATTTGTTCCTCCTCCCCCTCCCCCTCAACTGCCAAAAACATTTGTTTGCTTTTTTATCCATAATTCTACATCAGTTGTCCTTCTGAATTTGTGATAGAACAGGCAGCTATTATGAGCTACTGACGGACCGAAATAGCCTGAACATGATGAAAGACTTTAGGGTAATACTTGTGTATTTGAAGGGGCCTGCCGGCTCAAGCCTCAAGACAGAATCATTTGACAACATTGGATGAATGGGAAAAGATTCTGTTTGATGTAAAATTTGATAAGGCCCTCCCACCCACTTCATTCAGTTTCATTTTGCTGATATGGAAAGAAGAAATGAATGCCGCCTTTGAGATGAAACACGGTTGAATCACGAGATATGAACACAATTTGTGATTACAAGTAATGAACTGCTGCAAACTGCTCATCAACCAAAATAATGACCCGAAAGATACTTAAATGCTTAGTGTTACTGGAGGACCTGACCTTTCCATCCTTATTCAAAGCAACACAATTTTTGTTTTGACTTGATTGAATGAGACGTTTCGTCCGGGTTATTTTGTATTTAACATAACCAGATAAGAGGCCCCTGGATGGGTACAGTAATTCATACATGTATGCCTTGCCTACAGGTGTGTACAATATTTGATAATGTGCTCTCTACACAGCTCATATTAGCCATTAGTGCATCCAGATGTGCTAGTTTATAGTTCCTTCAGCCCCAATGCCTAGATTGCGCTGGATCAAATTTCTAAGTGCGTACTTACATACATACGATGAAAAAAATAATAAAATACTTGGGGAAATGTATATGCTCAGCACAATTTGGGCCTGTTCCCTCCAATTGTAAATTATACGCATTACATCATACGTGTATGTGCAGTGTAGAATTCAAAGTGTAGAATTAGATGGTCATTCCCGTGGTGTGAGGATTTTACACTCTAAATACCTGAACATGCATATTGATGGTACAAAGATGAGCAGTAAAAAGTTAAATTGTCCTCTGGTTTGATTCTTTGCATGATCCATTAAAATGAAGAGAGAGTTTACTCCTCCCCCAAAAAAATTAATTTAAGAATAACATTTTTATGATACATTTACTTCATCTCATGTCAGTTGAAATGCTTTTAAAAGAATGCAAGGGAAGGAAAGTTTATTTTTAGCCCAGTGAATTCTGTTTTAATAATTCCTTTAGGTTTTGATGACATGGTATGGCTATGGGTTTGCTTGGCTAAGACGTTGGTGCCATATGATGCAACCAGTTATAGTCTGTTAATGACACATTGCCTTGGTTGATTTTCCCTGGGCAGGATGCACTGGCACGCCCCAGGCTCCGGCCCTCCCCTCCCCCCAGGCCCTGCCCCTCCCGCAGGGCTTCTGGTACATTTGTAAGACATGTGTCTCACACAGTCAATGGATGTGTGAGCATACAGTACCTCCTACCTGTACCCTTGAAAGCACAACCTCACAGGATGACTTAGCTCAATCCACCATTACCTCAACTAAGAAATTACAGAATCATGCTTTGTGCACTTGCAAGACCACATGTACACCTAATGCAGGTTTAATCTGATTGTCATTTCCCAGTCGAGCCTGTGTGATTATTGGGACATAATTATGTACTTTACAGGTATAGAGAGCGTGCACGTGACGTCACTTGACAGCTTATCGGCCATTTTGGACGGCACGCGTACGCACGCATTATACACGTGTACAGTGTTGCGGTCCAAAATGGCGTCCTGATCACGTGACTGCACAACCTCTATAGGTTGATGTTTGATTGCCTTTGTCTTGGTTTTCCTGTCTATAATGTTGCCTTTCTGTGGTTTTGTTTCCGGGGTATTACCGGTATATAGTCTGTTAATCTGTTGATATATTGGGCATGTACTTACATTGGTAACAATTACCAAAACAGACATTGTTCACAAAAATTGTCAGCAACAAGAAGATGCAATTTGGCAACTTTATGGGTTTTTTAAGCAAATGGTTATGATAGTAAGATGTTGTTATGTAAAAACAATTAAAAACTAAAATAGATTTAAATAAAAAAAAACCTGATTTAAATCAAATCAATCAGATTTGTTTTATTAAAAAAAAAAATCATGATTTTTATCAACCCTTGTTTTCTTTTCTGTTTTTTTTAAAGAAAAATTTATATGTACACATATGTACATGTATCTGCTCATTCTGTTGTCCAGAGGAATTTCAATATTTGCCCTAGCAATTGCAGTGGGGGGCCATGCATACGCCGATCTAAATAAAGCCTGATATTTCAAAACATTTGTGTGTGAAGCATGATGGCAGGGTTTTATAACAATTTTAGTACGATACATGGCCTCAGGTTATTTTTGTACATGATGCCACATCAGTGGGAAGCCATCTTTTTCATTCAAAAGATCCCATGTTATGACAGTTATTTGTATTTTAATGCTGAGACAGTATTTTTAGGAAGACTTGATCGGATTACAAAAACATAAGAAGCCTGTAAAGGGAGACATGAATGTAAAGGACAGGTGTCAGATCATTAGACGGCCATTGGGTCTTTTGTGTGCAATGTAATTTTATTTACTTCAAAAATAATGTCATTTTTAGTGTTTTTTTTTTATTTTTTAAACTGTATGTTTTCATGTTACTGGGACCCATGGGAGATCAGTACTTTGTAAGCACTGAATGGCACACCCAGTCTAAAGAAGAAATAAATAAATAAATAAATAAATAAATAGATATGCCTTCCCAATTATGCACCTGCTCGGCCCGAGACAGACATTGTCATTCTACCATTGTGAAAATACCTAATCACAATTTTCCATGGTAGTCCAAAACCATTTTCTAGAAACTGAGAAACATGCGGTTGGAAAAGGATTCAAAAGTAGGTTAAAAATTTAGAAAGAAATTAAAAATTTCAGAGGCAGTTCTAATGTGTTTTATTGTATTATTTTTTGTACATTCGTAAATCATTGTTGTCAATTAGAGCTAATTGAATTTGGTTTTACATGTATTTATATATATATTTTTTTGTTTATTTATTTGTTTACTTATTTATTTATTTTATTTGTCTTCAATTTGTCCATGTTGTTTTGCAGGATCTTCTTGGTGAAGAGGAGCAAGAGCCGGGGAGGAAAGGACTCAGGATGAAGCTCAGGCCACCCATGATCAGGGTAAGGACTGACCAATATAGCAAAAAACTCAACTTTCCTGAGTCTTCCACAATCTTTTCCCTACATTGGAGGTTCAAATTAGGCTTGCCTTTCACCGAGTATCAGTGCTGCATGATCAGTGCTTTTGAGTGCACATGAAAAAAATCAGGCACTGGCTCAGGTGGGATTCGAACCGACGACCTCCTTACCATTAGTTGTATGACATACGTGTATGCATTAGTAAGCAGGAGGTTGTGGGTTCCAATGCCATCTGAGCGAGCTTCTGATTTTTACATAAATGCACTCAAAAGCACTGAGCATGCAGTGTAGGTCTCAGTGTAGGATTATTTTTCGCCCCAGGGGAAAATGTTAATAACAATGTATTGGATTTAGCCCCTATAATAACGCACATTGCACTGTCACCCACAGTACCAGTAGACAAAATTTAAGTGAAGTTATTTAAGAAGGCGGTCTGTACTCTCATACCCAATGGAGTCATCTCATTTGATCAGTTAATCTAATGAGACGTTAAACTAAACCTGGTGATTGTAGGGGAAGTTGGTCGATGTTGAAAGATTGAATCAGTGACGGAACAAAGACCTCGAGCGATTGGTTGATTTTGTGCGGATTAAGGTAACATCCAGTCCTTATTGGTTGATATCCTGAAGGATTAGGGACGACACCCTTTTTGTGTCGGATGCGCGCTTGAGAGCGGCAGATGACGTCTGGGAATTAGACGTCCTTGCAAAATCAAAAAAAGACAATTTAATACCTGGATGCTGACCATCTTATTGTCTCTGTGTTAGAGGAAGACAATAAAGATAGGAGAATGGAGAGCTTTGTCTCATCAATCATTGTTAATGCATCCGCGTGGGATTTAAAACCATACATCCTGTCAATTAGGGCTCACAATAGACCTCAGACCACTTATATTGCATCCTTTCTGCCTGCACATCTCTACGTGCAGACCATTCCAAAACAAAACCTTCTTAATTTTCCACGTCAAAAGACACAATAAGATTGCTTTTTAGGGGGTTTTAATGCACTTTTCCAATTTCCGTAGATAAGGTTACTTTTATGACAGTAATTGTATTCCCTGAAGACATGTTCAAGACTATTAAGAATGAAATATGGGTATTTTTTTTAAGATGTTGATATCGAATTGTGTTTTTTTTTTCTAAAAGCTGTCCATCCATCTTCATTGAAAAGTAAAAAAAGGCTTACAAAGGATAAGAAGTTTTCTTATTCATCTACTTGAAGGGAGCATATAGGATTTGCAAAGATGTGCGTTTTTGGCTGAATTTGGTACAATAAACAGAAGTGAAGGTCTTAAACTTCCTTATGTTACAGAATTTGTTTCACGTACCTTTTTACACTTTGTTCATCTGGATAGCACAAATACGGCCAAAAAAATCTTGCCCCCTCTGAATCAGTCACGGCAACACCACGCCTTCGAAATGCTACTACACCTGTAAATCGTTCGGACGAATGATCTTTTTAAAAGATATTAAATCTTGATTTCCTTGAAAAACCCAGCATCTGATGAACCAAGATTTAGATTTCTCAGGGTGACAGTTTGCACTGTTTACGAACTGTTGAGTCCATTTTCTGTCTCAAACTCAATGATTTTTTTTTGGGAGGCCTTGCAAATCCTGTACGCTGCCTTTAACTTCCTTTGCCCTTCCTCTAATAAAATTCACCAAGCAGCAAAGGAACTTCAAGCAGAAATTCATCGCCCTCTTGAAGAAGTTCAAAGTTCAGAGTGACGACAGCGACACGGAGCAGTACCCGTACGAGGACCAGGATCAGAATCAGATGGATCCGGACTTTCTGCTGTACGACGACCTGGACGAATTCAACCAGAGCGACAGCGGGCCAGACATGGACGACGAGATGAGCATAGGCTCCACGCCAAAACCCGTCCTCAGGTTAGTCTCAAATCGGACAATTTTCTTTTTCTCAAAATTTCCCATTTCTATTGTCTCCGCCACCCTGGGGCAAGTTTGTCCGGGGCTTCTCAAAACCTGGGCGAGGGTTTGCAGAATTCGGTTCTGAAAGGGGCAAGGCCACTTTTCCTTTGCAAGGGGCACTTCCATTGAACAAATCATTGGAAACATTTGAGGGGGACACAAAGGCCAAGACCCATGGCAATGAAGGCCATGGCCTCCATCGCCGCCGTAAATTTCAAGGCTTGGATTTGGAGGGTCTTCTGGTTCAATTGTTATGTTCATTTCGGACTTCACATTCATGATCAAAGTGGAGCTTTTGGACATGGTCCAGAAAACAGCTTACACTTCAGAGGAAAAATGTATAAGATATGAAACTGTATGAAGTGAGCATCTTTTATTCTGCTGTAGCTGGCGTAGTTACAAAGTGTCTAGGAATGCTATGAAATATGGCCTTGCTAAATGTTAGCTGGATCAAGGTTTGCGGTTCTTGTGCTCGGTGAGTGTGTCTCTTCGTGACCAACAAGTCTGGAGGCCACGTTGGTCTTCATCTTCCGTACAGGTCGCAACGTAATCTCACTTTATCTTCATGGTGTGGACAGTCTTGAGGTGCGCATCAATCTGCATATGTACATGTAGTTTAAGCATGTAGCTGCATACGTGAAGCCTTGCAATTTAATTAGGAATGCTCTTAGCATTGCAGATAGACCAAGGTGTTTTTCTTTAAGATTATGGAAGCACTGAAAGCTAGTATTTAAAGGCCTTTTAGACTCAGAAATGTTTTTGCCAGCCAAAAAGACCTTGTTTGCCACCAGGCCTGTCTGGGGTTTAAAACAAAAATATGCATTGCCAGATTTTCGGCAGACGTGACCTCTAAATCCAGTTACTGTTGATTAAGATTTGAAATGGTTACAATATACAAGACAAGAAAAGTTGTCAAAAAGAAATTTATTAACATATTAATGTATGTACATTACACTGTATGTAGAACTTGCATGTTCACAAGAGGAGCCTCTCGCTTGCAATTGGCAGCTCGGCCATTTTGTTGCTATGTCCCAATTGTCTGGCTTTGACAGCGGCTGTGGCCGCGGACGTCACCGCGGAGGTCACAAATATCAATATATATTATGTTGTGGCTGGGCCGCGACCTCAGCGTTCGTATGCTTGTAAACATGGATTCAAATCGTCTATTGAGGGCGTGCCTACATGGCCAAAAGGCACGCCCCAATTCTATGGGCTGAATTCAGTTTTAAGACGCAGTTACAGCCACGCCCGTAGTCAGCGACCACTGCCAGTCAATTGGGACACGGCCTTAATGTGAAAAAACAACTGATTGACTGTCAGCATTTTCATGTGACTCAGATTTCCCAGGGAAGCCCCAGACCATTCCCAGGCGTGACAGGTGGGGTTCACAACTCATGCACTGTGCACTTTGCATGTACACGACAGTTGACAATCAGATTCATAGATGGATTATAGCAAAGTGTGAGTGTAGTCACTGTAGTACTCACTATCCACTAATCATGTGTCATCGCCTGTCAGGTATTCTTCGTCTTCTTCTTCTTTTTCATTTTTAATGTTGAGGAGACTTTTAAGCGTTTGGCTGAGGACTCTGCTTGTGAAATTTGCAGCAGCGTTAGGGGTGTGGGTGCCGGTGGGGGTTGATGGAGTGCCACAAGTGTTGAGACCTCCTCCAGTGCAGTGTCTGGCAGTGTAGCGTTCCAGGGTCGCTCGCATCCATCTCCGTTGACATTGACCGAGACCCTTGGCTCTCATCATGATCTGACAGCACTCCAACTGACTGTACATGTACATGCACTAGCGGCATGTGGCAGTCAAGTCGGCTGTCACATTTGAAGTGGGATAATTAAAGGCACAGAGCGCTGGAAAAAATGAGGTTCTACATTGTATGTAGCTAGCTGTGTGTTTATAGTGATACCTGCTTCTTAAAATGCTGTGAATAATTTTCTACAGCTACCTATAGTGTACATACATCTTGCAGTCATCATAAACACACCATGGAAATGAGAATTGTTCAACGTTTACACATGAAATTTAGGACGTACATGTAGTAGGGGCATGTTTGGTGTAACAGAACAGACATATTGCTTTATGTGGCACAAAAGTGTCTTGCTTAAAGAGCTATGGTTGCTGTACCTTCTTAGCATTCCAATTCTTATCGAAGCACTGAAAGCTAGTATTAAAAGGCCTTTAAGATTTGGGAAACCCCTTGTCAGCGAAGAAGACCTTGTTTGCCACCAGACCTGTCTGGGGTTTAAAACAACAATTTTCCATTACCCGATTTTCAGTAGACTTGTTGTAAATCCAGTTAAAATAAGATTTGTTGAAATTTATGAAATAACAGCTTAGAGCTATGGTTGCTGAACCTGCCCAGTATTCCATTTCTTGTGGATTTCAGGCAAAGCAGTTACATGTACATGTAACATGTTTAGTACCCAACATGTGGGTTGACGTTCTTACAGGACAGCTTTAGGCGTAATTCATGTAGAAGGCGTCCATGCTACATCAGCAATAGCTGATGCAAAATCAAAATGATGCAAAATGATGCAAGTCATACAATTCTGTCATTTACATGTACATGTATCTTACAGAGTCATGTACAGTGTATTCAATCTTCTGCACCTCCATCTTAAACTGCATTTTGTAATCAATCTGTAAACAGCAGGTATTATTTAAACGATTGGCCTTCGGCCCCTGCTTCCAAGAAGTTGTATATATGTGCAATTTTGAACCACAAAAATGAAACTGAATCTTCAGAAAAAGACCCAGCAACAACGCACAAACCACCCTGATGTATTTTTACCTTGTTAGCTAAGAGCTGAAGCCTGAGTCTGCAGAACCTGAGGTGAGATTTCCAATTAAGGGTCCTAGGATTTCTAACAAGCAGTGTAGTTTCCCGCGGAAGGTGCAAATCTGCAAAGATTTGGTTTCTGTCTAATCTAAAATTCTTAAATAAGACAGACACCAACTGTAAACATGCACTTATTATGAGAGGGAGAAGAAAACAAGAAGTACAAGTTTGGAGATGTGACGTGGGCACCATTACACAATGACCTCCCGGTGTTGAAGAACGACTCGAGCACTTCAGTCACAAGCCCTACACATTATAGGGTATTTTCATTTTGATTGCCGTTTATTTTTTTTTTATCTCAAGATTTCTTTGTGCTTAGAGGAAATTTATTTTTTCTTTGCATTGAGCAGGTCTGGGGAAGTAGCTCCAATACTGCTCAGGTAAAATTTAAATTTACCATCTTTGTAGACCATTGCCTTGATTGCTTAAAGGTACTATCATACTTTGGTAGAATACCGAAACAGAAATCTTCACTGATTTACCTATAACTTACAGGGTATAAAGATAATGATGGCAGAAACATACCGTTAAAATGTTTCTGCCTGAAATGCTGTATTTATGCAGAAAAGAGTAAAACCAGTGACCAAAATTATGTTTGATCTTTTAAAGATAAAAAATTAAATGTGGCAATTTTTCACTGTTGTCTCAAAACGTGGGCACCGTATGGGACTGAAATTTTCACGGATGACTGTGGCTGTATCTTCCTTGATATTTTTGCCCATGAATCTGTATTTTTTTGACAAAAACCAAAGTATGATAGACCTGTTAGCATGAAGGAGCCATGCATCCAATCTTGCATACAGTACACATATGTACATGTATTTAAACTACACTGTAGGTTTTCCCTGTGTACAGTCCTCTAGTAAGGATAGGAATAGTAGGAGTAGGCTGTGTAATGCACTACACAATGGGATTTTTAAATTATCTTTTTTATTCATCCCCATCCCCCATCATCATAAAATTAAATTGAATTATTAAAGCTTTTTCGTCAGTGTTGTCCTCCGTCGCAACAAAAAGCTTTGTGTAGTGGACAAGTCATTGTGAGCGAAAGAAGAATTTTTTTTTAAATGAAAGAATAAACAGTAGGAAAAAAACCCCCACAAAACGAAAATAAAGGCCATCTCATTCTTCCTTCCGTCAGTAATAGCTTTGAATGCATACTCGGGGCTGGGGATTACATTAAGACTGTTTGTGTAAATGCAGATGTGGGAGATTTATTAAGTGGTTGCCATGGGGAAATAAGGAGTAAAATTCCTGCCATAAACTACAGGATCAATCACTTTGGCACAAGGACAGAGACTGAATGAAGGAATTATTATGATAATGGAGAGGATGTTCTGACCAACCGGAGAATTTTTGTCCACGGGTTTTCCAATTTCCAAATACGATTTTGTTTGTTCATTTCAATTAAATTCAAAATACTTTATTTATCCTTAAAAAGGCAATTAATTTCATTGTGTTGATTGGACAGCTCATTAAACATCTAAACACATTATCAACAACAAATAAATAGAAAATTACAAACAATTAATTATCAAATACAAACCAAATACTATCTTAATTAAAATGATAGAAATGTTATATACATGTTCATTATATACTGTATAAAAGATGCTTGTAAAATGACGTAAAATATCTTCAAAACAGTAAAAACAATAGTGCCTTAAAAAGTGATTTTTCATATTTTTGTTGGTATAATGATATTTGTTTAGTTAGCGGTACATGTATTATTATACCAGTCCTCTCTATATCCTTTCGGAAACAAAAATTTGTTTGATTTTTTCGAGATCCCGAGACCAAACAAAAACATTGCGTTGCGAGATCATACATAAGACGACACAATATCCAACGGTGAGCGATTGATTGTGCGATTGAAACCAGGCGCCATTCATCTAGATTCAGGCGTGAATTGACCCCAGTGTTTGAAGTCGGTCACATACATTGTACGTCCGCTAATTCAATTGTACGCTGCCTTCCCTTGAATTCATATATACAGTTGTGTACTGTGGCCGGAATCATATTAAACTGTAAGATTACACAATAGGAGAACCTGACATTTCCAGTCGATGTACATGCATAAATGGAGAATCTTTGTCAAAGGGTAAATGGCGTAGTGACAGATATATAAAGGCCTGTATGCTGTAAGTGCATATTAGCTGCAACCAATGAATACCGTAGCAAGAAATGAAAGATACAAACAAATATGATAATAACAAATTGATCATGGTTACTGCAGAATTCAATGGGCAGTATTTACTGTAGTACTAAATGTGTTTGGGAAAAATGAAAAAGAAGGCGGGAAAAAATTTAATGAACATTTGGTTTTGCAGCAGTTCTTTTGCTAAGCCCGATACTTAACAACCACAGACTGTGCTTGGAGGAAGGAAGGGAGGGAGGGTTGGGGTGTAGGGGGGAATGGTGGTCTCAAACCTGCCAAATTCCATCTGTAGTACTGACGGGCTTCAATGGACATGGGTCTGTTAAAGGCCTGTAAACAAAAGCTTGGTGGCCCAGTTTGGATCTATAAAGTCAAAGCAACGTGCCAATGGTATTACTGCTTATCATTGAATTCTGGTAGATTTACATGACTGCAGGAATACGAGCTGATTAATTCAAATTGCCTCCAATGAAATTTAGAAGGAAAACAAAATTTAGTCCCAATGAAAACATAAAAAAACATGGGAGACTTTTGAGAATCGGTCTTCAAGTCAACAGCACACGCGCACGCGATTGTGAGCATGTGAGCTTTGTTTTGCATCTGCGCTGTTGTGCGTGCGCGTGCGCTTTTGACTTGAAGTCTTGAAGATTCTACAAAGTCTCCCATTCTTCATGAATAATAATTCATCAATATTTACTGGGCATTACCGGTAAATATTTTCATTCATGTCCCAGACCCACTCAATAACCATGACAACATTTTGATCCAAGTACTTTGAATATCACATGTCAGCCAAAAATCCCCAATTGATCGTCAAGAAATTCCATGCACCAAATTGTCCCTGTCAGCCTGTACTATAGAGCTGTCTGATGATAGTTTGCTTGAATGCTGTATTAGCCCATGGAGAAAGGGACACTGCAAGAAATTTAATATACTTTCTCTGCTTGCAATTGTCCCATGCCTATGGCTCCATTGATGTTATGCGAATGAACATGTACTGTACATGTAGTACTGCATATATTGTATATATGGCGTACGTATACAATGAGTACATATGGATGCCTTTTGGGCATTACACGGTCATGTGTTTTGTTGCTGTACTGAGATAAAGCTAAGATGCTCCATTGTACATGCATATCCTTAGGGAGTTAATGAAAATTTTGTTTATGGACTTGATGAGCTGCAAGAAAATATTCATATAATTATTTTCATAATTTTATGGTCAAGCCCTAAGCATTTATCTGCGTTCCTTTCAGGGAAGGAAGTACATGTACATGTCCAAGCAGCCATATCATCTAACCCAATTTCATTTGTATGCTAGCTGGCCTGGGGTTAATAAAGAAAACAAAATCTATATTTTGTTAAATTACGTACATATTTGTTTGTATGAAATTGAAAACAATATTGGGCTATTGGCCTACAGTATAATAGCTTCGCATTGGTGTACGTTCATCACTATTACGTATTCGTTCAGGGTTGCATTTCACAAAACAGTACGTTTGATCTTCAGATGTGAATTAATCTGAGGGCCTGTTTGTTTCGCCGCAGATCTTGGTTGCCATATTTGATCTTACAAATCCACGTCCTAGGCAGGATACACTGTATACGCCAAAATGCAATCCAGAACAGTTTTTGCGCACTGGATCACTGATCGCGTTCCTGAAACAAATGGGCCCTAATTGCTGCAAAACAAAGTGAGATGTCACGGTGATGTTGACAACTCGTCTGAATATCAATCTTTGTATTTAAAGTGAGATCCAGCCCAGAAATGGTTGAAATTGGTAATGTTGACTTCGCGTCTTGTCATCTATGTATTAGTGACGTAGGTCAGCTTTTGCAGACAGGAGGGTTTAATTTGTAAAGCACACATGCTACTTAGATCAATTAAACCGACAAGGATGATTTTGAATTGCTCAGTGACCCGGTCTCTGTATTTGTGCGGTCATCTCTTTGAAAGTTCCCAGATGTCCTGCCGAAAACCATCAGCAGCTCAGAAATCTGGTCACAGCCTTGCTACTGCTGCATCTAAATCACTCGAGCTTTGTAGAAAACGAAGAAGATTTCCTGCAACACGATACATGGCTGCGTTCACAGCCGAAAAATTGGTTAAATCTCTTCAGGATGTCCATGCCAGTGGGCCAGGGGGCTAGACGTTTTAATACCGTGCGGATTTAAGTGCATTAGGGGCGTCCTATGCCGGCTTCCAAATCTGTTAGCGCCTGGGGAAGGTCAAAGATTATGTGATAAGCATCACCTCATCGTCTGGATGCGTCGCACTCGGGGCTTTGCCTGTTTGAGGAGTTTTGTGAGGCAACCGGCTCTCTTCAAGGACCTGAACAAATATCAGTTAAGTGAAATGGCATCTATTTTCCCTATCCCCCTTTCCCTTTACCCATGGGAGCTGGCAGCATCTAATTAGACTGATTGGCGTAGATTGTGGGTTTGGGTCTTGGACCAGATGTTGACTTAAGTTTTCTGGATTACCAAGATTTGGTTTGATTGGAGGTGTATTTCAGAGGTCCGGGGTCCCTGGACTTCTCAGAGGTTTTGCCTCCCGTTTTTGGGATGCCACATTGTTGGTTCTCAGATAGTCCTAGAAAGTGGTCGCTGTTTGCACTTGTACATGCTTAATACCAGGTCCTGGATGCATGCTCAAATCTCCCTCGAGGTGTTGAGTTGGAATTGGTGGATGCCCCGTCTCCTTCACTATGAGAGTGTGTCTATATACCCCCTACCATGCAAGACAAGAAGCATCCGACATCTGAAAGGTTAACCATAGCCCAAGAGGATGAGAGAGCCAGTATGGAAGGTGTTGTCTTTCTTTCACAGTGTCAGGTTGAGTGTACTGCATGTATCCTGAAGGGTCGATGGATGTGTGAAGGGAACATGGCATGAACATTGCATAGATGTGTCCTATTCATGCACATTCTGTGGGATAGGCTGATAATATAATGTGGTGTGATGACCTGTGGGTTCGGGTCTGGCCTGTGAGAATGTCTGATGGCCTGTGTGATTTTTTGATGACCTGTGTAAATAGCATGTGTGTTGACCTGTGAGATGGCCTGTGGGATAGTCTGTCTATCTGTTGGCCTGTGTGATGGCCTGTGGGATAGTCTGTCTGTTGGCCTGTGTAATGGCATATAAATGTAGGATAGTCTGCGCAATTGCCTTTGAAATAGTCTGTTTGCTGGCCTGGGTGATGGCCTGGGTCTGTCTGTTGGCCTTTGTAATGGCTTGTGGGATAGTCTGTCTGTTGGCCTGTGCGATGGCCTGTGGGATGGCTTGTGGGATAGTCTGTCTGTTGGCCTGTGTGATGGCCTGTGGAATGGTCTGTCTGTTGGCCTATGTAATGGCTTGTGGGATGGTCTGTCTGTTGGCCTATGTAATGGCTTGTGGGATAGTCTGGCTGTTGGCCTTTGCAATGGCTTGTGGGATAGTCTGTCTGCTGGCCTTTGCAATGGCTTGTGGGATTAGTCTGTCTGTTGGGCTTTGTAATGGCTTGTGGGATTAGTCTGTCTGTTGGGCTTTGTAATGGCTTGTGGGATAGTCTGTCTGCTGGCCTTTGTAATGGCTTGTGGGATAGTCTGTCTGTTGGCCTATGTAATGGCTTGTGGGATGGTTGGCCTATTTAATGGACTGTATGTTAGTCTGTGCAATGGCCTTTGGAAGACTCTGTCAGGTGGCTTTTGTATTCAACCTGATGGCCTTTGTGGTGGCCTGTGGAATACTCTGTCAGAAGGCCTGTGTAGTCTAGTCTAATGGCTTGTGAGATACATGTACATGTAGTTGTCTGATGGCCTGTGTGATGGCATGTTGGATTCTCTAATGGCCTGCGAAAAAAAAAATTGTGGGATGCTTCTACAATGGCCTATCTGGTTGTTTGTTGACCTGATAACCCGTTTGACATTTTGTGACTCCATCAGCATACACTACTATGTGTACATTCAACTGTACTGTTTACCCTTAGCATCTCAAGTGACACACTGAGCTAAGTTTGGATACATTTGTACAGTGTGTATGTACCCACAAGTACATGCTGTTGTCATGGTACACCTGTCACTTGTCAAACCGAACTCCCTCTTCCCCATTCAATGCTTAAAGCGAACTCTGCAGTTAGATACTGTCAGCAGCAGTGATCCATGGAATAGCACCCCATGGGAAAAGTGACCACTCCGCATAAATATGCACAAAACACTCTGCATACATATGTATACTGTATAATAATGAAGACAAGATTTGGCACAGAGACTGCGAACGTACAGTGTACGTGCACTGGGAGTACATGTGTTTACAGTACACCGTCAGGATATTGCGGTACATTTAAGGATCCTCTCTCTAAGTGTTCCGCATGGGATGGGCGGCATAGAGAATCTGTGCTAATTTATCATGCTGTCCTGCACTGATGAGAGTAGGTCTACATGTTTGGATTCTCCTGATGTACATTGTACATGTATCATGCATGCAGCACAAAAGGGCATCCACTAGGCCCACACTTTAATCAGATACAGTAGTTCTAATCTCTTCTTCGAGTGTTTCAAGGAATTCCTGCTGTTAGTAATTAGACAAGCCGCATAGTGCATGCTAGAATAACCACGCATACAAAAACAAAGACTGTGTTTTTCAGAACATATTGTGCGTACATGTACATGTACTGTACATCTAGGTTTACATGTACGTACCAGGTGACAGAATGCACTTGAAGCTGATGTTTCTGTTAGTTCTTAATGGCATGAAATTTGTACATGTTAGTATTTTTGGATTGGGATTTTGAAAGTCAAGGCTACCCAAAAATCTGAAAAAGCTTTCTGTTGTTGAATTGGATCTGAATGAATTAAATGAAGTGTTAAAAAAAACTTACAGCAGGGGTGTGATTTGTCAGGAAAAATCCTGATTTCAGGATTTTTTTTTCTCACTTTACCTGCACAAAAGTATAGGAGAAGTATGATTTTCAGGATTTTTTGCTATGTTTTCAGGATTTTTTATGCTAGTACAATCACAGCCCTGTTACAGTGAATCTTTGCTGTCGTACAGCTTGAAAAAAGCGTGCCATTTGATTGAACCCATATCATCCATTGACCCTGCCCAACTCAATGGGGTCACTTGCCTAATTGTATCCATCTCGGTTTACTTGTACAGTAATTCATGAGGAGCAATTATTTTTGGCCTTTTTTGTCCCTGTTTCATGTTTAAACGCGATATCCAAACTTGCCAAATACAGTACTCAGTATATGGGGAAACTGGTGTAAAAATGAACACAAGATGTGGGTCCTAAAATTAAAATTTGAGAACAAAGCAAAATTAAAACAAAAACTCAACAACATCTTGGAACAAAAATAGTGAAACATGATACGCCCAATTTCAAAAATGAACAGAAAAAATGAAAAAAAAAATGGGAACTACTGACTAGTTATTTACAAAATCAGATATTTATTTATATGCTGATGGAGAACTGGGTAATTTATTTCATCATACTTTGTAAAAATATGATGAATCGGTTAAATGAATTAAACTTCTTTCATAGGGATAAATAATATTTTGTCCTCGGGAAGAAATTTAATCTTTTTTGATGGGCTTACCGGCAGAATTATATTTTTAGGCTTTTCCTTTGAAAAATTAAGTGGAATTAAAATGAGGGTATTGTGGTACAATGTTTATACATGACGTATTGCCAAACATCCTTGCATTTAACAGATCGGAGCAGTTTAAAAATAGCTCTGCAGATAAATTCCACAAGGTCTTGACAAGCCAGTAGAGCATTAATCCACACTTTGGCATGTCTGATGCTGCTGAAGGAAAAGTTATAACGACAGTCTTGCACATGTAAATACTCATTCTTATTGGCATATTCGTTTTGCTGATAATTGTTACATCATTATATGTACAGTATGACATGTAGGCAAAGAAATAGATAGAGACTCAATTTACTGCCAGTGTACATGTAGGCCTAACAGCATCTCATGTAAAAAAAGCATTGCCATGATTGCTTAAAGGTACTTTGGTAGAATACCGAACAGATTTACCTATAACTTACATGGTATAGAAATGGACATGATAGAAACCCCTGCTGAAATATTTCTGCCTGAAATTTGTTTAGAAAAGTGCAAAACAAATAATTTGCGTCTGACAAGATCAAAAACATGTTTTATGTTTTTTAAGAAAAAAAAAAGTTGTTGTTTTCGCTATTTTCTTGGGACTCCGATGTCCGATTGAGCTCAATTTTTCTCAGGTTGATTATTTTATGTACATGCTGGATTTACTGTGACTATTACCAATCGTGTATTATACCTTTAAATATTAACATTTGTTTATACTGAGAAACTCATGGCAATTTCCTATTACATGTACATTGGCATTCAGACCATTTAGAAATTATCAAAAATGTGTAAATGTTTTAAGTAAAACTTTTAACACTAAGAACAACTAGACCTGTGTTTGTAGTTAACAAACACTGAGCTGTTTCGCGTCATGTTTTAGAAAATATATATAATATATATAAAATTGACCCAGGACAGAGAAATAGTTTATCAGCGGTGTATTAATTGTCCTAAACAACTACCAGAAGCGTCGTCACTCATCCAACAGTACACGTATACAGATAGATGTACGTACACACGGCCATGAAAAACACAGAAATGGCAGAGTCTACTATAGGCCAGCGCGCATAGTATGTATGGTTGTGCTTATGGGCGGCGGAAACAGCAAAATGACTGATTTTCTAGGTTATCGTGCTACGTTTACGTGTACACAATTGGCCCACTACTATGGATAGCCATATCAGCGGTCCAAAAAGTTCCAAAGCACGCGTTTTGTGTTATGTTTGACTCTAAATGGTTAAATTAATTATTTAAAAAAATCAAAAATCAGTTGATGACGTCATCGTGACGTCACTTCGCACTAGGGATACTAATAATATTTCCCACCTACCCACCAAGTTTCATTACGATCGGATATTCGCTTATATGTGTTTCTGGGAAAAAATGGCAAAATTTAATATTCAAAAATCGATAAAAAATCAGCCGATGACGTCATCGTGACGTCACTTCACATTTTGGATAGTAGTACCATTTCCTACCTACCCACCAAGTTTCAACGCCATCGGATATTCCCTTATATGTGAATATGAAAATCGGCTTTTTGATGACGTCATCATGACGTCACACCTTTTTGGTAAATTGTGGCATATGCCTATAACTAACAAACATTAATACCGAAAGAATTTTGAAAATACGATTTGTCGTTCATGAGATATAAAGAAAAGGTCCAAAAATTGAATAATTCGTATAAAATCACATGATGACGTCATCAACACGTGACTGTAATTTGTGTCTATAACACGTCCACATATACTTACATACCAAGTTTGAGCGGCATCGGACTTGCCGTTCCTGAGATAAAGAGCCTTAAAATTTGCACTTTTATGATGACGTAATTGTGCACGTGATGACGTCACGATGACGTACTTACGCGGGACACTATTCGGGGTGGTGATCTAACTATGTGCCAAGTATGAAGTTGATCGGAATTCGCATAATGGTAGAAGTGACTTGTAGAAAATCCCTGTGTTATGTCTATGGGAAAAAAGTGGAATAAAAAAAAAAAAAAAAAAAAAAATAAGAAAAAAAAAATAAGAAAAACAAAAGCTGTCTCGCTGCATGCGAAACAGCTAATAATATTGAACACTGTGTTGATATTTGTGTCATTTCGGCCTGCAATGCATACATGTACATGTGTACATTTCATTTTATTGGTTTCAACAACTTCAGTAGTTTTTAATTCATGTGTAAAATGTGTATACATTTATTTTTACAGATTGTTTTCATTTTGCACAGCTGAGTCATATTTGAACTTTAAATAAAGTTTGGAAGTTTATTTGTAGGTTTATTACTATTTTGATCTGTATGCATTGAAACGTTACTAACAAGTATAGGGGTGCAGGAAAGGTCGCTGACTTATACGTAATTTAATACAGGAAGGGGCGAGTGATTCATTGCGGGGAAGGGGGAATTGGAGGGTTTGGGGCCACCCCTCGTTTGCTCCCTCAAGAAAAATATCAACTTAATTGAAAAACAAATTACTCCCCTCCCCATTTTCCTTCTGATACAATCCGTTCCTTCTATTAAGTGCTTTGCAACTTTGTAAGTTCATGTTTTATTTGATCTGATCCAAGAGAATGAGTCAAGCCTTATTCTGTAGCTGAAATTATTCATTCAGTGTTTACCTTTAGAACATTTCACAATTCCCAAGAAATGTGTAGGTAGAAAGGCAGCAAATGGCGTGCTGTGGCCTAGTGGTGTGTGGCATGTTGTACTGAAGATCTTGTGGTCAATCTACAGATTGTGGGTTTGAATCCAGCCATGGGCTAGTGGTGCTTGGGTCCTCGGGCAAGACGCTTTGTAACATTATTGTTTCTCTTCGCCCAGGTGTAAATGGGTACCTGTGAGGGTAGAGATGGCTTTCAATGCTTGATTAGCCTTTGTGTGCTTATAGCAGCTAGGGCTGTCTCCCCAGGGAGTTGAGATTTTTTCAGGAATGTAAATGTAGCCCATTGGCCAGGAATAATAGTAATATGCGCATAGAGACATAATTGATATATGCGCTATATAAAAGCGGTTCTTATAGTTATTATTATGGCATTATTAACCCTTCCACAGCAATTAAGACAAACAGACGTTGTGAAATCAATATGAATAAATGAACGACCTATAATTATTTCCAGTTGTTCTTTTTCTTATTCTAAATGTCAGGAAAGATGGCCGTTCCAACCGTACTAACTTGATTATTTCTCTTTTCTCTTTCAATCCTCCAGGCCATTCTTCTCACAAGGTATTCCCACCTCAAGCTCCATGGCTGAAGAGATGGAGCACTTCCCCTTGATTGACCAATGTCACCAGGACAATGGGAACAGTAAAGATTCAGGCAGCTCAGGGGTAAGTCCAGCGGGAATCGGACAATGATGACCTACATCAGAATGATGCTTTACAAGAATCTTTATTTTTGTTCAGTAGTTCGGCCACAGACCTAAAATGGGTCATTCCAGTTGGTTGGCATGATTTGTTCACGACTGTGTCAGATATTATGTCTGCCTATTGCACATCCATAATGGGCATTATCCTTAGATTAATAAATGCACATTTACATAGTTATAGGTTATAGGTATAGTTTTTTTTTTAATCTTCTGTGCTTCTGCCATGCAAAGCCATAACAGTACTATCATACTTTGGTACCATACCGAAACAGAAATCGCCACAGATTTACATATAGCTTACAGGGTGTAAAGATGGTGATGATAGAAACATAACTGTTTAAATTTTTTCTGCCTGAAATCCTGTATTTATCAAGAAAAGAGTGACAAAATGACAAAAAACAATTTTGATCTTCAGAAGACCAAAAATAATGGTGGAACAATTTCTAAAATACCGTAGGCGTTTTTCTACCTTTTTTTCAAAAAGTGGGCATCGTATGGGACTGGAAATTTTCACAGATGATTGTTACTGTATATTTCTTGATATTTTTGCCCATGAATTCTTTGACAAAAAAACAAAATTTGAAATTTTCTTTAAGTCAAATTGAAAATAATTGAAGAATACACCAATGCTAATCATTAGTGTCATAGTCAGGGATAATGGATGCACAGCTCAGACGTCAAATTTGACACGATCACAAACCGTGCCCCAACCCGGTGGAATGACCCATACATCTTTTATATCAGTCCAGCTTGACACGCTTGATGCAGTTGCAATCCTCCTCATATGCAGACCGTGGTTCAACATAGATTAGTCACTATTGCTTCTGACATGTGTCAGTATATTACTCTTCAAATACAAAAGAACAAATAGAAAGAATACTGGCACATTTAGCACCTACATACATATGTTCAGAACATGAGCACTGAAGACTTGTACCTCATGCGTGCATGTTGACAGATAGAGCTTAGGCTTTGAAGAAGAAAGAAAAATGGTCCATGAAATGATGGATGTGACATACTGATCACTGATTGCCGATCCCTCACTGTTTTTTGTTTTGTTTTTTGGCTCGTGTTCCCTTTAGGACAGCTACATGTAACTGAAGTTTTTCAAGATTGACTTTCTTCATTTGTGCTCATATGCTAGACTTGGCAGATGAAAATCAATTTGATTTAAATGTGAGCCATACCTATACAATGATTGATGATGCTGAAAAAAAAATATCAAAAATGAAAGACAAGCCAGTTTGAAAATGAACTGATGCAGCAACCTTAACAATCGTCATTTCATTTTTATTATTTTTTTTTGGGGGGGAAGGGTTGGTTTACTATTTGTTTGCTAATTTTGTATCTTAGGCTGCGATTAATGTTTAACATTTGCATGGAATTTGCCCCCTTTTTTAATTAACATGGCAGATTACAAAGCTTGAAGTCATTTTTCAAGTCAAGATTGGTTAGTGAGGCAGGCTCGGTTAAAAGAAAAATATTTAACCTCGGAAACTTGTACTCTAGCCAGGTAACCTTGGTTACTTGGCCAATATCTGAGCCTTCAATTTGCCCCTCTTCCCCTCCACCCATCTTCAAAGCAGCTCGTCCGAGGAACATGTTGCCCTTCTCTTGGCAAAGCTTCAGTTCCATCTGTTAGTCCTCATCCCACGCAAAAGTTGAAGTCATCACTTACATAAATCTTTGGAATGAGTCATGCTGTGGTTTTATTACCATCATATCACCACCTACAATCATGCACTTCCCTGTACAGACAACTCCATTCCATCCCCTTCCCTATCTCACATGTCTCATGTCTGTGCTGATATATTCTAGTATATTACGCAACACCGTGCTTAAAGGTAATATCATACTTTGCTTTTTATCAAAGAAATACAGATTCATGGGCCCAAAAATATCAAGACAGATACAGTTACAGTCATCTGTGAAAATTTCAGTCCCATACGGTGCCCACTTTTTGAGAAAACAGTGAAAAACGGCTACAGTATTTCTTAAGTCTTTTCTCTTTTATTTTTGATCTTTAAACAGATTTTTGGTCGTTGTTTTACTAATTTCTGGACAAATACACCATTTCAGGCTAAAACATTTTAACGGTATGGTTTTACCACCACCATCTTCATACCGTGTAAGTTATACGTAAATCTGTGAACATTTCTGTTTTGATTTCTTACCAAAGTATGATACTACCTTTAATATGATAGAATCTGAACAGTAGCAGAAGGGAAAAACAGCTAGCTAATTTTCAAGCCTGGTGCTTATGACCGGAATCCGGAGAGTTTAGAACATGGTGTCTCTCGGTTCGTCCGCTTAGACCAAACAGGTTCCAGCAGAATTTATCTTGTGTTGCATCTAGCACTTGTTAGCCTTGCTTGTGGATCAGCAATTTATTGAATAAATCCTGAGGGTCAAGATTAGTTCCCCTTTCAAAATTATTTGTCTATTTTTTTTGCTTGGAGTTAGAAGATCCTATAATGATCTTTATCAAAGGTTCATTTCTTTTTACTTTTTAAATGAAATTTTGAAGGGTCAACGTCATATACATACATAGTGTAGTTTCAGTCTGTTACATGTAGCTTAATATTTTTTTGTTGTGTCTTTTGCAATTTTACCACCATTTTTGTGAAATTCCTTCTTTCATGCTTGAGAAAAACTACATTTAAAAAAAAAAAGAAAAAAAAATTGTACCCACTGATTCTAGTTGTAGGAGTCAAAATTTGAATTAACAGGAATGTGCACAAGATCTCAAACTGTTGTTGGCTGTTTTCTTGAAAATGTGAACCTACGTCATGTAATTTTCACATGAAATATTAATGATATATGCATGTTGACAACATAGATACATGTAGATGGTATGAAAGTTCTATGCAAAAAAGGGGAAAAAAGAAGATATCTTTATATGTAATGTATGCACATGTGTTTTGTGTTAACGTTGTTCGGGGAAGCCGTGCCACTGATTGTACATGTACAATGTCCTTGAAGCATCAGTAAACATGTACCAATCTCTCAATCCAGAATGCTGGTTTTAATTAACATTCTTGTATTTTCTCAGAAATATAAAATGAAGCAGCATTACAGTGAAATTATTCTAATTTCAAGAACAGTTAGGACAAGAAATGCATGTTGATTAGACTGTAATGGAGGGAGACAGATGCGCTGGAGTTGAATGGATGCCGTACAGACTATGCGGACAATTTCATAGAGCTGCTATAAGCTCCAAAATTTGCTTAAGCACCAAAAGCCTTGGTAAATAAAATCAATATGCCAGCCCAAACTCCTTGTGAATGTCATGCGCGGCAAACAATGGCCGAATACAAGTCAAAAGCAGTAAACATCACATGAAAATTTGGTTGGAAATCCTGTTTGATCAAGGAATGACTTTTCATGCTGAAGCAATTTTTGTGCTTAAGCAGCTCTATGGAATTGGCACCAGGTCATTTTCTCAGCCCATCAAGCATCTTTCAGAAGTTGTTTATGTCTTGGATTTTGTCGTTTACAGGATATCCTCCTCCTCGATGATGAGACAACTCCAATGTCGGACTTTGTGCCAACCCTTCTTGCCACACGGAGCGAAAGCATCCACTCGCAGCACAGCGACTCAGGGGAGGTGCAGATGAAGACCACGCCCTCGCCGAACAACGACCGGACGGTGCCGCCGGCCAGCAACGGCTCGGGCCACAAGGACAAACGGATGCATAGTCAGTCGGTGCCGAGGACGCTGAGCAAAGAGGGGTCGCAGGGGTCACAGCAAGGGTCGCCGACCCAGGGGTCCAAGAAGACGGTGGAGAAGGCCAGCAGTTTCGGCAAGGCCGACCACAAGGTAAGTCAAAAAGTAGTGATGATGGACACAAACGTAACCCTTGTATGCAGTTTTGAGCTGACATCATTCTGTCATCCAGGGACAAAAACATGTTTTCCTCTCAAACACCTCCGTACAAATCTTACCAAACTCTTATAAGAATACATACGCACCTCATCATCATAATCTTTGACCAGCTCTCCAAAGTAAGTTGTACAGATCTAAAATTGAGGTCCGATCTGATATGAGCTGAATTACAGCTTTCCAGCAATATACTGTTGACACACCAGTGATGTGGGAGGGTTTCATACCCGTTCGATTCTTGAAGCCTGAGCTAATTGAGGATGTTTGCCACTGTTGCCACTGAATAGCTGGACACTAGGCTCATGACACCAGCCAGCTAAAGATTGGGGAAAAATAAAGGGAGAATTTCCATACTTCCTCCCTTTCTCCTGGAGACGCTGGAGCATGCTCCCCAGAATGCAAATATACCTCAGCCCCTTTGTGGAAACTTAACCATTCCCACAAGATATTCACAAGGCGCACCATGAATTGTAAATGGGATTTTTATCTGAGCCAAGATCAGATAAAAACAAGAGCTTCTGCTCTTTATTGACGCACATCAGTCTTCAAGTAGAAGTTAAATGTGGTCTGTTTATAATGTTGTATAATTCTTCATTATGCCATACAATAATTCAGTATGCAATATTAAGATCCTTATTTCATGTTTTTTCGTGACATAATAATTATGAACAAAGTGAACAAAGAAAAATTGACTGGAGCGGGATTCGAACCGGCGACCTCCTGAATACCGTACAGACGCTCTACCAACTGAGCCATCCAGCCCTATGTTGGTGGTGACCCCAATAGTCAATTATCTTTGTTCGTATGGCAGTCAGAAGCCATGAAACCACGCACACACCGCCACACCCCAGGGATCGTTTCAACGATACAATTGATTTCAATGATGTGGTTATTTGATGATTAAATAATATTTATGAATTGTTCCTCCTTCCAGCATCCCGGTGTCACACCGTTAGCCGAACAACTTGCCAAACTCTGGCAGGGTCTGACGGATGGTCAGATCCCCGATAGAGTCATACTGGTCAGTGTGCTGGAAAGGCATGGCAGGGTAAGGTTACCAGACGTTTTCCCTTCTCCTATGGCTGTTCAGAAAGAGACTTAACAAAACTTTGGCTTTGGCTCTGGCTTGGGCTTCAAATTGTACCAGCCAGCTTTGTGATTTCTGATTGATACTAGTGCAGTGGCTTACTTGCATTCTTTTCAGATGCCCTTCCATTTTCAACAGCTGTTAATATGCAGCTGTAATAAAGGCTAATAAGTTCACCTGTGTAATAAGGGACACTGCCATTAATCATTACCCTGTATTGGTGGAAGGGCCTTGTTTACACAAGGTAAATTTTTACCATAAATTCAGAGGCAACCAACTGCACCGCATGGAAAACATGAACCAGGGATGTAAGAGTTCCGGAAATTTCCGGATTTCCGGAAATGGCGTAATTAAAAATCATTTTCCGGAAATGACAAAGTGGTGTTTTTGACGGCGCTGCAATAATTCGCTGTGCCTGTGCGCTGTGCTTGTTCATTTTGAGATAATAAAGCATATCGTCTGGCTCCGTGTTTTGTGTACACATGTTTAAATGGGGCTAAATAGGGCAGGAAACAGACCTTACCGATAGCGCCCTCTGTTGACTATCAAACTGAATGGTCTGGTTCCGTATAATACATTGGGATGTGGGTAGTAAGTCACTCTCCGACTTGCACGGACGCGCGTTGTACAGATCGGCCTACATCGATCTAAATAGCAACGGCATGTTTCAAAATGACTTCGAATGTTAGAAATAAAAAAGAATGAAGGATATATTAATTGATCGAGATATCCACAAGGGACAAGCTACCAAAACCTTTGATACAAATAAATGGAAAGAAGTGGGAATCCTAAATACTGAAGCCTGTGAAGGGTGCCTGCACCCTTCCCGTAAGTCTCTCGCCTCGGTCGCGCAATTTATCGGCCTTCAGTGATTTTCCGGAAATGACTTCGTCGATCACTTACATCCCTGATGAACAATATGGCCAGGCACAAGGCATGGTTTGGGCAATTTCTTGTAATAGGGCTCCGCGCTCGAGCTATGTATAGAATACAGCCTGTATATCGACAACTATAGTTACCCGGATGTTCGGACAAATTTCACAACGTTTATGTGTAAGTTAATTGGGCAACGTGCGACTTGTTTGTCCGAACATCTGAATGGATGTAAAAGGATGTGAAAATTGCAGCGGAAATGGTCTTTCTTTGTCAAGGTTGGCTGATACAGATTGCCTCTTTACTACCCCTTGTGACATGACCCAATTGCATCATACCCACCTGATTGCTTGGCATTTATACTTTATTTCATCCTGGTTTTTGCTTTCACGTTGTCCAGGCGTTAGCCCAAACATTGACCAATGCCGGTGAGAAAGTGGTGTGTACGTGTAACCATAGCGACGTGGAAGCAACTCTTCAGTTTATTGTGAACAAACTCCAAAAGTAGTAAGTGGAAAACTGGAGATTGCTCTTTAGTGCTGGCAGAACCCGGTTGTTTTAATCCTCTTCTTGTCAGAAGATTTTTCAAAAGGAAGATTCTAGACTTGATTTGATCAAATATTTGCAGCAAATATTAGATGCATCTGAGTACACAAGAGGAATGTATCAACATGTCCACTTTACATGCCTCCAGTTTCACAATGCAAAGCTGAGTGAAATATCGAATGATATTCTGTGTTTATTCCTTTTACAAAAAAAATAGCCCCCAATATTTGCTCTGTAGAACTTGCCATCCCCCGCATCTTTGTTATGCCCAAAATGTATAAATCTTATCAAAATGAATTACATAATTGTATCTCAGTATATTTGACCCGGATTAACGATTTGCAATACTAAATTTGTAAATAAAGTTTGTTCCAAGTATAACCAGTAGATGAATTTGTCTGATTTGTATCTAAAGATGACAGCCAATAGAGCGTCCCCATTAGACGCCCGAAATAATGTGCATAAATCAGGCATGCAACTTTTCCTTGGATCAGCAGATTTCCTAATTTTTCACTTGACACTTAATTATGCCATTGAAAAGTGAAAACCCTGCACAAAGTCTTGTCAAGTTTGGAATTTTTTCATTTTTGTTAAGTCTGAGTTGCATGCCTGATATGTTATCCCACTTTATAACCCTGTTTGCTTGACAGTTGTAACCAGAATCCCAAGATTCCGGAGCCCTTGAAGGTGGGTCTATGCGGGAGTGAGTGCTACGCCGGGGCAGCGCTACGGCCGTACGTGGAGCTCTTCTCAGCCAAGACGGCTGACTGGCAGAACTACATCAACTTCTTTGTTGTCCCTTTAGGTGAGTCCCTGATTCATGAGGTCTATCATGTTCAACTCCCGTAAGCTGCCTAATTTTACAGGACTTAGAAGAGAGAGCTTTGTAAGATAGCATCAAAAGATTTAGTGTGCCCTTTCCAGCACTGTAGGATGGAAGCACAACCGTGCAGCCTTCCAAAGTTTTTATTTTGCCATTTGTATTGCAATTTGCAAAAAAATCTGAAATTTCGACTCAACAAGTGACAATATTATCGTGTGCCCTCAACATACATCCAACAAAATATCCACTTGCAACCTGTTTTTTATTTTGAAAGGGATGAGAAAAACAGGGCAAGTAGGAACGGCTCTTTAAAATGTAACCTGAAATTAGTTTCCTGGAGCCGATTTCATGAAATGTTGCGTAATTTACGCATAACTTGTGCAACCAAAGGCTAGTCTCTCTCCAAAATGTTAGTGGATCAATCACTGTTCGTGGTGCGCCCTCACGTGACTGACTCAGACCATCACATTGTGTTAGGGTGCACTATGAACAGCGATCGATCCACTAAATGTCTTGGACCAAGACTAGTCTAACCCTAATGATGTCAATCTCAGGATTTCAGAACCTAACCTTGGGCTCGGTCTGTTGGTCTGTTCCTCTGTTTGTCTTTGTAGGAAGCTGCTCTCTTGCTAAGTATCTGGGCTCCTTGGATTCCAGATACAGTTCACTCTTTCTGGAATCCAACTGGAAGGATTTCTTCGACAGAGATTTTCCAGGTAAGACGACCCCTCCCCCCCCCCCCCCCTTCACTGTAACACAGTGAACTTAAATTAACCATACTTCAAAACTTTATACTATTACAAAGGAACCACATATATATGAAAACAGTACTCAGTACATTAGAAACAAGAAAAATGAAACTTTGAAGAATGCATTACTTTGGTCCATGAGCATATTGCTCGTGAATTGAATTAAATTATAGTTAAAAAGGAAAGAATTTTGTTATTTAGGGATGAGGTAGGATTGTGTAGAAGTGTTTGGCTAGTAGGGTTGTATGAAGTTTTAGGCAGGGTTGCTGGAGGGCTGATGAGATAGGGTCGTTGAGGTAGGGATGTATTTGTGTTGAGGTACAGTTGTAGAATTGTTTGGGTAGGGTTGTATGAGGATTGACGAGAAGGTATTTGTAGACCGAGATGGGGTTGTGTGAGGCTTTAGGCAGGAAGTATGAGGGTTGAGACAGGGTTGCTTGAGGGCTGAGGTAGGGCCTTATGAGGGTCGAGGTGGGTTTTATGAGGTATAATACAGGGTTTGTACGGTTGATGAGTGTTGATGTGGGGTAACTAGAGGGTTGAGGTGGAACTGTAAGAGGTTGAGGTGGTATTGCGGGGTTGAGTAGGGGTGGCACAAGGGTTGATATGAGATGTGTGATGGTCCATGTTGTGGTACATGTATGTAGAGTTGAGACATGATGTAAGACTTAATACAAGAGTCATCGAGGCCCTAGTACCCGCATACTATTTCATAACAGTGTACATGTACCCAGAGTTCAGTTCTTAACAAGCATTTGCCCAATCACCAACCCTCCCACCCCCACTCCCTCCCCCAAATTACAGATAACCAACCACAAACGAAATCTCGCAGGACAAGAAATTCAGCCTGTAAGTGTGTGTGCCCCAAACCCACATACACCCATTGTGTTCCGTATGTGCAGCATCAGTGTCGATTGCCTCCTCTGTCTATTACCACTGTGGCTTGCCCCACTCCCCGCCCACAAATGACAATTGTTTTCATTCATAGAGTGTCTCAAATAATTAAGAACTGCTACTTTTGTTTTTAATAGGTGGGAGGATTTTGGTTAAATTTTGTTTTTTGCATGATGATTTGAAGTGAGATATGGTTTACCAAAATAACAAAAACAACCTTTTTTTTTTAGAGACACTCCCTGATTCCTTCCTTCGCTGTATTCTCCGAACCCATTCCCAATCGTCATCACGTAGGGCCTGTTTGTTTAATGCACAGGATCACGGATTCTACTGATCCGGATCCCATTTTAGCGTACCCTGCATAGGATGTTGATCCGCAAATCTGGGATCCTGTGCGTTAAACAAACAGGCTCCTAGTGTTAAAATTCCTCTCTGCAGCAGGGTTTGCACATAGCTAGAAAAGTACTTCAAGTGATTCAGGGCCTTGGTTGATACAATGCTGGTGTCAGCTGGTCTTGACGTACTTGTCATGAGCACCGTAAAGAGACAAAATTCAAATTGGATGCTTAAGCGACACTTTCAGTTTAAGGACAAGTCAGTCAGCCATTGAGATGATCCATTCCACCTCAGTTTATTTTTTGCAGCTTTTTCACCTTAAAGAAGACTTAAGTGAAGATAGTCAGTTCCCCTTGCTGTTTATTTGATGATTTGGTGTTGAACCAAGAAGAGGCAACAATTTCAAGTTATTAATTTGCAGTTAAATCTAGCCCCCTCCACCCCCCCAAAAAAAAATTAACAAAAAAATGGAAGTTGGCCATCCTTAATATAGATAGTCTGTAAGTGCTGCATATGCTCTGATCATCTCTTGAATATTCATGAGGCAATAATGTATTGCTAGATGGTTATGAATAATTCATCATACACGTATCTTAATGTTTGCTTATGAATACATGTATTTGTTGCATATTCATAGAATCTACCAAACTCTTATTTATAAGAAGGATTCCTGCATGATGTGGCTGTAGTCCTTCTTAGAGGGTTATGCCGTGCCCCCATCCCTTTAGGATCTTCACGATTGAATCTTCAAGACTCTATTTATTCACCTTAAGCCCTTCAGAGAAAATGCCACATTGCCCTGGGCTCCAGACAAACAAATCCTACTGAAAAGCTTTCCACAGGTACTCGCCAGAGAAAATCCTGAAATTGAATCAGTCAGATGCAGCGGAGTTGATTACGAACTCTCACGACCCCCGTGAAATGCTCCTCATCTGAAACAACCGCGGATTTTTAAGCTGGGAATTTGAAAAATGCATAAAACTTTCTATGAAAATCGGGTTTGTCCAGGAGTACTGAAAACAGGGTGCCCTTAAAAAACAACATACTATATGCTGGGTGTTCAATAGACGTACTTTTGACCCGCTTGGTCATGTTGGTAAAACCTAGGTCATAATCTTATATGATGCTGTGCGTATCTTGTTTCAGGTAGTGTACACGCAGTTTTAGCATGATGTAATTTTATCGTAGTAGCTTTTATTTTATTTTCAGTTGTCTATAGATTCCTGTCTTTTGCTTTATCTGCACCAGTTTGATGTGCATAGGAGAAGTAAATGTTGCACTTTTTATTATTTTTCAGTTGCAGTTTGGTAGGTTTTTCATAATCTGATCGTGAACATTGTGCATTTTTATTTCTAGCTGTGGTCTACATGTACATGCACATATGCATGTGTGATACTTGAACACCAGTACAAGAATTATTTTATTTTTCTGTGTGTTAAAATTTTGTGTTGTGCAGAAAACTGTTCTACCTATTGTACATGTACTCAAAAACCAAATTAAGGCGGAAATGTTTTGTTTAGGGATGCGATATGCTTATCAACTGGCATATTTGATTAATTATGACAAGATACATGTACATTATATTTTGGTTTTTATATTCAGAATTATTGAATGGAACCAATATTTTTTTCAATGTCATCACCAGCATTGTACAATGGACAAGAATGAATGAAAATTGAAAATGATTTGTATAGAACATCACAAAGCAAAGAAGAGGGTTATGCATTTGAACAGTATTTCCTATGTACAGTTTCCTTTTGCTATATTCAATGGTTCCTGTATTTTGTATCAGAATTTTGCATTTGTTTATTAATTTTTTTATGAACTATTTTGGGAGTGGCTAAAATTTTTCCATTGGGGACTTACGGTAGGTGTGTACCGAAAACCAAGTCAAAGTAATCATGTTGGGAAGATGAATACAAGTACAGTGTTATTGGAGCTTGGGAAGGTTTTATGGGGAAGATTCAAGTAGATCAAATATCCACACTTGAAGCTCAAATTTCAAGCTTAAATCCTTGACATGGCTTTGCCTGTGGCTCGTGACATTTTCATGGCTAACGATAAATGGATGATAAAAATGCGATGTCGGCGCACTGGAAATGGGCGGCATACAGACTATGGTGCATTCTAATGCTGCAGATATCAGCATCGAAATGTAACTGTTTGACATCCTGTGTGTATTGAAAAATCAGCAAATCACCTGATTGGTTGTGCTGAAGAGCGCACAATTCCTGAAATTCTAATCAGGGGACTTCGGGCGGCAGGCTTGCGGATATTTGAAGGCCTGACTTTAGTGGGTAGTTTGGCGGAAGAAATTCTGGTGTAGTCGACTATCAGATGTTTTCAGAGCGTCAAGAACTCTGTCATTTTTTTCAATGGCACTTTCAAGGGGAACAGTGTGATTCTAGCTGTTGGATAGTTCTTGAAAAATAAAGAAGAATAATATTAAATGTGAAATATAGAGGGGAAAAAAGGAATTTCTTTGCTCTAGATGTTTATCTTGAACATAAATTGTTTGCATTGACATACAGAGGAACTGTGAACTGTATACAGAGAGTTGATCACATTGAAACTTACAAAGATGAGGTGAAGAGTATATCTTGAAAAGCACCAAAATCAACTCAAGAAGGGATTGGAAGGAATTCTGTACACAAATTCCAGAACCTAATCCCCTGAGATTTGTTTTTCTCTCATTGTCACTTTGCATTGCAGACGCCAAGGAGATGGTGAATAGAGTGTCTCAGTATTTGGCCGGTGGGCAGCACTGTCTACAGCTTCCTATCGGTGAGGTCTTGGTCACGTGTAAGCTGCGTAGCACGGATGAGGAGGCCATACAAAAGTTCATCCCATTCATCAACGTAAGCCATTGCCAGGACCTGGCTTATATTGCGCATTAAGCTCATGAACTTGAACAACAGTTCTTTAGGTTTAGCAGAGCTACAGTGGAACACTGCTATACCATACATTTGCCTTGCAGATATCTGAATGAGCGTGCAAGCTTGCAAAAAGTTGCAAGCTTGAGCTTGTCGCAAGCTTGCAGTAAGCTTGCAGTTAGCTTGCAGCAATCTGAATGAACTTGTTGCATAAGCTTGCAGTGAGTTAGCTTGCAGCAATCTAATGAGCTTGTTGTACTCTCAATGATCTTGTTGCAAGCTTGCAGTAAGCTTGCATTCATATCTGCACTAGTGATACTAACTTGCAGCATGCTGCAACATGGAACCAGTATTTATCCCAGACATTTAACCAAACGACATTGAATTACCTCCATAAGTTGTGTTTTGTTCTTATCAATCCTACTTCAGAATGTTCGGATAGGCTCAGCGGATGGAGTCAGCCTGTCGTTATCAGGTAAGAGTGTAGTTTCATAGAGTCAGTGCAGAGTCAGTCGAGTTGAATAGACCTGGGGCACATCAAAATTCAAATCACAAGGAATTTCAGACTTTTTTTTTATCTTAAAGATGTCCTGGTAATGTCATGATTTATAGACCTGGGTGATATCCCAAATAAAAAGCTGTACCTTTTTTTACTGATGCGTCGAAAAGCAAAACCTAATGGACTCATATCTTTAAATGTGGTCACAAACAAACTTCGTCAGAATATTCACGTATTCACTCTGTTTCTCGGGTTCCGGCATTGCTAATATTGTGCAAAGCTTTTATGATCTCTGGGATATACACTTTTGACTGGCAAGTTAACATCGATAACTTTACTATTTGGGACTTGGACCAACATATGGCTGGATTGCTCAGTTAGAAGAGCACTGGTATGGTATTCCTGGGGTCACTGGTTAGAATCCCCCTTCTGTAAATTTTTCTCTGTTCATGAATCCATTCCTCCCACCTCTCTTTTCCTCTGATTGTATAGAAGGGGAGGACATCAACTCAGGGAGTTCAGGTGGCCCTCTCTCCTCCAGCCCTCCGGGTGGCGCCAGCAACAGAGACAAGGACGTGGCTGGCTACAGTACCCCGCCGTCCAGTCCCGTCGTCGTAGTCAATAACAGGTTATTCCTACAGCCAATCTTTTATATACCTTGGCTTGCTTTGCTTTTGCGATGGAACACACATAAACAGTTCTTTCGGCAGAGCGACTGACAGATTTCCGGTTTATTTCATCTCATGACATGCTTAGTATGCTCCTAAAATTCTGTAGAGCTTTTTGGCGTTTGGGAGGTGGGCAAGTTCATGTTGGCAGATTCTTGCCTTTTTTGTTTAATAAGCTGGTCGAACCAATGGCAACCAGTAGCTGCTTCAGCACACACAATGGGAGACTTTGGAGAACCGGTCTTCAAGTCAACAGCACACGCGCAATTAATTGTGAGCATGTGCGCGTTGTTTTGTACGTGCTTGCGCATGCACTGTTGACTTGAAGACCGGTTCTCCAAAGTCACCCATTGCTAAGCACACCAAAATGTTATGCTTTGAAAAATGAATCTGGTATCCAGCCCAAATGTTATAACGTTCATTGCTAATTGACTGGTTCCCTGATGATTTTCTTTTTTTTCTTGGGGTGAAATTTTGCAGCTTTTTGAAAATTGGATGGGTGCTTGATAGTGTGTTAGCAATGTCTTTGTATCACAGCATCAACCGTTTAAGCCTAAAGTTTATCCGTGATAGATATTCTTGTCGGAACTGCCATTTGGACGGAAGCAAAACTCCCTGTATTTCCCTGTGTGTTTTTATTTTTGCCCGCACACCCAGCCACAGATTCACTTTCCCAAATGGCTGCTGTTGTTTCAAAATTGATTTCATTATACGGTAGTAGTTCCGATTAATTTTTGATGTGATTCTAGATGAAAATGATCCAAGTGTATTGTAGTGTTTTGATATTCTACTCCACACCCCCGACCCCTTAAAATGAACAAAGTAAGAAAGTAAATTTTGGAAAAACAGTATTCATGCGCCATATTTTTATAATGTCTGTCTATTCCAATGTGGATGCTAGGCGTATTCGAAGCCATAGCTCCCAATTATAACTGGGGCTACATCCGGAACCAGTTACCAGGGCTTGATCTGGGCCCATTGCAAATGCTTTGGAACACTACTAGCCATAGCTCTGGAAACCCGTTTCGGACACGGCTATAGTAATTGCATTTCATCAACTTTTTAGCGCTGCAACAATTTGAGTGGATTGCAGGAATGGACCTTTCCAATGAAATATGCTAATTAGATAAGCGCACACGCAAATGCACTACTGGTTGGCAAGGGAGTTGCAGCTACATTAGGCACGTACGTACCAAATACAATCAGCCGGCATATAGCATGCCGACCAGTAGTGCATTTGCGCATGCGCGTATCTAATTAGCATATTTCATGGGAAAGGTCCATTGGCCCCTCCAATTATATATCATGTGTTAATAGTGCAGCAGAACAGTCGCTGTGGTAAGCTCCACGACATGTTAACAATTGCATTTTTGCTGCAGCAATCTGGCAATAGTCGTCCCCCAACCCCCCAAATGTAGAACCAAATTGTTCATTACAATCACCATCTTAATGAACTTAACTCTGATCACACATAGAAAATATGAACAAGTATTATACCTCACCCCCCACGTACAATAGCTGTTGTTTTGTTTATAACCCAAAGCATGCACTGTATACAACATTGATTTGAGTTTGATTTGTTCACAGGCACCCCCACCCCCCTAGCCTCCTCCCCCTCCCCCCACATTGTTGTTGTTTTTGTTTTCAGTTCTTTTCTTTTCTTCCATTTTGCATGCGTGTGATTTCCTCTGCTTATTATGTTGACGATCTAACAGAGAGGATGCTGCCATAGAGTTAAGGTAAAGACATAGAACTAGGCAAGACGGATTGGACGTTTCTTTTTGTTCTGCCCGCTGATATTATTGTTATGCTTGCTTGATTTTTTTCCCGATTTTTTTGAGGAGGAAATCCTATTTTACATTGAATGATCACATTAATCATTTTTGAGAATTGATATTGTTGAGGTACAATCCTGAAGGCATGTGATATGGCATGGGTTTTAACCCTAACCCTTTGAGTTGCCACGTAGGACAAGAGCTGTTTACCACATTACCATGGTCTCCACAGGGAACTGGATCATAAACCACGAACTTCACCACTAACTACACTAAGGGTATAGTGGTATTCAGGATACAACACTTACAACAGGAAAAACTGTGCGGTAGATTTTGGTTTCCGGATGGGTTAGGCTTGACGATTGCCAACATGGCTGAATATAAAATTGTCAGTTTTTAATCACAATTTAAACCTCACTATCCCAGTTCATCATATGGGTGAAAACTCAAACTGAATTTGTTGGCATCCCAAAGTTAAGCACATTGTGCAGTATTTGCTTTGGCAAAGTTCTGGTGCAGGGGTCAAACAGTCCTGTGACATTCATAGTCCAACTGGAATTTTCTCCAGGTGTTGGGGTCGGTGTTAGGGTTAAGGTTGTTGGCTTTTCTTAGTGACTGGGATGTTCCGTTCTTCATTTTCATTGTATTCTGGGATTTAGTTGCTGATCGGTGTCCCCCCTCCATACGACATCTCCTTGATCTAAAGATCATCCCTTCTCTAATCCTCTCCTATCCCTAATAAATTCAATACCAGGTATTAATCAATTGCAATCTGGGCAAATGCTGATAACCCAAGAACAAAAACTGTTCCAACTTTTAGCAAGGATCAACCTATTTCAGTGGAATGCCGAAATAATGACTTCCACTATACCGAACATCATTCTTGACTCCCAATTGTTGTGTACAAAACTTACCAAACATTCCTGTTTGTACAGAAACGGGAAATATTTACTTACAATCAAATGTTGCTTAGCTGTTAGTAATTCCAAAAAGAATTATGAAAGATTTCTGTACATGTACGTATGCACAGCGGTAAAAATGTAGAACATGTACATGTATGTGGAAAACAATTAAAAGGGGGCACACTTCATTTGACAAGATTTATTTCTTTTAAATGGCTGCCGAACACTTCTATACCGAACAAATTGTGTGCATCCCGTGGTATTCGTTATAACGGCGCTCCACTGTAATAGATAATATGCATCACTTTAGTTGGTTGGTCAAGATTTAAGCAAACCAAGCATGCCTTTTAATTTTCACGAGGCATTTTAGTTGAAAAGCTGCATGTATAAAATGATCACAAATTTGATTTTGGTACATTTTGCTGTCTGTGCTTTTATCAAACACTCTCTATGGTTCTTTCACCAGGGTGGAGCACAGTGTAAACGCTGTCCATGTAGCAGTGGAAAACTTACACTGTCACTCTCCTGAGGACGAACAGAGCACACTGTTCGGAACATCGAGATAATACCACCAGTTCTTCTCAGAACTGCACACTCTCACATAGGAGATTACATGATGTCACCGCAAACCTACCTTATTTTGTACTGTTCAGTCAATTACACTTTGTTTTTGACGAAGGCACAGACTGCATAGGAATGATGCATTTTTGGAGAATGAATTTGTTAATTTTGCTGCTCTGCTAAACTGGCTGTTCCCCTCGGGTTCAGGACTGGCTCATTTTAGTTTGTGTTGGGTTTCTTGTCTGGGATGAGAGACTTCAAAGGGGCTGATGTAGTATGCTGAGATGACTAGCATCTTCCTTGCTTTTCCAACTAATTGCTTTCTATAAAGTCAAAGCCCTCTCAACAGTCCAACGACATTTGCCTAAGAAGAAATAACGCATTGATACAGTTGATCTAGATTTTGCCTGAATTTTTAAGCATTGCGACTTTTGACATCATTTCAGCTTCTTACATTGCAAGAAATTATTCAGGTTTTTTGTATGCTTTTCATGCAGTGTTTTTAGGGATTTAGGGAGAAAAATTCAAATTCACAAATTTGCCAGCTTCATTTGATGACTTAGATTTGTCAGTTTGTGAAAATGCTGGCAATATGCAGAAGGCCTAACTCTTAACTCTCCAAGCGACCTTGAAATATGGAATAAATTTTTCCAAAATAATCAGTTCTGAAGAAAATGTTGTTGTTTTATATTTTATTTAACTGTTTGTTTTGTTAAAGGAGGTTAAGGGTATTTCCTTTTTGATGAAATGTAATATTTTTGATTGCATTGAGAATTTTTGGCACGTAGGATGTGGAGAGTGACATTGACAGTCCAGTCCATTGTGATTTATGTCCATGAAGTCAAGGATCTAGACCTAAGATGGCTGCCGTTGATACCGATCAAGATTCCATGCATGCTATAACGTGTTATTTGGTCTCTTTCCTTGATTTGCACCCTATTCAGTGTTGCCTCCTTGTCAGGGGAGTTGATGGACCTCCAAGTGGAGTACTGGCCCATCCTGGGAGGCAAGAAGGACAAGTCATCACTCAAGACGGCCTTCCGGTCACTGACCGTCCAGAGACTGCCCTCCCATACTGACCCTTCTACCACTGGACTTTCCATGGTCATCGTCACTAAGGAGAAGAACAAAAAAAGTAAAGACAGCTTTGTCACATAATTATTGCTTCTCTTCACTCTGGTGTAAATGGGTACCTGTGAGGGTACAGATGGCCTTGTTGGTTGGTTAGCCGCTTTGCAGCAGCCGAGGCTGTACTGTATACTCCCTAGGGTGTTGAGATTGTTTCAGGAATGGAAATATAGCCCATTGACTAGGGATGATAGTAATATGTGCAGTGAGCATTGAAAGATGGAACGTGTGCTTTATAAGTATCCACCATTATTATTATTACTATTATTAATGGCAATGTAATATAGGGAATTTACCCAAAATCAGTTGAAAGCAGTCGCTAAGAATTAAAATAATACAACAACATTTTCCTTTTAATCTGCACAATATTTTCATAAAATATTAAGATACATGGTACTTCCGAAATAAATGCCATTTTGTGCTGTCGAGGCATGTCTATTGGGTGTAATCATTGTAATGTAGTTTGATTGCTTTCTGGTTGCCTGTGAAGATTGTGCCTAATTGTGGCAAGACCAGACTGCTACAAATACGTGCCCTGCACATGATGGGATTTTCCGGCACTTATGTCGGGTACAAATCTACAGCTGTGATGATTTAATATAGGGGCAAGGCTCAGTGGACCAATCAAGAGACGCATGTTGTCTTTGATGTGCACATTTTTGCAGTGTGAATATGTCTATTAACGGCCCCCATTCTTTTTTGACCTCTCGTTTATTGCAGTCATGAGAATAGGTAAGAAGCCGCGGGAGGTAGAAACCGCCCTCAAGAGTCAAGAGATTGACGGAATACACCGGCTTGTCTGTACTTCGAGAACTCAAGATTACTCCTTGAAAGGTGATATTCAATATACATGCACTTCTTATAGTCACTCTTTTTCAACAGTATGATAGACATTAAACCCTTAGTAAATTTGCAAAATACAACAGCAAAAGCAGAGAAAATACTAGAAAACAAAACAATTCAGTGAGGTTCACTTTCAGTTGTTTTATTTAGGAATGCAACTTTTCCTGAGCTCAGCAGGTGCTCATAGAAAGACACTGCACAAAGTCTTGTTATGAGATTGGAATTTCCTCGTTTTTGGTTAAGTCTGAGTTGCATGCCTGTATATTAGCGTTCCAAGTATAGATTCTTATCCACTGTAGTATATTCAGGATCTTTTTGTTTACATTTGTTTCTCTCTAAACAGTTACCATTGACGGCATTGAGCTGACCAGAGTTAAGTTCTTCCAGGTATCAGCCCAGTGGCAGACTCGCATCAAGCATTTCCCCGTGGCCCTGTTTGCCCAAGACCTTCCGGCTTGCTGATGTCCAGGAAAAACGACAGGCAGCAGTCAAGACGGAGGAAAATGTCGCTGCCTCTCCGTCAACCCTTCACTGAGAGACTTTCACCCCCGACTAGAGGGCTTGATGACCTGCTACCTTAGAGAGGACAGGGAGTAGCTGTGAGTGACTGGCTCCTGGTAGAGACATCACTCACTCCCAAGGACAAACCAGTCTGTAGCTTCTTGGGAATAACCACCACACCTTGCTGTAGCTATCATGGCACTGTTTCCACTACCGTTGATGAGAGCTATCGCCCAAGATCTGTGGTATACCCATAGACCGTGGACGTCCGTACAGTCGGTGAACGGGTGCCATTTTTTGCTTTAATATGCACCGAACCAACCAGGTGTGTTTAACACATAGTGCACGCCACATTTTCACACAAACTGCCCTGGACAAATTGATCTATTTGCCAAGTATTTGACAACTCTCAGACTCTTCTGTTTTTCTACAGTCGGGAAGATTGTACAGCCGCTGTTCTTGATAACTCCGGCTGAGCATATTGCTCAATCAAACACTGCGTTTTCAAAACAAATAAAAAAAATTAAACAGGGTTGTTGTTCTTTTTCTAAGAGACTCGAACGTGGACGCAAGTTGCGTTGTATGAACTCTGAAACATCTTGCATCTCAAGCATCGTACTCGCTGATGGTTGCTAGGGAGGTTGCTAGGAGGTCTCCCTATCATCAGTTCTCCTGCATCAGGACTTCTGCTCCGAGTCTGTTGCTCTCCGTGAGGTTCCTTTGGAGGTCCTGAGGGGCTTATTGTATCCATTTCAGCCTCACCGATCACCTCATCATCCTAACAGCTTCTTCTCTCAGCAGGGAAGAGCGATGCTTATTATTCTGTGTCGTTGTTGTTGTACAGTCACTTATTACTGTGTTTTGATATTTATTGGCAGCGTTACATGTACTTTTCAAGGAAACGAATGGTTTACTAACCGGGCGTTGATATTTGACAGTCTGCTCCATGTCCAGAACTTTGTGTTCGGTTAATGCTGTCCAGTTCCTAGTACTCATCTGAGAGCGAATTACAGTGGGCATTTGTCATCATTGCTTACCGATCCTAGAGTGAGGATACAAAGATGGGTGTGGATACATCCTGTGTCCTGACCCTCAGGTCAAAGGTCATCAAAGGGCACGAGTTGTCCAGAATAGCAAAACTGTTCTGTCATCCAACTTCTGTCTGGATCGGTTGAATCTCTCTCTGCGGTTGGATAATACTCTGGGGAAACAATAGCCGCAATCGGTGAGTGTTGTTGGACCAAGATGACAGAGTCTTGAGTATTATGTAATCGTTTTTTGGAATGGGCGTTTTATAAGGCAAAAGTTGTCTTCCTTTATATTCCACCATTCATATAATCTGCAGCGTACAGTCATGTTGACTATGGTAGAAGTCTTACCAAGTACAGGCTGGGAGTGGTGTTCCACTGATCCTAGCCTGACTGCAGACATCAGGAGTTTAGCTAGCTCTTTAGTTCATATGCCGATGTTGTTTGGTGGTATTGTCTAGGTGCCAAGGAATTGATTACTAGGAATTGCTAATTGCGACGTCTCGTCAATTTGCGAAGAAGTGTACAGAAAGCTTTGTGCTTGATTATTACTAGAGGACGAATTGTACTGTGTGGAATATATGTATATCGGGTTGTTGCAATGGGACTGGCGATGTAAAAAAAAAAAAATGCCAGACGAAAAATCAAATATATGTAAAAGGAACAAAAAAATAACAAAGTTGCAGAACTTTTGCAGAAAGTGTTTTGGTTTTGAATTTTGCAAATGTCTCTAGGAGATGAAGTGAATGCTATTTGAATGTTTTACTGCCAAAGAATGGAATTTAATGGAATTTGATGGAATTTGATGGAAATTGTTAGAAAGAAACAACTGAGGGATATTGTGGGTCATTAGTAAAGTCTGCAAGAATAGTTGTGCAATCACATTTATTGTAACCATCATACATGTACATAGCTTAATGGTTGCTTGATTGTCAAATATAAAAACATTTGAAATGTCAGAATCTTTTGACGACGAGGTCGGCAAGGGTTCATGTGGTGTTAATTCTTGCAGCGGTTTGATTCTTTAGTTCACACGCCAATCTTGCAACATTTGTTCATCGTCAAACTCACACCAGGAAAACAACAAAATGTGCTTGATTTGAATAGTCATGCTTTCATTATGAATATTCATATACTGTGGCATGATCTCATGATGTGTATAGTCATGCTTCCTATTTACAACTCATTTTCTTTAGTTCTAGATTTTATTATTATTTCATTATTTTTTGGATCATCTATAATTTGTTTTTTGTGTGTACAGTATATAATGTTTACTGTGCCGTAACTTAATGTCAGCCATTGAACTCACGAAGCTGTGTTGCTCAATCAACTCGTCTCACTATTCAGGCCATGTTTGATTGCCATGTTCTATAAACTTGATCAATATGAATCTTTCTGAATCTACCCCCTTCTCTCCCCCTAAACCCCTTTTAATACCCCCTACCCCCTTTCCCCTCAGTCACATTTATAGCAGCTCAATATTCTGCCATTGCTTAATAAGTACCCAACTCCAACCATTTGTTTTTTTTAAATACATATATAAATATTCATTTCAATTTGTATAATATGAAAAGCAATGGTGCTAGAAAGATTATGAGAACACATGACATCAGGGAAGAGAATTTCCAGTTATTATACAGACATCAGTATTTTGGGGAAAATATCCCAATTTTTAGACTTTTTTTTTCATTTTGCATGGGTTGTTCTCCTTGATTGAAATTCTTAATTTGTTAATTTTTTTAAAACCTTTTTTTTTTTTTTCATTTTGAGAATCTATATGTAAAAGCTCCCTTTGTTTCAAAGCCGTTCCCCAGGCCAATAAGCCTTTTGCGAGTTAAAATTGAATAAAATCTGTTACACTGAATTCTTTCACTGTACGTAAACATCAAAACCTGAATTCTCCTGACTAAAGATACTGTTTCTATATCACTTGATTCGGGGCAAGCTTTTGCTTGGTTATATAACAGACGTCTTGCCCAAATGCACTGTTCATATATGGATAAGAATGGCACAAAGGAACCAGTCCAGTCCACAGATGGGCATCACTATGCAAAAGCTTGCCCCAAATCATGTGATAACAACAGAGTCTTTAGTCTGGGAAATTCAAATTGGGGTGTTTATGTGCAATGAAAGAAGTCTGTGTACCAGATACTATTCACATTTAACTTGCTAATGCCTTATTCCACAACAAACACACAACAAAGTTTTCAATGCAAGCGTGCCTAAGTTCTGATTTTTTTTACTTGAGCTGATGAATATTTATAAGGTGCGGGGCCCAAAATATGTTGCTTCATTTTGTATTCACTTACGTGTAATAACTCATTTTTTTGTTTCTCGCTTTCTTGGTTTTTGGAACTCCCGGTTGTTGAAAAAAGTTTGAGAATAGGATAAAAAAAGAAAATTTAATATTTCTATTATTGAAATATGTTTGTGAAACTTTCCTCATAAAGACGAACACACCTTTTATATTTGGTGTTGGTTCAGACATGTTGTAACATTCATTGGGTCAGAGTCCAACGTTTATTAAAGATGAAATTTTGAAATTAGTTGAAGATTTAAAGGCCTTTTGCCATGATTTGAGAATTGTTTAGAGTTCACCAACTGTTCAGAGTATTTCTACTTTATTGATAACTTGTATATAGTTTTGTGAGGTACATCTTTTGGGGCCTAGCTGGTCTGGCCTATATTGAATTATCACGATGATTATAAACAATACTAGTTAATAGAGTTTAAGGGTGCTGAAGTCTTCGAAAGCAAGGGATGTTTTGGGTTTTTTTCTGTCGTTTTTGTATCAAATTATCTTGTCCTTTGCAACTGAGCAAGGAGCTGAAATGCCACGTCAGACCCTGTGTGCTATTAAAAATTGTCTCACATTATGCTCTAGTTGCTGTTGTACTCATCCAGACATTAACATACATCTATTAAAGGTATAATACATGATCGGTAAAGGTCACATAACAGCACACAACTTTGTCTGATCCAATATGTGTATGAAATGATAACCTGTGAAAATTTGAGCTCAATCGGACATCTGATTCATGAGAAAATAGCGAAAACACAGCTTAACATAAAGAATGGTTTTGATCTTACACCAAGATCAAAACTGTTTTCGGTCTTTGTTTGACTAATTTCTGGATAGATACAGCATTTCAGGCAGAAATATTTTAACGGTATGTTTCTACCAGCACCATCTTCATATCCTGAAAGTTATACATAAATTTGTGAACATTTCTGTCTGGGTATGTTACCAATCCTGTACTGTACCTTTAAGTAGTGTGTTCAAAACAATGGCTGCCGACTTAACTTGGAACTTCCATTTTAATCAGTGTAAGCGTCTGTTTTTTAAGTCCATTGGACTTTGTTTGAAGGAGTTGGTGAGATATTCCTATACATTATGTGATGTTTGCTGTAGATGAATCGTATTTCTCTATGCCATTGGAACGTAAAGAGCTGTAAGAATTTTTTGCGAAACTTTCTTCTGTGGAAGCTTGTCAAATCGTCTTCTCTTTAATTGATCTTTCCTTTTAATGTCAGGAGGCACAGAGTAAGTCCCCCATGAATAATTAACAGCAACTCTTTATTGAATAAACTGCCATGATGATGATGTGTGGAACCAGACTATTGATAAACAGTAATATACCAATAGAAAATATTTTTCATTATGAAGGTAAAGATTGGATAAAAAACAAAAAAACAAAATGCATTTTGTTATCTCAGTATCAAACAGTATGAATAGATTTAATTTTATTATTAGTCATTTATTAATAGATATTTTAACTTTTTTTCTTGATTCTCATTAGTTTAATGCCAAATTATTATTTAGTATTAGTTTCTAGAGTTATGTAAAGGTTTTTTTTTATTTATTATTAGTATTATTATTTGCATTTTTAGTAATCAGACTAGTGTTTCCATGCCAATCATATGAAGGCTGCAGTTATTTTCGTTTTTTTTTTCTATTTGGATTGATTATTTTGATTATCAAAGAATCAAAGAATGTATGAAGTGATTCATCCAGAATTTAAGAACACAGACATCATTAATGCTGCAGCTATGGAGAGTCACCAGTCTGTCTAATCAGCAGCTGGTTATCATGCAAGGGGTGTCAGAACAAGACATTCAGTAGCTTCCCAACACAAAATGATCCTTTTTTGCTGGAAGGGTCATTTAATGTAGAGAGTATTAGACTTCTGGAGCTAATTTCATTGAGCTGCTTATAAGCACAAAATTTGCTTTAAAAGCATTAAACGTCTTCCTTGATCAAAAAGGGATTACCAATCAAATTTTGATTTGATGTTTACTACTTTTGACTTGCATTCGGCCATTGTTTGCTGAGCATAACAGTCACCAGGAATTTTGGCTGGCATACTGATGTTATTTACCAAGGTTTTTGGTGCTTAAGCAAACTTTGGTGCTTAAGCAGCTCTATGAAAATGGCCTCTTATGTTACTCTCTGTGGTTCTTATTTGAAGGTAGATGGAGGGTGCGTGGTACCAGACCGTTTCCATAGTGGGTCTGGTTAAGGAAAGTGTTAAATGTTCAATATTGGACTTCCTTCATGTAGCAGTTGCTAAGTAATTATTTGCATATTGTAATCTATCACCAATAATGTTAACATGTATGCCTCTTTCACTTGGACAAGCTTCCTATTATTATTTTATTATTATTTTTACATTTTCAGAAATGTAGAGCAACTCTTCTTAATATCATTAATAATAATGTATTGTTGAGACGAAAAGTTATCAAGATTGAGCTAAAACTAGAATTTTTTCATAATATTGATGCTGCAGACATCCCGGATTGGCTCATCAAAAGAAAAAAAAAAAAGTCATTTTTTAATGAAAATTATTGTTGTTTTCATCATATCAGTTTTGGTTGGGTTTCAACATTTGGCATAAAAATCCTCTCAAAAGAAAGTATTGGAATTTGATGAACTTGCACTGTTTGACAAGAATAATGAGAGTAAAACGTTCAAGTTTTTGTACAGCATTTTGTATGTTATATCGGACAGTGCATGTATTATTTTGTATGTGGTGCAGAGGTTTCTATATAGCTTCCATTGTACTGCAGCTACCGTTGTGTGTAGATAATGTAATGTAACCTGTATCTCCTCCAATATATGTACATTGTATCGATTGTATTATTTATAGAGAAACAGAACTTATTTATTTTGCTACGCCGATTCATTCTTGTGCATATTCAGAGGGTTCTGAGTACGCGTTTTTGTACATAAATGCCTAAAAGTATTGTTTTTGGGGAGTTTTTTTTTTTTTTTTTACTTCCGTGTAGCGCACAAGATTAGGGGGTATGTTGTACATTGTAGTCTTCGTTGGTGATGTTTGTTTTGTTGATTGAAAGTGAAAATGAAGTAGGGACTGGGAACCAGTCTACACCTAGCTTCATTTTTTTAGCAGTGTGTCTGCCGCCCTCTGTTGGCAACGCAGCGATACTTGACATTAACAAAATGGACATCACCAGTCAAAGACTATTGTCGTTTACGAAACAGAGGCTCGGGATCCAGCTCTGACATCCAGATGCTGAAAATATATGGTGGTGGTTTTTCGTTGCAACTGAAGCTCTGTTTCCTTTTCAAACCTATTTCAGAGCCAAAAGTCTCTATTTTGATACCTGTTATTTTAGAATGGATTCAGGAAATGGAGCCGGAGCCTGAAACGGAGCCTGAGCCTGAGCCTCCGTTTTGTAAATGCCATAATTGTAATGGGGATCAGAAGAACAGAAACTTGTTTTGTTCCTTTCTCTTCATCCAAGCAAGAAGATGGCCGCTGATTCCCACTCGTGAGATTGGTTCTTTGCACCTGTTAGGGCCAGCAAATTATCTTTCCTCCACCAAACGGATCAAACAAGATATCAACGTCATTTTCCCAATTTTGAAAATGATTTGTAGTTCGGAAGCAAAATGGCAAAACCTGTGAACTATGCACAAAGGAGTTAGATCAAACGAGATGTAATAGCTCAAATTGGTTTTACAACTTAAAACTTGAGAAGTTTGTGGTTGGCACGATGGTGAAGACTACTCGGTACAACTCGGTACACATCATGAAGGCCCAATCATATTTTTGGATACTGGTTTAAAGTAAATGCAGGATTTACACATGTATTACGGGAAATACTGCATTATTGAAGTGGAGAATCAGTGGTCATTGCTGGATGAAAGACGCATTATTGAAGTTGAGAATCAGTGGTCATTGCTGGATGAAAGACGCATTATTGAAGTTGAGAATCAGTGGTCATTGCTGGATGAAAGACGGGAAAGCAATGCTCTCGTGTGTGTTCTTTTATCATCAATTGTAACATTAACGTTTACATTCACATGTTATTTCAATATCCTGTAGGCTCTTTGCCGTATGTTTTCCTTTGCTAGGCTATCTTCAGATTTGATTCTGAGGGAAGTGGTAATTGTTATTGGTCTTCTGCTCGTTGAACGGGGAAAAATGATTCAGTGCAAAAAAACCAGAATGTTTTAGATTGTGGTTCGAGCTGCAGTGCACAGTTAAGATAAAACGTGCAAAGAATTGGAATAGGGCTCCGCGCTCGTGATACGCTTACACGTAAAAGTTGTGAAGTTTGTCCGAACATCCAGGTAACTATAACTGTCGATATAAAGGCTGTATTGTATAAATAGCTCGAGCGCAGAGCCCTATTGAGACTTAAGGAGCTAGTTGCACTGTGCTGCTTGACAGCCCAATTTATGCTAGCTGTGTGATTTCAGTTTCATTGCACCACTAATCATAAGTATGTCAACTCCCACTAAAGTTTACATGGCAAAATTTAGCCCCCCAAAAATAAATTTCAATTACACACGTGCCAAATTTTGATGCACTGCATGTTGAAAAATCGTCTTGGCAAAATTCACTTTGTAACGGTTTATAGTTGACTTCTTGCTATGAACAAAGCCAAATTTTATAGGCTTCACTTGTTAGATTTCGTTCACAATGAAAGGAAAAAAGACGAAAAGTAAAGAAAAGGCTGTCCGAATCCAGTAATACCAAGTTTGCCAACTTGTGTACATCAGAAATATGGAGATTCTTTGTTGCCAGAGGTGACAGCTAATGGACCTTTCCCATGAAATATGCTAATGAGATACGCGCATGCACAAATGCATCACTGGTAGGCAAGCTCTATGCCCTCTGCGTTGTATGTGGTACGTAAATGCCTATATAAATGGAGCTGCAACTTTCTTGCCAACCAGCAGTGCATTTGCGCGTGCGCGTATCTAATTAGCATATTTCATGGGAAAGCTCCGTTGGTGCAGGATTTAGAACGGATACACATGTTATCAGTCTCATGCATTGAACTCTTTAAAAAGGTTATCATTAACAAACTAGCCCAAGTTAAACAATACTGGAGACGTTGAAGTTGAAAATCTTTCCTTCGTGGGTGCTCTGTGTGCTTATCTGTAACAGATTTGTATTAAAAGAAGCAAAAATAAAATCTCAAAAAAAAAAATTACTTAAATGTTTGCTGAATGAGTAATCATGACGAACTTGTACATAATATGAGTATAGGACGTAATTAAACAACAGTAAGAGAGGCCAGTAATGAGAAAACAAAAAACTACTTTTTTTTGTTAATGTTTTTTGTTTTTTTATCTTGTCAGTTAAGTACCTTTCTAATGATAATCAGTGGAATTTGGAAAGCGTTTACATGAAGAATTTATTGTGCTTGAAGTTGAATGCACGTCTTGCCAATTTTTTTGTACAATGTATTAAACGATACAATTAAAAAATGCAGGCATGTTGTCAATGTCAGTAAACCGAGTCAAGTGAAAACAAAATGGAGGCTTGTTTGTTGGTTGGTTGTTTCTTTCCTCAGTCTTTGTCAGTTTTTAATAATGAAAGTTCTTTGAACTATTTTCACTGATAGCTACCCAGCTTAAAGGTAATATCATACATGTACATGTACATGTACTTTGATTTTGTCGAAGAAATGAAGATTTATGGGCAACGATATCAAGAAAGATACCGTAACAGTCATTTGTGAATTTTCCAGTACCCACTTTTTAAGAAAACAGTGAAAAACGCCCACAGTATTTTAAAAATCTTTTCCCTGTTATTTTGTATCTTTAAAAGATCAAAATTGTTTTTGGTCATTGGTTTCACTCTTGTCTGGATAAATACAGCATTTCAGGCAGGAATATTTTAAAGGTATGTTTCAACCATCACCATCTTTATACCCTGTAAGTTATAGGTAAATCTGTGAACATTTCAGTTTCGGTATGCGACCAAAGTATGACACTACCTTTAAAAGGTGACTGTTGAGCTACATGTAGGTGGTTCATTTCATCAGGACCTACTCATTGACAATGATGTCCAGGTCCATCATGTGCATCACTGCAGTCTAAGGTTCTACAAATAACCTCATGGGCCCTAAGAGGTATCCCTCTCTCGCACATCACCTTTGACATCACAAAATAATCGGCTGAAAACTTATACAGATCTAAAAATGCTGATATACAGAACTACAGCACTTATCAAATGGGATGGTTTGACCATTCCCTGTCGGTCTGTTCAAATCTGCAAGTGTGTAGCCTAGTGGTCTGGCCTGTCGTACTTAAGATCTTGTGGTCAATCTACAGATTGTGGGTTCAAATCCAGCCATGGGCTAATGGTGCTTGCGTCCTTGGGCAAGATGCTTTATCACATATTGCTCCTCTTCACCCAGGTGTAAATGGGTACCTGTGAGGGTAGAGATGGCTGTGTGTGCTTGATTAGCCCTGAACGCTTTGCAGGCAGCTGCGGGCTGTATACTCCCCAGGGAGCTGAGATTGTTTCAGGAATGTAAATTGGCCCGATGACCAGGGATAATAATAGTGTAAAGCGTTGTGATACCCTTCTTGTGTGTAAGAATGCTATATAAATGCCTAAACTATTATTATAAAATTATTATAACACTTTTGGAAAACTCCAATAGGGATGAGTCAGCCGAACAGTTAGACAAGCTGATGTTGACCTGACAGTTTTCCCGTCCTCACAACCTGCAGTCTTGAAGCATACAGAGGTTTCAAGTTATTCTCTCTATCCGACAATCTTGCCATGGGTCTCCCATCTCGGCCCGATCTTGTCATCAACTTCGTGGGTCTTGCCTTCAGATTCTGACAACTGGAACAGAACCCAAACTCTTGCACTTGCAGTGGATCAACACTTGTCATTGTTAAACTGTCAGCAAGGTCTGTAATACCAGTAAGCTCTTGTAAGAAGCGGAATCTTGTTGAGGGTGTAGGACTAGGAGGTGCTTGAGGGGGCAGCTAAGCAACCTCATGCCAGCGAACGATCGTTCATGAAACTTTCAGGGCGTGCAGTCCCCCATCTCTACAGCCGATCAGAACATCCTGGTCTCCGTTTTTGTCCAAGTCAGCGACAGTTATTGAGTTGATCCAGTCCGAAGCTTCATACCGATTCAGCAACTGTGTTTATTTAGTAGACACAAAAAGGAAGGAAATCACAGTGGAGGTGAGTTTGCCAAATTTGACAGGTCTGAAGGGAAATACTGGCAAAATAACTGATCAACAAGTGGGTCTGGGTATTCATGCAGTTTACCGGTATATTATAAACAACAAATACATTTTCATGTGTACAATTGATGCACACCACAGAGACCTAAAAGCAGGCCTTGAATTTGGTTCCGAAAGGGGCAAGGCCACGTTTCCATTGCAAGGGCACTTGCCATTGGAAAATCATAATGTCTATGGGAAATATTTGAAGGGGCACCGAGGCCAAGAAAAGGGGCAACGAAGGCCATGGCCTCCGTGGCCTCCGTTAAATTCATGCCTTGCCTAAAAGATAACTCAGCAAGACTACAAATCTTAATTTTGCGAGTTCAGTTTCTTTTTAATTTGTGAGGGAAGTTTACAGATTGTTGCTTAAAAGTATCCCTTTTTCACTTTGACTGAATAAATGTAACAAATGTAGAAATTACAGATGATATGAATATTCATGTTTATTATCTTTTTGAAGCCAATGACAAAATCATCCAGTGGTCCATTTCACTAAGATTGATCTTCGTGAATCAATCTCAATTGCTAAGCAAAGTGTGAGGTTACAATACAAATCATCACGGTAATATTGACAACTCATCTTAATCTTAATCTTAAAGTTTCCTGAAATCCAGCCCAGATCATAGAAAGTTGCCATGATAAGATGATACATGTACTTGAATACAACAAACAACTATTCAAATGTACTATGCACACTAGGTAAATTATTCAATGTCTATTTTCATCTGTGTGGTGTCATGTGCGCACTACACTCATACATTACATTACCTTTTTATTATGGTACAGCATGACAGAGTTACTGTACCCAGCGCACAACAGCGAGTCTAGTTCATCAGCATGGCCCGTTGGTATGGCAGCAAGGTGCATGATGGGAAGCTGAATGTTAGCATATTCTACCTTGTGTATCTACGTATAAGGAGAAGAGAGTATGATAAATGTAAATGATATAATAAGCATCATCACTAGCCTTTGTACATGTATCTCAATATATCAAGCAAGCCTCATTCAATACACAGCTGGCATCCACTACACACATACCTTGAGTACACATCCACAAAGACACTCCAGTACAAAATTTATAAAACACAGTTTGCCTCAATAACTCACTGCAGACCCTGTGAAACAACTAGTTAGTCTTGTACAATGTACATACATGTACAAGATGCAATACATAATTATTATGATATCTCCTAACAACTTATTAGCGAACCACATCTTCAATGGCGAGAAATGTGTCCATTTGGGACTGAAAGAGAGATAAATTCACAAGAGGTTATCAGGTTTAGTCTTTATTAAGAAAAGCTGAAAGCAAGGCAAACATTTGAAATTTCCATACAATTTATCTAAAAACATGATGCACAGCGACCTGCACCCCTTCTCATTGGTACATCCCAAATCGCCACTAGTTGTGCATTTGGGTGATACCTTTATGCAAAGATAGGGTATTTCATGTAGGATGTCTGAGATAACCTGTTTGCTATTTGCTGAAGTGAGCTTACCTTGAAGTCGCTCATGATGAAGACAGAGCCATCATTGCCACCTAACGCTACCTGGCTAGCCACCTCGGTATCTACACCCTGCAACTCGTCTTTAGGAAGGAAGTTACCACAGCACATCTGAGAACAAAAACCAAAATTAGAAGTTTGATGGAAGTATTGCCGCTGCTTGACACATTCTAAGCAATCAACCAAATAGCTTGCACCACATGTCATCGACCTCTATCACCATTTAGCGTGCTGGGGTCGATTTCATGAAGCCCTACGATCAATCGTAACTTGAGTTACGAAGGATAACCTATTGTATCCTACATAGGGCTGCAATGCATCATAAGTCCTACAATACGGGCGTATCACAATTTAGAGCGCCACCAAGAGAGCAGCAGGGAGAGGCCGATTTACGCGGTGCGTGATGGGAAATTGTCGACATTGGAGATTTTTCCCCTATACTTTCAATCGTCTTCGCCATTTAACCCACCGTATATCTTTCATCCATAGGTATTTCTCAATGTTTTCCAGTTTGGATGTGTGTGCTGTGCATCCGAAAGATTCGCAAACATAAACCATTGTGATAACACGTGAAATAAACGCACAAAAACGACCCAAGAATTAGCAATAACGTTTAACGTATAGGGGAAAAATCTCTATTGTCGACAATTTCCCATCATGCTCCGCGTAAATCGGCCTCTCCCTGCTGCCCTCTTGGTGGCGCTCTAAATTGTGAAATGCCAGTATTGATAGTACGTTACAATGAGTTTGGTGAATTCGACCCCTGGAGACACAAAGTACCATGAGTATGCAATGGTGGCCCATTACATGGTTGGCCATCTGCCAAAAGTACAATAGTCAACCATTGCATGACTCGCTTATTACAATTTAGCATGCCAGTGGCACAAAGTACTATGAACATACAATGGTTGCCCATTACATGGTTGGGCAAATGTGCAATAGTCTCCCATTGCATGACTAGCATGTTTCCAAAATTCCAAAAAACCAGTCTATAACACGAACATCCATTATGGCATTGATTGATTGATTGATTATTGATTGATAAAGATCAATATGTCATTTGGTAGAAATCTGCACAGATCCTATTTCACTCAGCCTTGCAAGACAGAATGTTACAAAACGTTTAAACAAAGATACATGTACATGTATATAGCCTACAGTTCACATTTCTACGATACTTACAGAGGTAATTACTGTGTGGGTGTGCAGTGTCAGTACGATCTGTCCCAGCTTAATGAAATGCAGGTTACGACATTCATCAGAGGCCAGTATGTAGTTGCTGGTATGTCCAGAGGAACTGACCAATACTGCAGCTAGGAGACACTTGATACCGGACGTCTGGCCCTCTGGCTGGTTTAGAGAAAGGAGAATAAGAGGTTGAACCCTTGAATGTAGGCTGTGAGAGTTAACTGGCCCGGGCAACCAAAGCAATCTTCAATGTATTCTTTCACCCAAACAGAATGTAAAATATGTTTCCTTTAAAGAGGGCGATTCCAAATAGGGCACCTCCAAGAGTTTGCAATAAGGTACATTGACCAATCACAATGCACGGAATCAGTTGACCCAATGAGATGCATTGTGATTGGCCAATTTCTTTTGAAATCATACTTGCAGCCAGTAATCTGTGCTCGTGACTCACCTGTTGTGATGTTAAATCCAGTCTCAGTTTCCACAAATGACTGTAAGGTAGAAGGGCATTCAAGGTCCCACCAGAATCACCTGATATTATACTGACATTACCAGCTGTGGATGAATAACATATATGGCGATATTAGCATCCACACTATCAACATTTTCCACGTAAGAGCTTAAAGGTAATTTTCATACTTCATCATGGTTTTTGTAACAGAAATGCAGATTCATGGGCAAAAATATCAAGGAAGATACAGTAACAGTCATCTGTGAAATTTTCAGTTCCATACGGTGCCCACTTTTTGGGAAAACAGTGAAAAATGCCCACGGTAATTTTAAAATCTTTTCACCATTATTTTTGATAAAAATTGTTTTGGTCATTGGTTTTACTCTTTTCCGGTTCAAGCAGACAAATTTTAACAGTATATTTCTATCATCACCATCTTTATACCCTGTATGTTATAGGTACATCTGTGGAGTTTTTTGTTTCAGTATGCTACCAAAGTATGATACTACCTTTAAGACTGCAATAATTAGCATCTGACACCTTTTTAGGAAACCATACTGATTTTGGAAACAACATTTCCACTTACATGTACCTACTGCCTGAATTTTTAGAGGCATTAATGTATCACCGATTGGGCCGATTTCATAAAGCTATGCGCAACTCGATTTGCGACGCGTCCTAGCTACGACGCGTCGCATCTATGCGGTGAGTCCATAGAGAAAGGATGCGTCTTAACTCTGCGACGCGTCGTAAATTTTATGAAATCGGCCCCAGGTTATTTGCCTTGCTAAAGTTAATGCTATGATCAGCATTGTGATAGTCTCAGTGTAGTCTTTCCTCAAGGCTGGTCATTCACTTACTTGCATCTGTATCAATCTGCAGACAGTTTAGACTATGTTCAGACAGACTCTCTCTGCTCAGTATCTGACCGTTGCAGAAGATTGTCATCGTACCCCTGGAATCACCGGCAATCAGGTCTGCTGTACTGAAACGAGTCACGTCTGCAAGGACTATAGACTGGACTGGGCCTGCCTTGGTCTCTAGGCTGAGATGGGGCTGTGAAGAGGACACAAAGCAAAGGCAAGGAATGAGCGAACAATCTCAGTCATTCTTTAATGAGGATGAAATCATTGTCTGCCCACTACTAATACAAAAATAAGTCAAAATACAAGAGTACTAGATTGGCACAAGAGCTGCAAGTACACAGTCACCAGATCCAGTAACTGGGGCGCTAGACTACCTTTTTTTTTCAATTTTGGTTCTAGATAGTCCTACTAGCGCCCAGACAATTCTATAGAGCAAAGATACTAATTCAAGATGTCAATGTGAAAATGGCTGGTACTGGTGCCAAAAAACGTCCCCAAACATGCCAATTGACAACAGAGACAACACAAATTGACTTTAAAATCTCCTATTTAATTTTCAAAATATCAGTGAAGAGATACACGATTACACAGCATTTATCTGTACTCACGATCATTCGGTGTGATGAAAATTGATGTTTTGCAATGTACAATAAAACCAAATCCTGCCCTAACTTTGTAGACTTCATCCCCGATGCACCTATGCACTTACTTGTAATTCCTCCATCTCAGCTTCAGGTCGATGTCCTACTGGAATGTCATACAGCCTAATGATGCCGTCCTCACAACCCACAACAATAGACTCTGTCTGTAAGCTGATAGGAAAAATGCAAACATCACAACCAGTCAGGACACTAGTCAGGAAAGTACAACTAGTAGTTGGCCTTCAGCAGATGCAGACAGATCAAGCTGATAGGGATGGACATACTCATGATACTGGTTTAACAGTTGCATTTCCTTGTTGTTGGATTTACTTAATTTGTAGTTCTGGTGGTATGAAGTCTACCACAGGGTCCACAGTCATGGGCAAACATGGCCATGGGTTCGAATCCCACCAGTCAACCAAACAAGGCACTGAGTGCAGTGTTCATACGCATTAGTTTAAAAAAATTCCACATCTGGACACGTTTCGGCTCAATTGCAGAATACTCCGCCACTCACCTCTCCCTCATTGAACCCCTGTACAATATTGTTCTTGATCTCTCATTATGTTAACTTCATGCAAATGGTTTTTAAGTGGCTGGATGTTCTGTAATTACTCCCAATTTTAGAAAAATAGGCCTAATTTGCCACGCTATTAAAAAAAATAATTCTTTTTCTTGCAGGTAAGCAGAAGGCTAAATCAGGAGCAGAGCTTCAAAACTGAGCACACAATCTGTCTGAAAATCAGTGATGATGATGCTCATTATTTAGGGGGAAATAGGGGAGCTACGCACTGTAAACAGGTAAAGTGTAAACTAAGGAGTAAGGCCTAAGCGTGTGCACCCCATTATTATTGTTTTTCACGAAACTAATGCAATACGGCACACCCATAGGCAGGCATGGCGGGGGCTAGTAATGTAATGGCTGGAAAATGATTTATTTCTTACCGAAAAAGTCTTCCAACGACGACATTATTGAATGCATTCGTTAACTTAGTCTTCCACAAAACTTGAAAAGTTGTTTTATGAGGCATTTTGTAACTTGCGGTCGTGAAATCATGGAGGTAGAAAAGAGAGACAGTGCTAACAAACATCCAGACGAAGTTCAACTTCGCCGCATGTTGTTGACAAAATTTGTCAACAAAATAAAAGGGCGACCTCTATCGAAACAATATTTTAAACATTAATTGGCTTTGATAGAGGGCGCCCTTTTATTTTGCTATTGAAAGCAGACAGGTAAAAAAGTAACTCAGTTTTTTCAGGGTGAACAAAAATAACTTACAAGCACACGAAAAAAGAACCAACCAAACAATGTTCGGTGTTATTAAATTTTGTGACTAAAATCGCTTTAAAGGTAGTATCATACTTTGGTAAGAAATCAAATGGAAAGTAGGAAGGTAGCTAGGAATCTTTTAAAAGATCAAAAATAAAAAATAAAAGACTTAAGAAATACTGTGGCTGTTTTTCACTGTTTTTCTCAAAACGTGGCCACCGTTTGGGACTGAAATGTTCACAGATGACTGTTACTGTATCTGTCTGGGTATTTTAATTTGCCCATGAATCTGTATTTCTTTGATAAAAAACACAGTATGGTATTACCTTTAAAGGCATTGCATACGTTTGGTAATGACTCTGAAAATTTATGGCAATAAAAACTTACTTGGTGAGAAGTACAGCTGCTTTGGATAGTATAATGCATATTGAGAAACGTTCAATTCGAAGTACCGCGGTTATGGAAAAATATGTCACTTTTTATCTCCAAAAATTATGAATCTGAGAACCGTTATGGCCGTAACGTTTAACGCTTCTCAGCTATTGACTAACTGTTCTCTGGCGTGAAATAACCGCTCTAGTTTGTCGCCAAAATCTCAAAAACGCTACCACCTTTTGAATTGAAACTTTCACAGGTTAGTTTTATGGTATATATATACAATTATATTGGTTTGAAACAAACATTTGGCTCAAATTACCAAACGTATAGTATGCAATCCCTTTAAAGGAAGCCGTTTCCAATGTATGGAGTCGTGTCTATATCTTGTTGAAGTTGCTTACCACAGTTCGGAAAAATAAGATAATGGTGGACCGAGTGTAATGAAAAGTTTAAATCCGGAGCGAACGAATTTAGAAAGGTCTAATTTTATGTAACAAACAAATTTCCCCTTCAACCTTTTTTCAATTGGAATGCATTTGGCAAATGCCAAAGAAAGTAAGAAAAAATACGCCCAAATGCTTGTAATAGTCTGTGCATTTCAAAAAATAATGTAATCCAATAAATGCACGTCAAATTTTCCAAAAGAATACTTCTTTGTCTAAAGAAAACAAAATGATAAATGTCTTTTGTTTTATTTACTTTTGTATTTTTGTAATAGCCGGGTGATTATTTTATTTATAATACGGCATGCATGGTTGTGTTGAAACGAGTTGGCTAGGTCTCCGGCAGTATAGCTGCGATTTTCAATACCATAGCAATTATGTAGGTCGCCTAGATTTCACCGCCAACACTTTCTATTATGTTTTGGTCAAAATGAGGTGACTGAGCTGAGGTCGTGCAGTTTATTTCTCTCCTCTCTCTTTTATAAGTCAGGCTTAAGCGACCTCAGTGACAAAAACAAATATTTTGCTATGAACTTCGCGTGGGTAAAAGTTCACCTCTGCACGAAGTGGGACAATTGCGACAATGCTCGCTTTAGGGTGAAATTGGATCGGCCGAATCTGTACTCAAATTCCAACTCGATTCGAATTCAAATTTGGCTGTTTTGAAAAGCATTTCATGAGACAAATCAAAGTGTATCAAATTGTCTGGTATATACAATAACCTAGAGTTAATTGAATTAGAACTTGGCATGCAATGATAATTTTTTAGTCACGACAAAATCATAAACCCGATGGACGCGTCATATACACTGCCACTGTGGTCGCATTGTTCCATAATGGGGAAATAGCTCGACCTCCATAATGCATTATTGTTATGATTCTGACCTCGAATTTGGGGGGGGGGAGACTTCCAAAATTCACCCGCGAGTCGGCAGACATTGTCCTCAGACAGAGTACATAATAATATCACGCATGGATAAGCGCGTAGTGAGGCCACAATGTGCTGTTATTGCAGGTACTGGTGGTAGCGACGGTTGTAATATTGAATCACAGCTTTCTGAGTCTGGACAGTTATAGAATAACACTCAGAATCGAGCAACAATACATTAATTTTGTCCACAGTCATCATTCTCCAACCGGTTTCGAAATGGTAAGTAAACAGTTTGATTTTATTGGATTCACTATAAAAAATACCACTGTTCAGTTTATAGTTCTGGACTAAAAGTCCTATGAATTAAACTTCATCCACTGAAATACTGTCACGTTTGAGAAGGCTGTATTTTGGAAACGTACCAAAATCGCGCCAGCTTACTGCGGTTGCTCAACAACCAAAAGTAAACATGATTGGACTGTGCACAAAACACACGTATAGACTTATGAAAACGGAGCCGTTCAACTGGCATTCATCAACAAACTGGTTTGGAATGAATGTTCTCTTGCACCAAAAGACAACGACAACAACAGAAGTAACAAACAAACAAACATGCAATAAACAAAATAAAACAAAAATAGGTCACGGTGTACATCAAAATCATTATCATGTATAGCTAAAGACTCGGATTTCATGAACATTATTTTGAAGTTGGGCTTTGAACATCAATTCTTGCTGTCGGGAAAGATTAATCTCAAATTCTATTTTGCAAATCTGGTCAACTTTGACTATTTACTATGGGCCTTATGTTCAAAATTTATAGTATAATTATTGTAGGATAACCAAAGTCGCGGCACGCTTGGTCGGCCATTATTGGCCATGACCAATTAAAATTACATGAATATTAATTAATTGATATTAATTATTAGCAGTGACTCCTTGGGGACAGAGTGATCATGAACTTTAGAGTGAACATTTAGCCTTTGAGAAAGATCCTGCTAGGATCGAAACGCGTCACAGGCCCTTCTAACTCTTATCATTTGATATAATTATTTCACGTCATTTTGGCTGATCAGCAGTTTGCAGCAGTTTATTACTTTAGAGTGAAGAATTAATTTAGAGTGAAGAATTAGAAAAAGAATTTGATATAAGCTTATAAATACTATGTTAAGTTGATTATTGCTATAAAATATATTGATTTATACTTGTTTTTTTACCCAATTTATCAGGCTGATCAGCTGACTGAAGAGCAGATTGCTGGTAAGTGTGCATGGTAAACAGGAACACGAAATTGACGCCCAACGAGCAAGTGTCAAATTCAATTATTATATCATAAAGGTATAGAATCGTCTTAATTGAAATTTGGCATTTAATGCGACTATAAAGACACAATGAAATATGTTGTTTAGTGAAAGTTCATAAATAAAATAAGCATTATTTTGTTCAGACCCTTACATTTTAAAATCATGCTAAAACTGAAGGCAGATTATATCAAAGTTTAATTCTACCTGATTTCTGCAGAGTTCAAGGAGGCGTTCTCCCTGTTTGACAAGGATGGAGACGGCACCATCACCACCAAGGAGCTGGGAACGGTCATGAGGTCACTGGGTCAGAATCCCACCGAGGCTGAGCTGCAGGACATGATCAACGAAGTCGATGCTGACGGTAGGTTGAATGTAAAACAATCAATCATTCTTTCCTCTCAACTACAGTTTACTTTAGGTGAGGTTAACAGTGGTAATATTTTAACATGTTCTTTCTTAAACTGTCAGGGAATGGAACTATCGACTTCCCCGAGTTCCTGACGATGATGGCGCGCAAGATGAAAGACACAGACAGCGAGGAGGAGATCAGAGAAGCTTTCCGAGTCTTCGACAAGGACGGCAACGGATTCATCAGGTATTTGTATATCGTAGCAATGCCTATTATGCAACCCATGTGTACACCACATTTTTACGCTCAACAACATTTTTGCATGATTACTTTGCCAGTGCTGCTGAGCTTCGCCATGTGATGACCAATCTTGGTGAGAAGCTGACCGATGAAGAGGTTGATGAGATGATCCGAGAAGCAGACATGGACGGAGACGGTCAAGTCAACTACGAAGGTAAATAAAAACAAATCTATAGGCCTAAGTCTCGAATAACATAGAACTGAATGTGAAATTATTTGCAAAGATTTTAAAGTCTTTAAAGATGGGTCCTATAATTAGTGTTTCATCGAGTAATTTTGTTACATTATGCCTTGAGAAACAAAAAGCTTACCGTGAAATTTACTTTGTCAAGCTTAAAAAAAGTATTAAAAAAATTTGCATTTCTTTTGCACTTGCAGAATTTGTGTCAATGATGACGTCAAAATGAGTCCACATCATGCAATTTGCAGCTTGCCGGCCTCTATAAGTTTCGTCATTGTATTCATCGCTCCAGTACAATCCTCAGTTGCAGCTATTGCTATTTTCATTATAAACACAATCTTTCAAGATAATTTGGACAACTTACTTATACAATCGGCTAAATCTGTCCCTTTGTGCATAATTTATGAAATGATATCAACATGTGAACATCGGCCTGGGGTGCTGACTAATGCATCGGATAACCACAGACTATAGATTAATAATAATAATTTATGTAATTAATTATGTAGGCCTATAATTATAATTGTGAAAGAGGAACTCAAGTTCTCCAATGTGTATAATTATGCTTGATTATTAAAAAGAAACTCGGAGAGAAAAAACCTGCAATTTGGCACTTTTAAAAACCATTACAATGCTATCAAAGTGAGACTAGACTGCTCGAGCGATTATAGTCCCTTATACGGAAAAGGGGACTCCATGGCGTTTGCGAAAAAGAGGCTCAGGCTCTGTTTCAGGCTCCGCCTCCATTCCATCATGAATCCATTCTGAAATAACAGGTATCAAAATAGAAGCTTTTGGCTGCTGTTCTGAAGTTGATTCTCTAGTTTGAACAGGAAAACAAAGCTCCAGCTTCAATGAAAAACCGTACAACCACTAGCCTCCGTTTCGTTAACGCCATAGGGCGGTTCAGAGCCGTAAATAAAGACGGCGGTTTACAATAGTGCGCCTCCAAGAGTTTGGAAGAATCGGCTGCCCTTTCCAGATGCGCGTTGGGTCGACGTCGACAAATTCCGTGCATTGTGATTGGCCAACGCGTTGAAAACTCTTGAAGGCGCACTATATTATTATTAAAATAAATTATGCCATACCTTGCAGTGACCAACCTTTACATTAATTCTTATATTAAAACGTATAAAGTCATTCTTAAGATATTTTTCATTCCATTTTTAAACGAAAGTAATAAATCAATCTTCCGCTACTTGCCATGTCTTTGTTTTACTTTCTGTTGAAGTGAAGTTTCAAATTCACATAATAACTTTTTTTGTGAAATAATAATTATGCAAATGAGACTCAGAGTGAGCTGTGGGTTAATATTGTGACAGCTATATCCCATGTAAAGGTTTTCTTTTGGTGAATTTTAATTATGTTCTCAGTCTCAGCATTTTTGATGTTTGACTTTGATCATGGATGTGTCCAATCTGTGCTTTTTTTATGGGTTCATTATTTCATCCGTGTTATCTCTCAGAAACTCGGGGCAAGCGCTAAAACTGCGACCCTACAATTCCAACTTGGAATTGGAATCTTTCTTTGTTTGTTCATATTATGAGATTAGCAATTATACTCAACATGCAGTATACAGCTACTCTGCATAATTATGCCTATTGTTCCCAGCTACAGTATTGTCTCATTATATATAGCACTGCAATCCATCATCCAGTTTGGTACAAATCGTTCAAGATCTGCATCTAGTAATTTAGCAACACAGTTGCAACACCAAAATAATGTTGCAACATAGATATAGGAAGGAAAAAAGTCATTGGTCATACAATTACCTGCACGTTTTATACCATTGAATACATTAAGCTTATGTGCAATGGAAGAACAATACATGTATATAATGCAACACCCGGACGTACACAGATGGTTCTTTCAGTAATAATATTCATACGAATGAAATAATAATAATAAGTGGTGATGAATGAGCCATGCGTGCCGGGATGATTAGCAAAAAATGATAATAATAAGTGCGAACGAATTAGCAATTCATGCGAACAAAATTAGCAATTCGTGCCGGGACGAAATAGCAAAAGTAATAACAAGTGCGGACGATAACAATCATCGGCGGGGAACGAATTAGAAATTCTGCGGGGAACGAATTGGCAATTCGTGCGAACGAATTAGCAGTTCGTGCGAACGAATTAGCCATTCGTGCGAACGAATTAGCCATTCGTGCGAACGAATTAGCCATTCGTGCGAACGAAATAATAATAAGTGCATGCACGCGAATTGGCAATTCGGCGGGGAACTTGAATAAGAAATTCGGCGGGGAGCGAATTAGCAATTCGTGGGAACGAATTAGCAACTGGGAACGTATTAGCAATTTGTTGGCCGTATTAGCAATTCGTGGGAACGAACTATAGCAATTTGTGAGCTATTAATGAGCATGGAAAAGCCTTGAGGCCACACTGTTAGTTACAGGCACTATAATGATTAGCGACGGTTATTATTGTATCACAGCTCTCTGAGTCTCGACAGTTAGAATAACACTGAGAATCGTGCAACATTTTGCCCACACCATTCTTCAATCAAAATGTGGTAAGTGTGCTGTTTTACAATTGGATCTATAGGGATCACGAAAATCTACACCGTTCAGTTTTGGTATACGGAAAGTGTTACCACGGCAAAGTCCAACTTGAGTAGAGGTTTGAGTGGGAGGGAATTGCTGAGACAGCCCTTGCCTGGTTGTCTTCCCTGGACTTGGCCCTTTAGAATTTGTATAGAGTGTATAATGCTAAAATGTTCATGATTGTATAGCATGCTTGAAAAGTACTTTCATACTTTGGTAGCATACCGAAACAGAAATCTTCATGTATAGTTGATTGCAATAAAATTTTTAGTTCTTATTTTATCCCGAACTGCATGGCAGGTTGATCAGCTGACAGAAGAGCAGATAGACGGTAAGTGTGAAATAAAATGTGTACAAACACTATGCAGAAAACCATGAAATAGACGCCACGCGCAATGAATTCAAAAATCGTATTCTATTCTACAAAGTAAAGTGACCTACATTAAAATTTGGACATTTTGACGTCCGTATAATGGTGCATAAACTATGTAAAATGTTCATAGTCTATAGCTCCCGTTGCTTAGTTGTTCCATATTGATTCACGAAAGAAAAATGATGAATTCAAAGTTCACTGCAATAAAATATAGCAAGTTTATTCTTCAAATGAGGTCTGATGCCAAAATAATGTTTACGAAGAAATTATAGCGTTCGTCTATAGTCTTCTTTCTTTACAAAGAAGCACATTGTTATGTCTTGGGGTTTCAAGTTATACCCTTTGGAAAGTGTCATAAATATTTAGGGGTCCCCACAGACCTTGCACCCCAAAATTTACACTCCGTTTTGATGTGAAACTACAGTGGTTCACTTTGTAGATTAAAATCTTCATTCCACCTCATTATTGCAGAGTTTAGGGAGTCCTACTCCCTGTTCGACAAGGATGGAGACGGCACCATCACACTCAAGGAGCTGGGAATGGTCATGAGGTCACTGGGTCAGAATCCCACCGAGGCTGAGCTGCAGGACATGATCAACGAAGTCGACGATGACGGTAGGTTGAATGCAAAACAATAAATCATTCTTAAATTTTCTCTCAATAGTTTAAGTTTATATGACACAATGAGGTCAACAGTGGAAATATTCTAACATTTTCTTCTCAACCTGCCAGGGAATGGAACGATCAACTTCCCCGAGTTCCTGTCGTTGATGGCGCGCCGTATGAATGACACAGACACTGAGGAGGAGATGAAAGAAGTTTTCCAAGTCTTCGACAAGGACAGCAACGGATTCATCAGGTACGCGATAATGATTCCGCAATCAGAATCATAAACACTTTTAACCAGTATAAAGCGCCCTCATAGGCTGAACAACATTAATGTGGGCGACTTTTATAAATATTTTTTTCTAACTTGCATATAATAGTATAAAGTGAGACACAGTGGCGTATCTGGGGGAGGGCCAAGGTGGACACGTGCCCCGGGCGCCACTTTTTAGCAGTGTTGGAGTACTCGTACTCGAACTCGAGTACAGACAATACTCGGCCCGTACTCGATTAAAGTACTCGAAAATAAATGAAGCTTGGCCCTTACTCGATTCCCTTGCATGATGTACTCGAATTTTGGGAGTGACCATTTAGTGCAAATTTCATTTTCACGGTTGATAATGTTGCCGATTTCTGATAAATTATACAATGGGAGTATGAAGATCATCGGGAGTTTAGTATCAAAATAGAGTAAGCAGCACAGTGTCATTTGAAAGGTTTGAAAAACATTAATTTCTGAGAAGAGTGGCACAACATGATCAACATCCAATTATAAACATCTTTGTGAAACAAAACTAATTTGTTGCACTGTGTATACTGTACTCGGACGTGCAGACTTGGACTTAATTATTGGTACTCGGACTCGGCCCTGTACCTTGAAGTATATACTCGGTGTACTATGTACTCGGATCTGAGGACTCCACTCCAACAATGCTTTAATTTAGGGGCACAAAAAAAATAGTAGCTGAACTGTTAATGAAATATTATCCAATGCATGGGCGTAGATCCCGGGGGGGGGGGGGCTATAGGGGGGTTGCAACCCCCCCCCCCCCCAGGTTTTAACTTTTTTATATATATATAAAAAATGATTTTGTGCACAAACGTATATTATGGAAGTACGACCCACCTACACGATCAACCCCCCCCCCCCCCCCCCAGGTCTGAGGACGTGTCTACACTACTGATCCAATGTACAAAGAAAGAAATATTCCAATTTCGAATTGTCTGATTTTGTTTTCAACTTGAGCGTAATTTTAGCGCGTGCCCCGGGCGCCGTTTTCTCCATACGCCGCTTGGGAGACAGGTTATCGTCTGATTATAAAAGTTGTACTATAGGCCTATGTCTGATATTGTAGACTGCAGTGAACATTGGCAGACATCGGTCACTTAGGGGGACATTATTAATTTTCGATGTCTCTCGGAAAATGGTCTCGAAAAATGAGAAGAATTTAACTGTCGCTAGTGTCAAGTCTAAAACATTTGTCTATAAATTTTGCTTCAGTCGGGTTTCCTAAAAGAGACAAAGAGAAGGGTTTACTTTAGTACACAAGAGGGGAAAGTCTCCCTTTTTCTCGGTACTAATCATTATAGGCCTATTATTAAGTCTTTTATTTAGTGCTACCGAGCTCCGTCAAGCGATGACCAATTTTCAGGGTGAGAATTTGACTAAGGAAGAAGTTGACAAGATGATCCAAGAGGTCGACGTGGACGGAGATGGTCAGGTCAACTACGAAGGTAAAACAAAACTATATAGTCATTCAGGATTTAACCCTGTTTCAAACGAAACAAAAGCAAATTGTCCCCGTATTATACATCACATGCAATACAACTGAATGTGGAATCACATTTGGAAAGATTGAACATTCTTCAAAGCTACTTATAAGCACTATACCTTTGAGGAACTGCTTATCAAGTTATGCTGATGTCGGTCTATACCCAAAAAGAAAAAAAAGAGAAACAAAATAATATATACCTTATTAGAATCTTACTTAATTGTCACCAAATTATGAAATTGGATAACTTTTTTTACATCAAAAACGTGTGGACGTACCTTTTATGAAAAGAAAATTGAATTTCTTTGGCACTTGCAGAATTCGTGAAATTAATGATGGCATAATGAGTCCACGCCAGCTCCTGCTTGCATGTTGATGAAATACGAACTATTTCATATCAAGCAGTCTTTCTATAGAGAATGGCACAAGATAACAATTAAGAAACTCTCTTATATAGCCTAAAATACGGTACCTTTGTGCATAACACCGTGATGAACATCAGCCACCAGGGGTGCTATTCTGGGGCCAATTTCATAGAGCTGCTCAGCACAAAAATTTGCTTAGCACAAAAATTTCTCTCCCAATAAACAAACCACCATTGAAAATTCCATTTCATATTCATGGTCAGCGAACAACAACCAAAGAACAATCACAAGACAGCGATAGGGCTACACAACACGTGGAAATTTGGTTGTTAGCCCTGTTTTTTATTAACACAGAAATGTCATGCTTAGCAAATTTTCGTGCTAAGCAGCTCTATGAAATTGGCCCCTGGACAGGAATTTCATTATCGCATCGGGTTAAAACCATGTCACAGTCTCCACAGACTCGTAAACACAATATCAGAAAATTAATGAGATAACTGAAGGTGAGAAGACTGAGCGGAACAAAACCCTGCCAATTCGGCACTTTGAAATACGTTACAAAGTGCTATCAAAGTGCACGAGAATGATAGATTGCTATATGCATGCATGCTTAATTATGTCGTACCTTGCAGTGATCTGATCTATGCAGGCTGGGGTAAAAGAAGTTCTCCCTGGCCTTGGGTTTTTAAAAAGGACCTATACATTAAATTATACTAAAACATTCTTAAGATATTTTTTAAATGCTTAGCACAAAATGTCTTGCTCAATAATAAAAAAAAAACATCAGTCAAAGCTTTCATTTGATATTCATGGTCAGCGGACAACAGGTATAGAACAATCACAAGTGATACACAACACATGGAATTTGGTTGTTAATCCTCAGTGTTTTTAGACACAATTCCATGGAGCCAATTTCATAAAACTGTTAAGCACTCAAATTTGTTTAGCACAAAAAAATTGTCTCGCCCAATAAAACAAACCACCATTGAAAATTCCATTTGATATTCATGGTCAGCGAACAACATCCAACGAACAATCACAATAATTGATACACAACACGTGGAAATTTGGTTGTTAACCCTGTTTGTATTAAGACAGAAATGTCATGCTTAGCACATTTTTTTGCTTAACAGTTGAAATTGGCCCATGGTTAGCAAATTTTTATGCTAAGCAGGGCCTTGAAATTGTGGTACGGAAGTTGTAGCTAGTGGCATTGCACAACACGTAGGCATACTTGGCAATCTATTCAATGATGTTTGCCGCTCTAGAAAGTTCCTATTATTATTACTTTTCATGTTATTTGGGACAATCATCACAACCTTTCTTACAATCTCATCAAAAAAAGTTCAGCAATCATTTTTCATCAGCGAATAAAAGGATCATGAAAAGAATGAGTCGCGCTATGCACGTCGGGATACCAATGCGGTTAAGTCGCCATCGGTGTTACTGGGTTACAAGGCGCATCACGTGACTTCATCAACTTGAACCTGGAATCCATACGATCTGCATGTTCTGCCATCTGCACGTGGCCCCAAAACACCCTAGCCCTGAACTTGATACGATCACCAAAACTTGTAATATCGCTACTGAAACTTTACAGTGTCGAGTAGTGGCAAATCTACATATGAAATACAGACATCTGACAGCTCAGAAAGGTAGACCACGACCCCCAGATGGATATCTTTCAATCTAAATTGTTGAATAAATAATGAATTATGATGAGGTATAATGACGCAGAGGTCGAGTGGAATGTCGCCCTCTATTTCATTCATGTTATCATAGTGATATATTAAGAGGTAGCCTATAATCCAGCGCCTTGTGGCGCGTTTCACATTACACAGCTTGAGGTGTGTTGCAATCAACGATCATTACATGCTATGCATGCTATGCGCATTTTGGTCCGGTCAAGTTCTCCATATCTCGCTAGCAACATCATATAATTTCGGTCTGACCCTGACTTTTTTGAAAATGGTAAGTTCAACTATTTGCAGTTATGACGGCCAGGGGCAGGAGGCTGTCTGTTCGTATACAGTTAGGCAAGGAGTTGTTCATCGATCGGTTGATTGCAAAAGTTGGAGAGAAAAATTAATGATGATGGAAAAGATTTGAATGAAAGAATTACGAACAACATGAACAATACCCTAATCTGTGCGTGGTTGAAGTTGAACTTCTTGTTGAGCCTGCGGTGAAAATGTGATCGTGAACTTTAATGTTAGTTAGGCCTAGGCCTAACTGTCACTTGATAGCTAGGCCTAGAATATAGATAATTGAACCTATTTAATCTCCGTGTCATGATGTGTTTGTCTTCGACTCGTACTCGTAGGACTATCCCAGACAGCAGTGAGATCAGTGGAATAATTGCTCTAGTTTTATCGCGTAGCCTACGCGTAACTCCAGGGGCATTTTATTTTATTTTTTGTATCCCAGTCGTAGGCCGTGACCCGATTTCACTTTAGTTGTACTTGGAGGCACACAAGTCTAAAGTCTGATGTCTATTGTGTATGTGGATACAGTTCTTGCGTGTAATCATCATGTTCGTAATGTATGTAATTGTTGTGTCGGTTATTCTTCCCCGATCTATCTATTCAGGCGGATCAGCTGACAGAAGAGCAGATTGCTGGTAAGTGTGCACAAGAAAATTTAGGTCAAACAAGTTCAACTTCAACTTTCAAGGACGGTCTGCATGCCGTGCATAGGCCATAGGGCCTAGCTACTACTAGTTGATGAAGCCTTGCATGCTGTGCTCTATTTGGCCTCAAGGTCATTTTCATTGTCTCTACTATTTACTAAAGTTACATGCTCACATCGTTTTCAGATTCAATTTGTCTCTCTGTCACTGACACTGTGCTGTGTGAAAATAAATTGACCAACTGGATGCAGTATTGCCAAGTTTGATTCGATGTGACTTTTCACTCTCAGAAGTGAGACAATGCAGTTAAACAAAAATTATTTTAGTACAAATAAATTAGGCCTAGTGTATAGGCCTAGGCCTACATTTTGTTTAGGGGGGGGGGGCTAAATTGTAACTCTGTTTAGTGTTATTTATCATCATGATAAATTACATTGGCCTCCTTGCGAAGTCATTTCCTTGTATTGAATGGTACGTGCAGTTCTTAATTTATTCATATCGATCGCGCCTGCATCGTTCTTATGCATGGCTGTTGTGAAACTGTGGGTTCTCAGACTACTTCACTAGTCAAAAGTGCTTGGTGACTTATTGAAAGCAGTTATCAATAATTTATAAACCAGGTCATTTTACTATGACCCTTCTTGCTTTGCCTATAAATTTGTATGCAGTTGGGCCAGTCACTTGAATGAAAATAGTTATGTGCATTTTTGTCATAGTAAAATTCTCTTCAGCTATGTGGAATGTAAACAGAGTTCTCCCATTACCCATATCTTCCTGTGCAGTGCATCACCATGATGGATGCAGTTAATGCAGTTGAATCCTAATTTGAGACAGGGTAGCCCAAGGAATTAGGGCTGTCATAACATCGGGTTTCTTTTTTTCTAAATTTCCTCGCAAAGTATTTTGGTGGCAAAAAATGAATCTAGGCCCAATAATAATCATAATCTTCTGGATTAAAATGTTACCAAGGTAGTGTGCATAGACTGTAGACATTTTTTTGACTTTGGTTTCAACTGTTCTCTTAAATTAGAAGATTATGATTGATAACTTAAAAAAGAAAATAATTATGCACAGGACTTTAATTGCGCCCTCTTTGAAATGATGGGTACCAGACTACCAGTTTAAAGTATAAAATAATGTGATTAATCTATGGGCCTTTATGAAACCTCGGCTTGGGCTCCGGCTCTGGCTTTGCCTCAATTAGTAACAGGTATCAATATGGAGGTTTTGGGGTAAAGTTTCGAAGTAGATGACTGTTTTGAACAGGAAAATGGAACTTCAACCTCAGGGGAAAACCACAACCTGTATTTTCAGCTTTTAGATGACAGAGCCTAAGCCCAAGCCCAAGCCTTGGTTTCGTAAAGGGCCTATGACTGCTACAAAAGCAAATATAACGGTTGTCTGTTTTAAGAGTCTGAAGCCAGATTCAAACTGAATAATTATGGCTTCTGGTTGAATCTCACTTTTAAAGCTTCATTATTTTCTGGCCACCTCTGCAGAGTTCAAGGAGGCGTTCTCCCTGTTTGACAAGGATGGAGACGGCACCATCACCACCAAGGAGCTGGGAACGGTCATGAGGTCGCTGGGTCAGAATCCCACCGAGGCTGAGCTGCAGGACATGATCAACGAAGTGGATGCTGACGGTAGGCAAATCAACTATCTAAAATTTGATAACTCAGCTCAGTCAGATGAAAACATTCCTGATATTATGAATAAATTGAAGATGCGCCTGTTGCACATCCCCTGCTTCAGACAAGCTTCGAACTGAAGCCCTTCAATTTGTTCGGAGCAGAGTCCCTGGAATTTGGTTCCTGGTGAAGTTAAGATTAAGTTAGGGCAAGGAATGTGGGAAGGCAAGTTTCATTCTTCAGTTGGAATGAACAGGCATGTTTTATAATCGGACTGTTTAAAGGTAATATCATACTTTGCTTTTTGTCAAAGAAATGTCAAAAGCAAAAATATCAAGAAAGCAACAGTCATAAACTTCCTGTCCCATACGGTGCCCACTTTTTAAGAACACAGTGAAAAATCTACCACTGTATTTTAAAAACTTATTTAAAATTTTTTTTTTGATCTTTTAAAGATCCATATTTGATCTTTTTAAGATCAAAATTCTTTTTTGGGTCATTTGTTTTACTCTATTACAGTATTTCAGACAGAAGAAATTTAACTTTAGGTTTCTATTATCACCATCTTTATACCCTGTAAGTATGGTAAATCTGTGGCAATTTCTGTTTTCGGTATGCTACTACCAAAGTATGACAGCACCTTTAAACAATTTAAACAAATACATTTATTCATTTATTGTTTGCTTGTTTAATTCTTTATTTGTCATAGCTTGCATATATCATACATTTGCAAAAAAAATATTAGTCCCTAACATCCAATATGCGACTGTTTTCAATGTCAAAACAAAAACAGTCAATAATACCAGAATGGAAAAACTTGTGCTGATTGACACTGTTTCTGGCACATAAAAACCATAGCAACCATTCCTGTTTGAATAGAAATTTACAGCTTTGGTTTCTGCAAAATTTATTTTTTGTTCTTAGGGAATGGAACCATCGACTTCCCCGAGTTCCTGACGATGATGGCGCGCAAGATGAAAGACACAGACAGCGAGGAGGAGATCAGAGAAGCTTTCCGAGTCTTCGACAAGGACGGCAACGGATTCATCAGGTGCGATATGAATATTATAGCCACATTTCACAGCAATTGATGGTTTCACACCTACAGATTGTCATGATGTTGAGGAGATTGCTGAAAATGTCTCATCGAAAAACCAACAGACCTTGACAGATTTTGAGTGCATCAGCCAGTGACTCGCACTCTGGAAAAAAAATTGCCCCGGATAGAAAGAAAAAACACATTGGCAAAGAATTTGTTTCACTGTACCTTGTTATGTCAGCGTTACATTCATCAATTATAAAGATATAACTTAAAGGTACAGTGCATGCGGATTGGTAACATACCCAAACAGAAATGTTCACAGATTTACATATAACTTTCAGGATAATGAAGATGGCTACCGTGCTGGTAGAAACATACTGTTAAAATATTTCTCGCTGAAATGCTGTATTGATCCAGAAATAAGTAAAACAAAGACCGGAAACAGTACATTTGAAACTACCATGAGCCTTTTTCACTGTTTTTCTACAGTTTCTGATGATGTGAGCTGAAAATTTCACAGGTTTTGTTTTATTCCTTGACAAATCAAAGTATGAACAGTCTGTACTCTGCAGCTGTTCTGTCACCTTTACCAATCCTGTATTATGCCTTTAATGGCTGCTAGCCGGCTTTCTGCTAGGAGATGTCAGAGTTCTAGAAATCAACAAGAGGGGAGGACAGGGCTCGCTGACGGAAACTCAAACCATTCTGCAGATTTCTATTTCACATTTGACAAGGTTATGAACTTGAAAGAGCTCTTGAAGAAAACTTGGGTTCATCCTTTAACAGAAACATTCTTGACTTGTTTTTGCTTTACTGTTAGTGCTGCCGAGCTTCGTCATGTGATGACCAATCTTGGTGAGAAGCTGACCGATGAAGAGGTTGATGAGATGATCCGAGAAGCAGACATCGATGGAGACGGTCAGGTTAACTACGAAGGTAAAAATGACAACTAGACTGTCCAGATTCCTTAAAAAACATTGCTTTAAAAGCATTATCCCTCTAGAAAATCACAATGATTAAAGAACAGTTAGTTTCCATTGAGCAATAGAATTGCCAGGAAAGTTGCTTTTAAACATTTCCAAATAATTGCAAGACACATCGAATTGCATAAATTTTCTGTAAAGCAAAAGGTCCTCACAATTTTACTTAGTCTTTGAATCATCAAAGTGAAGAGTGTCTAGAAAAAAAGAAAGGTTTATGAAATACGACATAGACACTGTGTTTCTTTTGTTCAATTAACTTCCATTAACAAAACAGAATTGCAGGGAAAATTTCTTTTGAACGTTTGTAACTTCTTACAAATTTTGGTTTTAAATGCTCATCGAATTGCATTGATTTCTTGTAAAGAAAATCGTGCTCACAGTTTTACTTTGGCTCTGAATCATCAAAATAAAGAGCGTCTAAAAAAAAGAAAGGTTTATAAAATTTGACATAGAAACTGTATTTCTTCTGTATTTTCAGAATTTGTGACAATGATGACATCAAAGTGAGGTCACGACAAGCTGTTAGCCTCGCTGTGGAGTTGAACCCACCGTATGGATAGATGCTGGAGAAATCCATCGTCTCTTTTTTTATTAAAACTCTCAAACATTACCAACTTCTTAATTGCAGCTTTCATATCTCGTTTAAAGCTAAAATGCCTGTTTATGTAATTCAGATCTAAATTGATCTTTTTTTTACTATGTTGGTCCTGCCAATTTTTAATTACTGCATACCATTTCATGCAATATTTGTAGTTGTATGTTATCACTTGCCCAGTATAAAGCCCGATCCCTTGCCAAAATTTTGTATTTTTGCTCTCGACCGAAGCCACCGAACAGGGAAGGGTTTGTCAGTTTGAATCTGTCACTAAGCATTATTATGTATAAATAGTACGCAATGATTTCATGTTTTGTTTTTGTTTTTATAACTTTTTCTATTTGAGATTGAGATTGGACTTTTTATACTTTGTATTCTGGGGTAACAATTGGCGGCTTTCCATTGTTGGGAACATGATTAATTTCATTTCTATGATGCAAGTTAGCATTAGCAATTAATTGACTTAAAGGTACATGTATAATGCATGATTGGTAAAGGAAAGGTCACAGAACAGCACTCACACTTTGACTGATCCAGTATGTAGATGAAATGATAAGCCTGTGAAGATTTGAGCTCAATCCGGCATCCGAGACACGAGAAAATAGCGAAAACCCGACTCAATTTTTCTTTTAAAACATAAAGAATGGTTTTGATATTACCCCGAGATCAAAACTGTTTTCTGTCTTTGTTTGACTACATGTAATTTCTGGATAAATACACCATTTCAGGTGGAAATATTTTAACGGTATGTTTCTACCAGCAACATTTTCATACCCTGAAAGTTATAGGTCAATCTGTGAACATTTCTGTTTGGGTATGTTTCCAATCCTGTACTGTACCTTTAAGACAAACTTTCTAGATCATTACCAAAACCTCACAGAATAACAATTGATTCCAACTTTGCATAGTCGGAAAAACAGCAAGTATACAATTTGCCAGTTATCATTTACATTCGTACACAAGAGAAAATTATTGAAATACTTATTTCAGCATCGAATCAATTCCATTTAAAATTCTCTCCGAGAGGCAAGTTAAAGGTATAATACATGATTGGTAAACTTCACAGAACAGCACTCACACTTTGTCTGATGAAACATGTACATGAAGTAATAAACCTGTGAAAATTTGAGCTCAATTGGACATCTGGGTCACAAGAAAATAGCCAAACCAGCACCATCTTCTCATACCCTGAAAGTTATACGTAAATCTGTGAACATTTTTGTTTGAGTATGTTACCAATCCTGTACTGTACCTTTAAAGAGGACTCCATGTTAAATGAGACTTAGTTGTCATGTGAAATTTGTTTGTGAAAGAAATGTAAGACAAAGGAAAACATATTGATCTGAGTCCAGTTAGCAGTTACTTCAAGTCTTCTTAAAATACGAACATTTTTCAGATGATGTTACCAATTATTTTTGTTTTGCATTGCTTTTTGTCTTTTGTTTTTATTCTCATATATACGTTCTAGTTCAATAATATAGTGCTTTCATTTGCACCTAAAGAGGTTCATAAACTCTTCGTTTTTTTACAGAAACTGTTTTTAAGGCATGCCAATAGACTAAATATGTAAATAATTGCAGAGTTGAATCTTGTAAGGCTTTCATGTGTGCATTTATGCAAGATCTTGTTGGGAATTGGCTTGTCATTATTCTGCTGTCGGCAAAAGTTTTGGTCAACTTCCATAAGTTGTTTTTTGTATTTACTCATGCATAACTTTGATCTTTTCTTCATATAAAAATCAGCAATTTTGTAAAACTTGGATCGATAATTAAAAAACATATCTTGAAACTTTTCATCAGTTTGTGCGTTGTGTATTTGATTTCAAATCGTGATGGGTGTTAATGGACATGTAGTTATCAGTAAGATTTCATAAACGTTAATTTTGTCTTAAAAAACACCAACAATTAAAACAGGTCAACAAAACAGGTCAAAACAATACATGCAATTGCATCAATAGACTGGGACAAACAATTTCTCTCGTTTTGTTTCCTTTGGCACCCGTGGTTCGTATCAGGTTATAGTACTCGATAAGCCTTGAATGTGTGCATCATCGGTGTATTATTCATGGTCAATACTCTGTAAGACTGTTAGGGTTTCATCAGCTAAACTTGGGCCGTGTCCCAATATTACTCTGGCTGCGCGGCTACCGCAGATAACACACAAGTCTATGGAAATGCCTGCAGTCACTGGCTAGTGGCTACCATAATTATGTACATGTGTAATTTGCAGCCGCAGCCAGAGAATGGGAGACTTTGGAGAACCGGTCTTCAAGTCAACAGCGCACGCGCAGGCACAACAGCGCAGGCGCAAAACAACGCGCGCATGCTCACAATTGCGGTTCTCCAAAGTCTCCCATTGGGACACGCCCTTTTACTCTTCATGACGCTACACGGAAGCTAGCTAGCACTCCCATCACCCAACCTTGATGTGAGATCAAGGAGCTCATCTCATTCAACATCACTGATGACGTATTCAAGGGAGGACGGGGATGAAAGGATATTAAACAGGAGCAGTACACACCCAACCAAGCACCTGCTATAACTGTGCATGAAAAAGAGGGGTAAAATAAATAGTATAGGCCTACGATTTAAACAAACAGAAATAATGATCACACGACTGCATGCAAGGGGTGCATTAAACATTAATTCTGCTGAAGATGGTACGCATTGAAAGGCAGAATGGCCTGCGGTATACCTTTGAGACCGTGGAAATAAATCAGCCACACAATCTTCAAATTAATCGTTTAAATAATTTATCCCCAAACTGTGACGTTATACGTATTATACCTGACACTTCTGTGTTACATTGACCTTAACCGATATTTTTCTAAATTGCATTTTCTTCTACTTGCACTATCGATATTATTTTTCCAGAGTTAGGGGTGGGGGGTGGAGGGGGTGGATGGGGGACTGATGTTCTAATCCTGTATAAAAGGATTTTTGTCAGCTTAAGTCAATGCGAACGATCCTGAATCGTAATGTCAGACCCTCCTAAATGTTAGTATGATTTGTGTCAGGCCATAATAATTTTGGTAGATTAGCAAAATGTTTTAGTTTATTACTTTTACTAATTTTTGTGGGGGCACAGTTTCCTCAACACGAAATGCGGTGCTTTGAATGGAACGATTGGATAAGTGTATACTTATTGTCATTATATGACATAATTCTCTCAAAAGGTACGGTGTCAATTAAGCTAATACGCATTATTCTAATTGAACACGGCATAATCGAGGGGAAGATTCATCCATGATCCATCGATCATGATCAACCAATTAGGAGATTAAAAGGTTTTTATCTCATCATTATGTGACAAACAATTTCTTTCTGCACTGCAATTTTTAATTAAAACCAGTACTTAAAGGTAGTATCATACTTTGGTAAAATTTGTTCCGCCTGAAATGGTGTATTTATGCATAAATTAGTAAACCAACGACCGAAAATCTTTTTGATCTTTTAAAAGGTCAAAAATAAAAGAGAAAAGACTTAAGAAATACTGTGGCCGTTTTCTGAAACAGTGGGCACCGTAATGGGACTGAAATTTTCACAGATGACTATTACTGTATCGACCTTGATATTTTTGGCCGTGAATCTGTATTTTCTTTGACAAAAACCAAAGTATGATATTACCTTTAAAATTAAATCGCATCATTGTTATGTGACTAACACATTCTATTTGCACCGCAATTATTAATCAAAACTGGTATTTAAACACTCTTAAAAGCCATAATTATTATTTATAACAGTACAGACTATACAGATAAAGTAAATAGGACGAATTGCTAAAAAAGTTGCACATTTTTCGAATCGGACTTCTGTCTTTGATTTTCATAAATATTTATCTTTCACAGGCAGCACCAGTTTATCCAACGGATTGCCTGGAAAATTAGAAATCCGATTTCACTCATAATCTGGTGGCTTGTTGACTTAACATTCAACGGTGTCTTTTATGCGTAATTTGTCTTAGCCGGAGGATGCAGATTAGTTGGGAAAAAAGCAGAATATTTTATTTACTATAATTAACTTCATGAACGAGAGTTTATGCTGCGTTGATTTTCAAGATGTACGTATTAGGGCAATGCACATCACATTGAATCATGATCATAACATACACTGCACGCTTCGATGACTTGGGATCAGAATGACGAACAGGGCACGGTCACGGGAAGGATTTGTTTCCGTGATGATTTTGCTGTGAGGTGATTTTACACACATTTGGTGATTATTTTGTATAAGAATGCAAAGAGTTAAATGCACACATGTATTACGGCAAGGTAAAAGCTGGCGCATGCGCACTCGGAAGAAATGCAAATTCGTCACGGGTACAACGCCGTCACGCCACGTCCCGCACACGCATGAAGGAGACCTCCATAATGAGGTGCAGATAATAAACGCCCATGATAATAGTGTCGTAGACATTGGACTTGATTTGGTGGTGGTAAGTCGGGATACCGCTGCAGGTATGAGGCAAAGCCTCTGCGCATGATCCATGCAGCGGGATAGGAAGGCGCATTGCACCCTTACAGGAATTTGTTCGCATCCACGTTGCTCCTTCTCAGCTATGCGGTATTCTGCTATACACCATCTGCTATGTGCCATGCAAAAGCTATGCACATCATGAGTAGGCCTATTTAACATTTTCCAATCATTATGTCCAGTTTCCCAGTTATTTCAACCTCTATCTGGAATCCCATAACTTAGCTTTTTAATCCGCACACCTTTTTGTTTAATTCCAAAACTCCCGAGCAGAACTTAATTTACTGCCGAGGCCAACAACCCAGTCTTGTCAGCCGGGGTAAAAGATCGCCCCTGGGTCAGCCACGATGGAGCAACATATTTACTGGCTCTCACGCTTGGTCAGACATCATCCATTAACTAGGATATTATTCTTATTAAATAATAGATGACACTTCCCGCCAAAATCTGTAATTAGTCGAGGCGTTCGGGTGCAAGAAAATGCCCCCAGTAGGGCAAGGCATGCGTTTTGTAATTAATAATGCCCGGTCGAGTTACGGGGTCTATAATGGGCCCGCCAAGTGCAATGGTATAACATCTTTTAATTCAACATCTTTATTATAATCAACACTTCGGAGTGTCTCTGATAAACCCCTAAGATTAATGGTTCATAAAAAAGGAGTTCCAAATGGAGGTATTGTTTAAATTTCACAGCAGACTATGTTCTTCAACATGTTAATGCACCCTCTTACGCCCTACCATTCAAGGGGCTACATAGTATTATTATAGCTCAACATAAGTACACGATTATCAAGAAGAGTTATTGTAATCTCAAAGTGCATGACTCTTAAGGGTACAAATTGTTTATAAGAATTATAAATAAGACATAATCGTCATTACTATCCGCAAGATAAAAAGAATGTAAATCTTCGGTGAAAAAAAAAGATTAATTGGGATGATATCATGAAAAATGACTTCTTAGAAGATGACTGAATTTTTTTTCCATGAGTAGTTTGCAAACCACCTCAGTGCTACACCGACGTATAGGTAGTAGACTCTTCTGCAGCATTGACTTGGCTCTTATATCCCTCACACACACACACCACGTCTTGCTTGGCGCGGCATGGGCCGCGTGTCTGACGTGCTTAGCAAAGTTGAAATTCCATTGGCGTGAGTCGCATTACCTAGCATTGCGAAGACGTTGCGCACTTTACTTCCACTCGCACCCGGAGTAACATCGCCGCTTTGCTTTGCATCCTTGTCTCTAAGATTCTACTCCATCCGTGACCTTGGATAAAATAGCCCGTTCGCAACAATGGTAAGTTCACACTTATAATTATTATCTCCTGTTTTTCTAATTACTAATCAAATCCAAGGCCTTAAAACAATGGTTTCATTATAGATGACTGGTACACACAGTTAGGTGAAAGACCTCGAAAATGACATTGAAAAGTAAAAGTTTGCTTCCAAACTCATTTTGATGCAACATTTTCAATCTGATAAATTTTTACTTTCATTATTTTTCACAGGCTGAACAACTAAGCGAAGAACAAATTGCGGGTAAGTGGTACAGATAATTTTATAGCATTCTGCCCCAAACTATTTATGAAAACAGGTTTTCATATTAGTTTATCCTTTTATAGAAAATAAAGGATTTCCCTTCACGGTGACTCAATCCCTGCGTGCATTAATAGCAGTATAGGCGTGTAACTTAGGCAAAGCATATTTCAGAGGAATCAGTGTGCTTGGTAGTTGATGACAACTACCATTTTTATAAATTACTACAACACATTTCCCTGACTGGCTAATGATTCAAATCAAATATTTATGACCCATCAAATATGCATTGCTGTGAAATATTGTCACATGGCTTCATTTTTTTATCATAATTTTGTTTTCAAAAATGCTTGGAGTTAGGAGGGCCTGACGCCGGTTTTTCGCTCCTAGCAGGATCTTTCTCACTTGTCCTTTTTTGGTCAGGTTTCTTTTTTAAATTTCTGAGCCAAATGTTATATTTTTAATAGTTTATTTTTTTCCGAACTTTTGCCATCTTTGTCCTGCCCAGCACCCGTATTCACATCCATATTCAGTAATGACTTGGAATATATTCCTGGGGATTATACCAGATCTGAATTTATATGGGATTATGCAGTATATCTGTTTAAGGAGAGATTAAGCTATCTTCAGGGATTATGTTTTTTCAAGACGGAATCACATTATAGCTGCGCGGCATGAATAATTAATTTGCTTTTAAAGGTTCAGTTTAAGATTCAGTTTTTGAAAAAAAAATACATTTCGTCTTGTTTCCAAAATGCATGAAATTATCATAACACAAGCCGATACAGATTTCGTCAACATGTGCTAAATCTTTTTGGAGAAAGCGACGAAAATAGCAGTTTGTTTTTCATGTAAAGGGCGTTTTTTTCCCGTTCAAAGTAAATTTGATTTCTATGGCTGCAATTGCAATCATTTTGTAATGGTATTCGGATGAAGTGTATTTCCTGTGATGGCAGCATGTCAGAGGGAAATATATTACATTTTCACTGGAATATTAGAAAGTAATGATTAATTCAGTCTCTACAAACTATAGGCTTTCACAACGGAACTGAACTGTGTTTTTCTTAGTCGTTATATACCAATTTTGAACATTATACCTTTTACAAAATGTTGTTATCTGTTCCACTTCTAGAGGTATGGTTGGTATTGTTTTGCACATGCATAGGGGATATGCATAATGAGCAAAAATAAATTCCTGAATTTGGTCTAGATAATCATATTATTGATACAATGGAAATTTATTTTGTTTCTGAAAAGGCACTTCATTAATTAATTTCATAGCACTTTTGTGGAATTTATGTACAAGAAAATAAATGAATTGTTCTTTCGTCCTTTTTGACTGCAGAGTTCAAGGAGGCGTTCTCCCTGTTTGACAAGGATGGAGACGGCACCATCACCACCAAGGAGCTGGGAACGGTCATGAGGTCACTGGGTCAGAATCCCACCGAGGCTGAGCTGCAGGACATGATCAACGAAGTCGATGCTGACGGTAGGTCCCCAAATTTGATTTTGGTCCATTATACCCTCTTATTTACTCGATTTCATTCCATTTATTCATTTTAAACCGTTTAAAGTATCGGTAGTCTAGTAAATGATTTCATAACCCGTTGTTTGTTGATAGTAAAAGGAAAACCATAATAATGTATTCAATTTTGTCTGATTTGGTACGGTATTTCGGGTCCTTTTATTGTTAAGGCTCACCCGACTGTGATTCCAACCCTCGTGCATCAGAAGAGTTGAGTTTTTAGCACTTTGCATCAAATCTTGACAGTTAGCTGAGAGGATATCGATTGAGAAAGACTAAAATATAATTCCAAAGATTATTATGTATCTAATTCACATTGAGATATATAAAATTATTTTGGCAGTGAGGCGCACGGTCGGTAGATTGAAGAGTTTTGAAAAACAAAACAAGACAAAGCGATCAACGCAAACGGTAAATTGTTGGCTTTGTATAATTATGCTTAAGTCCCGTTGAACGTTAATAATGCCCGAGTGTGCTACTGAGGTAATTACTCCCATGCCTGTTTCACAATTTCAGGTAACGGTGAGATTGACTTCCCCGAGTTCCTGACGATGATGGCGCGCAAGATGAAAGACACAGACAGCGAGGAGGAGATCAGAGAAGCTTTCCGAGTCTTCGACAAGGACGGCAACGGATTCATCAGGTGCGTTATATTCATACACAACATCTCTTGTCCCTGAGTTTAACTTCAGAGGTTGCAGAGGACTCCTGCAGTGATGGAACATAATACCTAAAACAAATGAGCATTAGGCCACATGGAATCGGCGCACAGTGGCTTAATTTGTATAATTATAGATTTTCTCCTGTTCTTACTATAATTCTCTCTCTTTAAAATCATCCACAAGCCGAAGAAAATTTACAATCTATAGCATTAATTTACAACTTGCAAACAGTCATGTTCTTTACTTCCTCAAAATGGAGGATTTCATTTCTTCTGGTTTCTACGGTTGTACCGGACATGCATGCGAAATAATTTATGCACAATTTGAAATAGCAAAGACAATATGCAGCGATTTTATATACAACTGAAACAACAAAATTGCATAACTGAACAAGAAGTAACACTGCACAATAGTTCACCCCTGCAATCTGGATGACTACTCCCATTTGGCATTGATTACTCTGGCATTAAAAGAACAGTGACATAAAAAGGGAAACGAATTATGATGGTGTGCATGAATCATTATCGGCAGTCAATCAATAGAATGATAAAGATGATTACAAAACGCTGATAATGATGGGGGAAAGATAACATTCCTGCACAACATTCAAGTGAAACAGAGATAATCCTATACGCAGGCTCCATACAAAATAAACCTCTTTCTGCAGACCAGCCCACACTGCACGCCCATATAAGGACAAAAATGCATACTTCCACATCAAACTGGTCGACATTGTAGCCGAGAATGACTGAATGACATAGGACAGGTGCCCCCGGGCCATCATTATCACTAACTGCATGTATATCATAATAAATTTGTGCCAGTTTATTTCCATAATGGCCTGTTGGTTATGATCGCACATTTTGCAGCGATAAATCATCATCACTGCACACAGTATTGGCGCACGATGACAACGTATAGCACGCCGCGGTGACAAGTTAAAGCTATATCAGTCATCAAAATGCAATATCTGGGGGTTTTGGTTGTCAGTTTTGTGTGATGTGGGGACATCGGCGCATCTGTTACATTCCAATTTATTACTTTCCGTGTCTCGTGTCAATTATTAGTATTATTGGCTTAAACGTAGTATCATACTTTGGTAAGAAACCAAAACAGAAATGTTCACAGATTTACGTATAACCTACAGGGTATGAAGATGGTTGTGGTATAGAAACATACCGTTAAAAAATTTCCGCCTGAAATGGTTTACTTATCCTGAAATTAGTAAAACAACGACCGAAAATCTTTTTGATCTTTTAAAAGATCACAAATAAAAGAGAAAAGACTTAAGAAATACTGTGGCTGTTTTTCACTGTTTTCTCAAAAAGTGGGCACCGTATGGGACTGAAATTTTCACAGATGACTGTTACTGTATATCTGTCTTGGTATTTTTGTCCATGAATATGTATTTCTTTGATAAAAACCAAGTATGATATTACCTTAAACAAAAACAATCAGACTCGATGAAATTGTGCATTCGTTTTAGGGATAGACCTCCCCTCCCCCCCCCCCCTTCCCAGCATTCGAAGAAAAATGAGAGTAGGGTGCATGTGTTGTTCAGGAATGTACGGAATGTTAACGTGGCCATTCACATTTTGAAGAATTTGATATTGGAGAAGTACTTAGATACATATGTTTTTTTGTAGACGTTTATCGAGGAGGTGACGTCAATTGAGGATTTGGGAAGTGATGTCTTTTCCTGGAATGATGTCTCTTACAGACTTGGAAAGAGTCTAGGCGGTCTAATATGATAATGGGAGCTATACATGGCGCATGGATTGCCATACAAAGGGGGTAAATAGGCCAACCAAACAATGACGATATATTCTTATTTTGTTTCTCAATTTTTGTTTCCTCAGTGCTGCCGAGCTTCGTCACGTGATGACCAATCTTGGCGAGAAGCTGACCGATGAAGAGGTTGATGAGATGATCCGAGAAGCAGACATCGATGGAGACGGTCAAGTCAACTTTGAAGGTATAATTTTGATTTTTTTTTTGTTACCAGCAAGACAATGAATTTCCACGACTGCATTGAAATTTTGATTTAAAAGGTCTGTTTTTGGTTTGTTTCTATAGACAGGGATTAGGGATAATGTACGTAGTTTACATGAACCCGTATGATGCTTCAGTTTTATCTGCAGGTTCTCACTTTTTACACGATCAATAGCCTATGGCTCCCTAAAATAATAGTAAATACCTAAAATGACTACTTGTGTCTTGGCCGAGAAAGGAAGCGAGTTTCAGTAGCCCAGTTGTGGTTTGGGGCTATAGGTGCATTATACTGACCTTCTTGCACCGCCATCCAGGGGTCGGTTTCACCAAACTCATCCTAACTTACTATCAAGCGTAGGACTTACGAGGCATTGCAACCATCTGTGTAGGATACGATGAGTTATCTTTCATAACTGAAGTTATGATCGATCGTAGTGCTTCGTGAAATCGAGCCCTGGTGAATTTCTTATGTGAGGAATTCAGAGCATCTTATTTTGCTCCCAACGGGATACGCCAGGAATGCAATAATTCAATCATATATATTACTGTGCATGATATAGCGCAGAATATTGTATGCTTACATGCATTAGAGGTACAGTACAGGATTGGTCAGGCGCGGTTCTACGGGGGGGCTAGGGGGGGGGGGGGGGGGGCTGTAGCCCCCCAAAAAATTTGGTCTAGCCCCCCCCCAAAAAAAAAATGCAAGTGAAAAAAACCAATTCTTGAAGATACTGGATTTTTTCTGTTATTAAGCGCCAATTACATTAAAAACGCGGTGTGTGGGCTATAATGTGCATGTTTTTCGACCCCTAATAAGACATGGCAGAAGCGAGTGTTAGAAGAACCCAAAATATTGGGTCTTCTAGCCCCCCCCCCCCCCAAAAAAAATGGCTCTTCTAGCCCCCCCAAAATTTTGGCTCTAGAACCGCGCCTGGGATTGGTAACACACCCAAACAGAAAATAATGTTCACAGATATTTACGTATAACTTTCAGGGTATGAAAAGATGGTGCAGGTATAAACATACTGTTAAAATATTTCCGCCTGAAATGGTGCTGTATTTATTCAGAAATTAGTAAAACAACGACCGAAAACAATTTTGATCTCGGGGTTAAGATCGAAACCATTCTATATGTTTTAAAAGAAAAATGGGATTTTTCGCTATTCCTCAAAATGTTCACATTATTTCATCATGTTGGATCAGACAAAGTTTGAGGGCTGCGCTATGACCTTTATCAATCATTATACATTTTTATGTATTGGCGCCTGGCAGATGAGGGTATGGTCATACTTTGGTTTTCATCACAGAAATACAGATTCATGGGCAAAAATTTCAAGACAGAGGTACAGTAACGGTGAACATTTCAGTCCCATACGATGCCCACTTGTTCAGAAAACATTGAAAAACAGCCACAGTATTTCTTAAGTCTTTTCTCTTTTATTGTTTATCTTTTAAAAGATCAACAAGATTTTTGATCGTTGTTTTACTAATTTCTGGATAAATACACCAGTCAGGCGGAAACATTTTAACGGTATAAGTAAGACTTAAAGCTATGCATGGTGGATGTACTAAAATGAAGGTAAGTTTGCGGTGACACCATGTTATCTCTTCTGTGAGAGTGTGTGGTTCTGAGAAGAACCGTAGGTATTAACTCGACGTTCCGAACAGTGTGCTCTGTTCGTCCTCAGGAGAATGACTGAAGGACGAACAGAGCACACTGTTCGGAACGTCGAGTTAATACCTACGGTTCTTCTCAGAACCACACACTCTCACAGAAGAGATTACATGGTGTCACCGCAAACTTACCTTCATTTTAACGGTATGTTTCTACCACCACCATCTTCATACCCTGTAGGTTATACGTAAATCTGTGAACATTTCTGTTTTGGTTTCTTCCCAAAGTATGATACTACCTTTAATGATTTTAGTCTCATTTTTCACTTTCTAATTCCTCCCTTTTTCGTTTCTTTCTTTCGCTTCAGAATTCGTAACAATGATGACATCGAAATGAAGGCCTCCCCGATACACCCCCGTGTCTCGTCACCTTATATCGTTGTATTCATTCATTCTGTCTGATTGTTGTGTGCGACCAACTGACGAAAGATGCCGCTAAGAAGATGGTCACCTGTGTCCTATCACACCCCTCGGAGGATTGCATCACTAATCGACAAAGGCAGAGGGCGCCCTTCTCTGCTGTGTGTGTAAATAAAAACCAAAAAAAGACGGAGTTCATGGACATTATATTGTCGTCGTGGCGTGATTGGACAATGCTGGGCACGTGATAAGACTGCATATAATGCCCCGTAGCGGTGACCAGTCTACCCGTGCAAAAAGTGATCTCAACCGTGGAACGCTCGTGTGTTTTTTAAACAGAACGGTTGGTCAAAACTCGATATTAATGTTTGTTTAAAATTATGGGTTTTTTTCTGAAGATGAATTATTGGTATAGGGGAAAGCTGAACTCCACGAAAACTCGAGTTATGCAATACCAATGGGAACATTTAAAACAAAACCAATCATTAAACAATAACAACATCACCAGCACCAGCACCAGCAGCAACAACACCACAAATAGCAGCAATAGCAACAGCATCAACAGCAGCTGCATTAACACCAATAACAACAACCGCGTCAACTTCAGCAGCAGCAGCAATATCAGCGACAAAAGCCAATACAGTAACACCGTCTGCAGCAGCAACAACAGCAGCAGCGGCAACAACAGTTCATGTAGCTGCAGCATTATAGAAACAATGAACATAGACACAAATCAGAATCCGCAACAACAACAACAGAACCACCTCAATCCAAATACCCAACACCCATGCGATGCTACAAAGGAGTATATACTATTATTAATGATTATGAATTTAATGTTTCAAAAAAGTATTTATTGAATTTTCACTTTGTTCTATAGTCCTTGGTTAATTAGGTCTATTTAATAGCTGAAGATGTCAAATTATGCACAAAACATCACTTCTGGTAATAGCGCAGCTTTTCAAAACCTATATAGTTGATTATAATAACAGCTTTTTGTGAAGTCCACAATATTTGGCTATAATAGTCAAAGTTATTTCCGTTTTCTATTATAAAATATTAATACCAAATTCGATATTGCCAACATTGCTTAGGTCATATGAATACTCTTTATTAAATTCTGATGTACTATCCGTTTCTTTTCAGATATTTAATTGGTAAAATTATTGTTTTACCTGTTTTAAGAGCATTGAAATGAAATATCAAGCAACAAATCTTTAGGCGGTTATTGAGCAATCATCCAACTCTGATTGACTTTCTCATCAAATTTGACCCCTTTTCCAGAAATGGAGAAATAATCTTTTATTATTACAAGTGGATATAGAGTGCTATAACTCTTTGATACTTTTAGCAAATCTTGAATATCCCTTTCAGTCTATTTTTGTGTATGTTTCGCATAAATATTCAGCAATAGCTTACTATGTGGCCACTTTTACTGGCCACAGAGAATACAATCCAAGACAAAGTTCTGTCAAATATACTGCAAACTTTGCTGAAGTTTCGATTCTCTTTTTGAATCATCTTTAACTCTTTCGTTGTCAAATTTCGGTGAACTTCTGTGTATTACTAAAATCCATATTGTACTAGAAAACACAAGAACTCGATATACCGACCCGACTGTTTTAGTTCTGAAGCTTCTTTAACAAACAAAAAAACACATTTGAAAGACAAAGAAAATGGGTGATTTAAAACAAACAGAGATCGCAAAAATTACACACAAAGTATTATGAAATCTGTCTTTTAAAGGACACATTTCAAAATGCTTTTCCCTCTCTCTAAATTAAGGGCTTATTATGGGGGCCTATTTGCGCATTTTTCTTTATTTTGCCATACTGTGGTCAGAAATCGCAAAACATGTTCACGATTTGAAAAACAAAAATGTAATTATTCCTTTTTTATATTTGCAAATATATTAGTCTTATTTATGGTATTTTATCATACAGAGTAAATAAGAGAATGTTTCTCAAACTTTCAATGTAAGTGGTTTCCCCCGGTGCAGGGTCTCGTTGCAAGTCTCGCGATAGTCTGTTATAGTCTCGCAGTATGGGCGCGTCTCACTGCTTGTCATCCGGATGAGTGTGACGCTATTCAATACTGCTAGTTTTCCGGAACCACTGTCTCTGGACTTGCAGACAGTCTCCTTAAAGGGGCTTTTAATAATTATACCGAGTTTTCTGATGTTCTTCTCGCGTGTTTGGTGTTTTTACGCGATTTATAAATAAAACTATGAAAAAAATAAATCCATATCGTGGAATTTATAATCTTGAGTGTTATACAATCTGCTTTTTTAATTTGTTTAAAGGTAGTATCATACTTTGGTAAGAAACCAAAACAGAAATGTTCACGGATTTACTTATAACTTACAGGGTATGAAGATGGTGGTGGTAGAAACATATACCGTTAAAATTGTTCCGCCTGAAATGGTGTATTTCTCAAGAAATTAGTAAAACAACCACCGAAAATCTGTTCGATCTTTTAAAACATCAAAAATAAAAAAGAAAAGACTTAAGTTATAATGTGGCCGTTTTCACTGTTTTCTCAGAAAGTGGACACCGTATGGGACTGAAATTTCACAGATGACTGTTACTGTATCTTCCTTGATAATTTTGCCCATGAATCTGTATTTCTATGACAAAAACCAAAGTATGATACTACCTTTAAATGCACATGCGTTATTTATCCACTGATTGTTTTCTATCCCTCTTATCATTATGGGTTTTAGATTGGGTAGCGGTAAAAACAACAAAGGTAAAAACATGTTGACATTTTTCATAGCAGCCTGGCTATGCAGTGGGTATGACATAGAGTCCACAAAGAGAAGGGGGGGGGGTCTGATAATGAATCAGCCAAGTCGATTGTCAAGAAAGTAAACATTATTCGCATCCCATGCCAAAGACGAAAACATGTTACAGAGTATATTGATGGTGTATGCCCAATGATAGCATTGTCCTAATATCATACGCACAGAGTCATTGGACACTCAAAGTGTATTATACTGCCATAATTAGCTAAGGTGGTAAACGGGCACACTTAGGTTAACAATGATGTTTGGCAAGATAGGCACAGAAATATGGGGATGATCCTATTGTCCACCACCCAGTTCAAACTGGTTCAAACAGTGCCCGAGATACATACCCCAATACCCCGTAATCTACCCCCTTGTGGAAAGACATTGGTCCTTTTGGTATCATCTCATGAACATATTCATTGCATTCGTTGATAAAATCCATTGTATTTCCGATGCTGTAAAAGGACCTTCACAGAAAATCAAGCTTTGCGTCTTAGGCCACATCCAAAATCTCTGGCTGCGACCGCAAGTAAGACGTACATGTACGTCTATGGAAACGGCTGCAGTCACTGGCTAGTGGCTGCCATAGGTGCATGTGTAATTTGCCGCCGCGGCCAGAGATTTGGGACATGGCCTTGGTCTGTTGAGAGTTCAATAAGAGCAAGTCAGCTGACCGATGGAACACGCTCATTGGTTGGCTTCCATCCAACCCGGCTTGCTGATTGGGCGCAAGTTGGTGGAGTGACTCTATGAATATTCATTGGTTGGTTCACGCAACGAATGAATGACATGCGCCGAGTTACAGGCTGGTGATGTGTTTTGTTTGGTGAGGGTGATTGTTTTGCTTTGCTACGTTTGTTTTTACTTTGTTTAGTTGTAATTTTTTGTTAACCATACACCCATAAAAAAGTGCTTAGTAGAAGAGATGAGAAAAAGGTCAGGGCAGGAGAGGAGGCCATGTTGAACAAAAGGTGGCGCTCTTCAGCCGAGGGCCAACAGCAAACATTTCCATCGTGCACAATATTATCAACAGTAAAATGGTGGATGAACTGAGGATAAGAAATCAACTTCAACTGCTTCTGTTATTGAATGTTTCTCAACTGCAATTAACCTAACGAAAATTTAAAAGAATTTGACAGATTTTAAATATTCTAATGAGAATTGTTGAGCATCATCGCAAAACCCGAGAGGATCTAATGGGTTGGGCACCACTACAGGTGAACCACACTAAATACCTCAAAAAACAATGCGCCGAGATGACTATCATATTCTGTCTACCCTCAAATTCTTTTTAAATATGCAATTTTTGGGGGGTCGTGCAATTAATATATTGTGTAATTATGACTGGTTATCACAACATGGGGGTTCAGTGCTTCAGCCTAATGTAGAGACTTTAGACATTTGGGTTTAAAATCCGGCCCTACATTGTTTTGAACGTGGAGGGTTCCTTCATGAAAACTGGTATACAAGTCGGTTACGGAAAAAAATTCCGGGGGTGTTTTTGGGGGCAATTATCAAAACATTCAATCGGCTAACAAACCAAAAATTAAAAAGAATTGGGTAGATGAGGGTTCAAACTACCGTACGGTTAACAGTATTGCAACAAAAACTGAGAGACTCCTGGATGAGGTTTTTTGAACTGTGAAGTTGAGGGATTTTTCACTAAAGTCAATGGGAGTTTATTAGTGTGGTGCATGCACCACTAACAGAGCGCCCTCTGTATGTGCTCTAAACCAGGTTTTCTCAAAGAGCTCTTTGAGAAAAAGAGGAATGGGGTCGATTTCACGAAACCCTTCGATCGATTGTAATTCCATTGCAAAGGATAACCCATCATATCCTAAATAGGGATGCAATGCATCATAAGTCATACGATTGATTGTAAGTTACGACGAGTTTAGTGAAATCGACCCCTGGCGTGCTGATAGTGACATGACCCAAATTTGCATAACTCAAGTCTCACTGGAAATTGTTTAGGGGGTTGGGTAGATGTGAGGGCAATTGGTCATTGGGTCAGTAATGTACTTTGTAGAACAGTATTAAGATGCAAAACCAGAGCGTGCATTGTTGTAAAAGTGATTAGGAATTCGAATGCATTTTAGGGCGATGCTTTACACGGCTTGCATGGTTGAAGGTGGAGAGTAAAAAAAATATATTATATATTAAACGGTTTAGAAGGATTAAAAACTTCAACGCTTAGTTTCGGTATGAAAGCTTTCCATCTACGTGTATTAGGCATACTTCCCAGATTCCTATATCTTTTATGTGAAATAGTTCCCTTTTAAAGGCTATGTATTCGGGAATCTATGTACTTGAAATCCTTATAAAATCGCACCAGTATTCGCTTGAAATATTAAAACAAAATTACACAATCATGAACAGGCACAACACGTAAGTTGATATTCGTTGTCTTCTCAGAAACAGTCATGAATACTAATTTGTTTTGACGATTTAGTTTTTCGATATGAATTCAATGAATTTAATAATCAATATAAAAAGTAGATGATTAGAATTGAGTGCACCTTTAAAACCCCTGATCCCTAAAGTTATAATTATGGAATAAATGACGAATAATGTTTTGGATTTGGCAACTTACATTAGTTCTATCATTTGATTATGCATAGGCTTATACATCTGCCTTTTTGATTATGTTATGGATTGTATTATTTTGTTATCATGTTTGTTTCAGGTTGCAGCTTTAAACCCTGTTAATGATTTCTATGATTTGGTGCACTGAGGATTGGTTGTAGTTTTTGTGTGTACATACCCGTCCCTAATGCATAAAACAACTGTTACAGATGGAAAACCTTTCTGCATGCACTTTGCTAAATCTGTTTACCATACGGATCTATGCAACTGGCATCCTGACAATTTAATTAAAAATCAAAATTAATAACTAACTAAAAGACTGCCCACGTAAATTACAAAGGGCCGAAACATGCATAGGCCGAATAGTTACGTCGATATCGAGGTGAGTCAATGTTGATTGTTCAGATCACGAAAGGCAAAGTTATATTTGCTCAGCCTAAGTATGTTTTTTGGTGACGTAAACTGATGACAGTGATTACTCTATATGCATATGTGGTGTATAATATTTGATATTAAGGTACAAGGTGCGGCATTATTGCTTCACTTCTCCGTCTGGCTCGATACAAATCACTTCAGCAGTTCTTCGTCTGTATACAGGAAACCTTCGGACTTCAGACATCATGGCAGTAAGTGGAACATTTATATTGCTATATAACTTATGATTTGCATGCTGTTACCATTTTATCATATAAATTACACAGTTTATTATAGTCACAAATATTTGAATTTCCCTGAACTCATGCAGATCTTACATGCAGATCTTACCTATGGAGAGTTTAGTCGATATCACGTCTAGATCATTAAACGAATTCACACTCCACCGTACTGCATTTTATCATGTTCGTGCCTTTTCTGTACTGTGGGAGATTTGTACAAAAAGTCAGCACTTGTCACATTGTTTTCCCCACAAATATAACTGATGAAGTTTTGTTGAAAACTAAAATGAATGTGCAATCGTGAGTTTGTGCAGAAAGCAGCCCGAGAAATATAAAAAATTATGTTTGAGTCCATACTATGCGTATGAGTGGGAGTCATGCATCTCACCAAGCATTTTTTTTTTCGATTTCTCATCAGTTGATTAAGTGACAGGTTTGTGCACATCTTGTAATAAATGAATGATTAATTATTAGTGGGGGAAATATAAGGGCAGCCCAGTTGGTGTAAGTGACCATGCTGGTAGACAGCTGATTGTGGCAAAGTTAATTTTTCTCATTGCCAAATTCATGGGTCGTTAAAGGTAGTATCATACTTCTTTTTTTACAAAGAAATACAGATTTATGGGAAAAAAATATCAAGACAGATACAGTGACAGTCATCTGTGAAAATTTCAGTCCCATACGGTGCCCACTTTCCGAGAAAACAGTGAAAAACGACCACAGTATTTCTTAAGTCTTTTCTCTTTTATTTTTGATCTTTTAAAAGATCAAAAAGATTTTCGGTCGTTGTTTTACTAATATCTGGATAAATACACCATTTCAGGTGGACAAATTTTAACGGGTTGTTTCTATCAGCACCGTCTTCTTACCCTGAAAGTTATACGTACTTACCTAGGTATGATACTACCTTTAAGTTTGTTTCAGTGCGATTTGTATATATCTGATTTGTGGAATACACATCATCTTTTGATGACTGCTTTTCTTTTTGCGTTTTTTCTTCATCTTTTGCATTTCCATGTACGAGTTGGCCAGGGTGTCATATTTGTCCGAAAAGTCAATTAAATTAAAAAAAATAATAAATAAATGAATAAGTAAATGAATACATTAATACATAAAACAACAGCTAGTAAGACATGAAAACCGTTTGAGGCCGTCTATACACAAAGTAAATCACCCAGGTTAGTGTGAAGTTACTTCCAATCATTCACAAAGGACGCTATAGAACGACGCTTGTCCATGCTGCAAAATGCTCTAATCACCTATATTATCCTCTAAGTACATTGCACTGTGTACATAATGATTATGATATAATACAATGTAGACTCATACACCAGAATGACTCATAAGCTAAAGTATATTTTAGATTAAACAGATGAAATATCAGATAAAGATGTACCAAGGGAAGCAGAGTCTACACATACATGTAAATACACAATATTGTGGGTGGATGCGTGCTACGTACGTGCATCCAAAACAAGTATGGCGGATTAGTTTGGGCATGGGTAGGGTGTGGCATGTATAAGGATAATCTTTTATCGGGTTGTCACAGTTTCTGTTTTGCTGTTTGGCCTCAATACATAGGCAATACTGTATCTCAGTGAAACAATTTAATGTCATATGGAAACTATTATCGACAACTTTCGAACATTGTGATCTAACGGAAGGAAGTTGTACAAGTAATAAACTGCTGCAAACTGCTCATATCAGCCCAAATTACCTGAAATAATGCTTGGAGTTAGGGGTACCTGACGTGTTTCAATCCTAGCAGGATCTTTCTTAAAGGTTAAAGAGAAAGATCCTTCTAGGATCGAAACGCGGAAGGAAGTTGTGATAAACATTAACCCCTGAGTGAATGAAATTGAATTAATCTTATTCTTTTACTCCAATTTTGACAGGTACAAGTGAGCGCAGAAAAGAAGAAAGGTACGTACCTCGTAGCCGGTACAGATTTAAAGAAACAGTGTATGAAAAGATTATTTGTAAAAGCTGGATAACCTTGAAAAGTTTCAAAAAATGGATAGTGACGTTTTATAGAGAAAAAAAAACGAAAAAGAGTTATGGGTTTTAAACTACAGGTTTTTATGAAAAAGCCAGCTTCAGTCTGCCGAAAAGGGACTGAAATCTCGACTGAAATAATGATTTTTGGCTCGAGTTGAAGATTAACTTAACCTGTCCGAATTTCATCGACTGAGGGTGGTATTCTAACGGAGTAAACAATGTACTTACAGAGACCATGCTTGATGAACATCGCTAATGAATTCGAAGAATACTCAATAATGGCGGGACTCTGGAACTTCATGTATACCTAAAAGAAATGATACAAAAGGCATTTAATTTACAGGTTTTCAAAATAATATTGGGACCTATTGTTTTAGAAAATCTCCACAATTTCGAACTGGGTAAGTTCTGAATAATTAATTGCATATATTGGTAGCAATCAAATCCTATATCCTGGGGCCAATTTCATAAGAGCTGCTTAGCACAATAAATTGCCTAGCACAAAAAGAGCTTGCCCATGCCCAATAAAACAAACCACCATTGGAAATTCTATTTGATATTCGTGGTCAGCGAACAACAGCCAAAAAACAATTGCAAGTGATACACAACACACGGAAATTTGGTTGTTAATCCTGTTTTTACTAAGACAGAAATGTCATGCTAAGCCAATTTTCGTGCAAAGCAGATCTATAAAATTGGCCCCATAACTTAATCACTTTCTAGATTGATGGTTTGTAATGTTCTTTTAACGATGATTGACAATGCTTATTACGTACAGCCTACCAAGAGGCATTCGGCTTGTTCGACAAGGATGGCAATGGCCAGATCAGCAAGGATGAAATCCGTTCAGTACTGAAGGAGCTTAAGAGGGATCCATCAGAGGCAGATCTGGACAACATCGTGGCCGAGCTCGACACAGACAGTAAGATAACGTCTTCAGAATTAAGTGCATAATTATGAATTATTATTGACTGATATTTAGGAGTCGTGAACCGACAAAAATTCAAATGATCTTTAATCTGATTCTTTTCGTTAGGGATTTATTTGCCACTGAAATCTTGCAGTAATATTGACAATGTAGGTGTTTTTCTCCAATCGTTTGGTTACCTTTTTCGAGAACGATATGTAATTTGGTGAAATTATTTATGTTTCTTTGCTGTTGTAAGTTTTTCAAAGAAATACTGCAACAACATCGGTATACTCAAACTTTTAAGTGCCGCACTCTTCTACGAAGTACATGTACAAAATGGCGTGCGAATTGCAGCTCATTTTCCCGTGAATGTTTTTTTTTCTCAACTTTTTCATGTTTTGTTTGGTTGACAGAGAGTGGATTCATTGAATACAACGAGTTTGAGCAGATGATGATTGCACTGGACGCACTGATCGAGAAAGAAATGAAAGCAGCCTTCGATAGAATCGATCAGGACGGCAGTGGATTCATCAGGTTGGTTTATTGTGCTTTCGGTGTCCACTTTTAGGTAATATTTGTAACAAAATGACGTGCATGCTTGCTGTCCCAGCTGTTGCTTTTTTGTCATTGTTGTTGCTGCTGTTGCTGCTGCTTCTGTTGCTGCTGCTGCTGTTGTTTTTCTTGCTGCTGCTGGGGCTGCTGCTGCCAGTGTTGATGTTTCTGCTGCTGCCGTTGCCGTTGCTGCTGCTGTTGCATTTGCTATTGGTGTCCGTTGAGCGGTGAAGAAAGATAGTGCGATGGCTGAATTAATGGTGACAATCGCGTAATATCCTGTTGCTGCAGTCATCAAAGCTATGCATGCTGTCACTGTTTATGACGTTGCCGCTCAGTGCCGATGCTGTTGTTGCTGCTAGTGCACATGCATCGCACCACTGTTGTTGGAAGCTGCTGATGTTGCTGCATTAAGCTGCTGCTGTTACTGCAGGCTGCTGTGTGTGTCTATCCGCTTCTATTCAGTGTTGTAAAGCTGCAGTTGGCATGTTATCATGGCACCTAAACCCATCGTCTTATCTTTATATCAAATCACAGCATTGAGGAGATGGACGGAGTGTTCAAAAGTCTTGGTGTGACTCTGACCCCGGACGAGCTGAAGAAGGAGATGGAACTTGTGGATCGCAACAGCGATGGCAAGATAAGCTTCGACGGTAAATATCCCCTTCTCTAAAAGAAATCGTTGTACACGATCACTATTGTATGGAAGTAAAATAATGATAGTTCTAAATTCTCAATTGGCTATTCATTTGACCAAGCAATGAAGCCAGCAGAACTAAGTTACAAGCGACAACCAAACAATATCAAAGGACTAGTGTTAAACAAGGGCTGTGTATCTGTCCATTGGCACTGGTAATGGCCCCTTGGAAATGTGCCGAGAACACGCTGGCCCTAGACGTAGCCGTATGTTAAAGTAGATCTGGAATCCTGTTTCGTGGACACGTGCTACTGAATCAAATCTTGAGAGCAGAGGGCGCCCCCTGGCGTCCCCTGCATCTCCTTTGAAACTTAACCATGTCTCATTACCAGTGCATGACCCTTTGTTTACTTAGAGAAGAAAGTCCTAACGCTGACCTAAACAACTGTTGTTTTTGTATTGGTTATTCACAGAATTCAAGAAGATCTTTGAGGCAGTCTGAGCCAGACGAGAGGGAAATGGCGGGAAAGTGGAAGTTCTAGACACACCTTCAATGTAGCTGCAGCTGGACATTTATTTTAGTTTTTGTTTCGATTTTGTCAATTGCTTTTTGTACTCTTAATGAATTTGACACAAATGCATGAAATTTAACCTATGTTCAATTACAATGGTGGCGTCAGGCGGTCTTGCGCAGGGTATATAAAACACTTGGTTTGTGTTCATTGTTTTGCTGTATAAACTGAAAAGGGTATAACGGAATATGATTCGATAATTATCACCAGAGCCCATGGGAATTTAAATTAACAGGATTTTGTTATTCTTATTTTACAGTTCATGCGCGGACTGTCAAATACATTTTGGGCGTATACCACTACAGAATTTACACATCCGCGTTTTGAACAATCGATTTGATTCACAATATAGTTTACATTTTACACTTTTCTTAGCGTAATAAAGCTTTGCCCTTTTCAATAGAGTGGATGTATTTCATGCAGCCCGTATAAACCATTTTGAATAAAACAGGCCGGAAAAGTAAATTATTGTGCCCTGACAGCAAATTTAATGTTCTTATGATTTGTATACATGTATTTGCTTGATTTTGGTGGTAACCCCCTCCCCAGCCCCTTTCCCCGAAAAGAGACCCTTTCTGCCCCGTGTACGTGCCACGTTTATAGGCTACTATTGTATAGCACAAAGGGTTTTGTCCATGTTCCCCTTATAATGTATATCGGCATGTCTGAAACTGCATGATATAGATGTAGGCCCTACAGGGTGTCCCAGAAAAAACCGCAACACTGTGTCGGGACCAAATTTGTTAAAATTAAACTGTTTATCACTTCAAGATTCAGATATATGATACAACCATGTCTCTGCTATCACCATGTAGAATTTAAACATATTGGGACTGAAATTGGCGAAAATATGACCAATTGAAAGAGTACTCCTTAAAAACAAATTTGCAAGGATAACAGGCATAGTGGTCAATACACACATAATGTGTATGAAAGAAAGATGAAAATCGGGTTTTGAGGTTGGGTAATTCAGTCTTAGTTTTTTCACTCAATTTTTGTCCAATTTTGCTCAAATTCTACATGGTAATAGCCAAGACATAGCTGTATCACATATTAAAATCTTGAAGTGATAAGCAGTTTAATTTTGATATAATAGTTCTCTACATAAGACAGTGTTGCGTTTTTTGAGACACCCTGTATAAGAAAACATTTGATCTCGAATATGTCAACCCGTCTTCGACTGCAAAGTGTAAACAGCGATGAGTTACAAGCTATCAGAATGAAGACGAGCAGTTCCAGCAGCGGAAAGTCGCTACCAGCATGCATGCAACACGACATCGCATGACATCCATCACCATTTCTCTTGTACTTTGTCCCTACCGCAATGTATAGCCCTTTCCTATCTATTGATGAGATTTTACTGCATACATAAAGCTCCTTTTCCGCTTTTTTTCCACTTCTTAATTTGTGACACAGTTATAATCTTAGGCTGGATCCGAATCTGTTGTTCAGAGCTATAGGTCTAGGTCTTCGCTCCACTGGCTGTATAGTACGTGGAGACACCAAGACAATAGACCTAGCCGTAGCTCTAGCTCTGGAAGCCCGTTTCGGACACGGCCGGGCTTATAATGTCAAAATATCATTGGATAAAAACGCCAATCCAGGAACCTTGATTATACAGGCTAGGTGTGTGACGGAGCTATAGGTGAGTGGACATGCATTGAATCTAAAGCAAATCCACTCTGTGTTCATCACACTAGTACACGGATATCAAAAACCACTGGTCCATGACGAGTTATAAAACTGCTATTTTTCTGCCGATTTTGGATGAAAATAATACTTATAATTCAATAATCTTTTTAACAACACGAACCTAAAGAGCAGGAACTTCAAATGACCCATCGTACATATAGTCGCTATTGTTTTCAGATCCAGCATCAACTTTCATCCGAACTATGTTTTAATGGCGTATGCTTTTCATACAGCGTTGTAATCAGTCAGTTGTATGTATATAAAAGGACTAGAAGTGGGTGGGTGCGGCACATAACTCCTTTCGACTGCGTCTAGATCAGTACCTAGCTGCTGCGATTCTGCGCTCATACAGACACCCTGAACAGTCTCTCACGAAAAACTAACTTCTAACATCGAAATGGCCGTAAGTATTATGAGTTTTGCTCTATAGGGGAAGAGTTCCATATACACAGACAATAAAATAAACGATCTTAACATTCTAATGTGACTTTCCGTGTACACTTAAACAGTATACTTGATCAGTTGAGTTTAACAATGGAGCTATAAAACAGCCCAGTGGTTTAACCTACCAAAATCTTGAAAGCATTCCTTTACAAAACACTTTAAATACTTCAGCTCAGCCCCATATGGTTTGTGCACAGGGTGTCAAAATGTTGCTTGTGTAATGGAACTCTTTTCCCTTCATAGTACACCATGTAACGATGACTTAGTATTATTCTGTATAGTTAATACTTATCAAGTGCCAATTGTTATAATGATGTCAAATTATCATATAAATTCAAGCGACGGAGAAAAAATCTTAATTACCCATTATAAAGCACTTTTTTTTTATTGTGGTAGACTGGGTTTCGAAAGGATCAAAATCACTTAAACAATCATGCACGGAAAGCTATAGAATGTGGACACTGTATGTTTATAATATCAAGGAATGAATGCGTCAACGTACCAACCTGCTATTTGGGGTCACCATGATCACGTCAAAAACTGACGGTAGGGCCTACCTGTACAATTAAAAAAGCAACCCCTTATGCATATGGACCTTTCAGTACATATCATAAGGCCTAAAAAAATTGTCGTGTTGCCCTCAAGTGGAAAAATTAAAATTTTGGGTCGGTCGGTCAATTATTATTATTAATTTTTTTGTCAGACTTTCAAACATTTAAGAATAAATACATGATGTATGGTCACCAGGGCTTATAAATCAACGGTCTTGGGTCTTTTTGAGGAGACACCCTTTTTTACTGCTAAATCTTACATTTTCTGTCAAAAATGGTGACTTTTTATACTTTAGGACTCAGAGAAAAAAGAAAGAAAAAAAAAATCCCGACCCAAAGTTTTGGCATTTTACTAGGGAGTCCGACGGAATCTCGTAAAAACGCATTTATATCTGCTACCGTGTGAAAACGTGCTGAAAGAAACTTGCTTTAAAAACAACATTCTGAAACATTTTACCTACAATTTGCTATCCTCTTGCAGGTTAGAAGTTGATTTATCTAAATATGTCATTTATTGCCACTTAATCATAATTTTAAACAGGAAAAAATCCATCTGAATGCACAAATAGTCAGCGAGATTCGCAAAGGCGATTTCACTGGGTGACGCCATTTTGTTGAAAAAAACATTTTGGTCGCTTTTTTGACTTACGTTCGCGAAGGGGTAAACGACCTCTGCGTTCAATAAATGCCATTTTCTTATAGAAGGGATCCTGTGCTTTCGATTGATACCAAATTTACAGGTAATTTTCACTTTTAAGGTGTCTTAAAATCCAGTCAAATGAATGTTTCTTTTTGCTCGGAAAATCGGTCCATAATTTTTTTTTTAACTCACGCAAACGATACTTTAAAATGATTAGAAGGTATAAGGAAGGGGTATTTTCTAAAAGCTGGAAGTGTTGTGATTCCAACGGTGCATGTTGATTTTGATTTGGCCTGTGCGCTAACGTGCGATTTACGCATTTCTAACTCAATGATTTCTCTCGAACTGTGAAGTTTGCGACTCTAATCAACATTCTTGTCTAGAATGGATGTAGTAAAAGGAGCCATGCGCGCTGCCCTGCATACATTTGTACACGTGTAATGCGCTGGCCTACTTTTGCTGCATGTGATCTGCGCTCGTCTACACAAATCTGGTTACGCGTCTCCCTCTCGACTCCGATCAATTCAAAACCATTTCTTCTCTATAGCACCATGCTCAAATACATCGATTTTGCATTCATTGCGAGTAAATCTCGTTGGTCTTCGAAGTTTCGCGAAAGTTTGACAAAATTCTTTCCAAAATACTGCATTTTGAATGAGGTAATTGCTTCATTCAAGCTACATTTTCGAAGATTTCTCATACATGAACCTTAAATAAGCAGTAATTTTTGGAAATAATGAGACACAAATGCTTAAATAAAGTTGAGTTTGCGATTGGAGTAGAAATCTGATGTTCGATCTAAAAACTGGCAGAATGAAAAACTCAACCTTCTCCCTTTTCAGTGGGAATATCTCTGTCAATTTTAAAGGTACTGAGTTGATTTAAGCACCATTGCATTTCTCACATTACAAGCTATCTATTGATACCAAACGTGTTGGGTTCCTTCACAAATTTAAAATTTCATCGTACTCCCTAATTTTACGGTCGGTCGCTGAGGGCAACACAATTTTTTTTTTAGGCCTAACCACTTCAGCGGTATTTGTAACCCGCAACTGTACTGTATGTAATCTTGCTTTAACGATGGTGAAAAAAAATAACAGGGTGAAAGAAAATAACAAGTTTACCCTGGATGGGACCTTGTTGTGTACATAACATGCACTGAAAAGATAATATTTCGGCATTGTATGCTTTTGGCATATTTCTTTTTATGATGAATGATGATGATTTTGTTTTTACAAATAAATAAATACAAATCCTCTGGATTCCTACTCAACCAGCGTGTCGAGTGACATGCCACCAACAATTGCCCACGCACGATTGTCCTAGCTGTTTTTGGAGGTGTGTTTTTGGCTTTTAAAGGGATGGTACAGAACTGGTTTTTGCTACAAAACCGTTGCTGACAGTGAAAGCACATTATGTAATCCATCATATACCTTAACTGACAAACCTGTAGAAGTTTGAGGTCAATCAGCCATCTGGGTCACGAGAAAATAGTGAAAACCCGTGTACAGAGAACTGTACACATTTCAACGAATGAATAAAGTGATTTATTCCGTTCGGAAAATAGTTTCATTCATTTCTCAACGAATATGGCATTTCAGACAAAAACATTTCATGGGATGTTTTCTCCTATCATCACCATTATACTGTGTAAGTTTTATGTGAATCTGTGATTATGAAGTGTATTTTGTCTTACCAATTCTGTACCATCCCTTTAAGTCACGGCCACGTCTGTTAATTGCTGGGATGTTGTATGGATTTCCAGTGGGTTTGTCAATGTTTACGTGTGTGGATTAGTGGGCGTCCAAATGCTTGTACGGGGTTCTCGATTGAAGTACCGAGAACACAATAGGCAGGCCAACGAGAACCTGACCGCGTTGCTCCGTTCAAACCAAGCGGGCCGTGTCCGCCTCGGCTCCCCGAACAATCGGCCGCCGTACGTGACATCCGATATGTCACCACGTACGTGTTTCTCGTGCTTTTGTAATCAACTTGTAAATGCTAAATACTGAATCAACATTTTGATCAACTTTGTCTACCATGGCCTGCTACAGCAAGCCAGCTAACCTTCCTTACAGCAGTGGAACTAAATACACAGGAATGGTTGCCATTTCGCCAACGATAAAACTGATGCTCTTTGAAGAGCAGATGGTTATGCTGCGTTGTTACAGGTATCCCAACATATCACCTACATGTATATCAAAATCAGTTACAATTCTCAATCAAGTGTGCTTGTATGCACACAATTACCATTGAAGCGACTGTCCGTCCCCAAAGGCTATAGACATGGACACGCCCACTCGCCCAATGCATTTGATATGCCACAAGGGTCGTTAAAATAATGTAAAATTACAGTTTCCTGATCTCATAGCATAATTAAACTATATAAAAATTTCCATACCGTATAGCAATGATATAGTCTTTTACTTTGAGACCTCATTGCAAGTTCATACATACGTACACTGGGTTGTTTCCATGTAGGCCTACACTGCTTAGAAATCCTCTTTTTTTTTCTTTTTAACCATTTCTTTGGTCCGTGGGGGCCAGGGGAAGCAGGCTAGGCATGCACGATAAAGTATGCATTGTGGAATCGAATAGTATAGGCCTACATGCCATCCTTGGAATGGACAAAATTAAAGGAAAGAGGCACCCATGCACGCACTGTATACACTGTACACAAACACGAAAGCCGAAAACACGCCACAATTCCTGATTTGAATAACACTGCAAACTTGGATGGAAAAGCAGTGACCCATTTCTCTTACAGTTCCAGTAAATACTCGACCAGTATAAAATATTATGTCTCTGCTGCCCGAGTGGAATCTGGTTTTAAGGATTTTATTTTTTACTATATAACTTTTGCTCTCTTCTCTAAACAGGAGTATATAGAGGTTTTAGGAAAGAAAGACAAAAAAATACCAAGATTTGTGAGCTTGTATTATCATCGACTTCTTATTTGCAATCTGCACGGTTGCATCCGCACAAAAGAGGATGTCCACATTATGTTAATGTTATTAAAGACAGATTGAAAAGATGATCAATAGGATTTGTTCAAATTGAAGTATGTGGGTATAGTTACTCTTTGCAGTCCCGTACCCTAGATCTGCCTAGCGATTCTAATTTGTTACCTTGCCTTTATGTACTGCCCACACACACCTTTGTCCCATTTCCCCTGGTCTATCCTCTCTTTGTGGTTTCCAATCAGCCCTATTGCTTCCCCTGTTTCCCTATGTTAGTCACTCTACCCCCTCTTTATTCAGGTTATATCATCCTTTAAGCTCTTCTTAAATCCTCTTCTTAAGTCACTACTCTTAAAGGTATAATACATAATTGGTAAAGGTAACAGAACAACACTCATACTTTGTCTAATCAAACATGTACATGAAATAATAAACTTGTGAAAATTTGAGCTCAATCGGATATCCTGATGAGTCACGAAAAAATTGCGAAAAACCCGACTCAAATTGTCTTATAAAGCAAAGAATGGTTTTGATCTTACCCCGAGATCAAAACTGTTTTCGGTCTTTGTTTGACTAATTTCTTGATTAATACACCATTTCAGGCGGAAAGTTTCACAATCTTCATACCCTGAAAGTTATACGTAAATCTGTGGATATTTCTGTTTGGGTATGTTACCAATCTTGTACTGTACCTTAAATAAAGTGTGGTTGGAGGATTCGCAAGAATGAGATTCCTGGCAGGGGTTGCGACGTGAACGCTCCTTCTTTGAGGAAGATGAAATGTGCAGGAACCTTCTAAATATTATGATCATTTGAAAATATTACATGTATATTGTACTTACATCCTGACGATTCCAATTGGGTCGCTCTGTTGTCGTCAAGTTAACCGTATACTGTACATCTTTTAATCCTACATGTATAAAATAAACAAACAAACAATAAATCTAGTCCAACATGTAACATTACATGTGGCTATATAAATGATGAAAGACAATCACCTCATAGGCCTACACATAATCTGTACTCTCCGTATATAGGTATGATATGCTAATTATTCAATTATTGTTTTGTTTTCTTCCACATGAACAAAAGAAACAAGGAAAGTCAGAAGGTAATTAGACTTCCCATTATCTCTCTCTCTCTCTCTGGTCTTCTTAAAATGTATAATACATGATTGGTAAAGGTCACAGAACAGCACCCGCACTTTGTCTGATCAAACATGTATATGAAATAATAAACCTGTGAAAATTTGAGCTCAATCGGACATCGGAGTCACGAGAAAAAAAGCGAAAGCCCAACTCAAGTTTTCTTATAAAACGTAAAAAATTGTTTTGATTTTACCCCGAGATTAAAACTGTTTTCAGTCTTCGTTTTAGGCTATTTTCTAGAGAAATACACAATTTCAGTCGGAAACTAGACATTGTGGTTGTGGGAACAACCACTAGGTGTTCGGGGTCTCATTTTGTACTGGAACTGTTATGAGAATGTCTGTTGGAACGCATGTGTGGCATTATGAAATACACTAAAACTGTGTGACTGAGCAAATACTGATCATGCTGAGTGCAGTGTATTCGTATTATATGTACACTGACTGATAGCGTATAGAGAATGGTGTCACCTTTAAATAATGTAAAATTGCCCGGACGATAACTTCCGGTTAGTTAATCACAAACAACTGAAAATTTGCAAAAATCATTCAATGCATAGGATGTAAACAATTTGCAACTTTCACTGATGTACGTCATGTACTTAACGAGTAAACAGTATTTAAATAATGACATCATTTTCCCCTTAAAAATGCATAACTTCCGGTTGAATAACGTCACTGATTTTAAACTTTGCAAACATGTCAAGGTGCACTAGTGCTTTACACTCACCAAATTTGGCGGAAATCCGGTGTTTACTTTCGGATTACGTAATCACTGTATATCTTTAAGCCACCGTAGAGGGCGCTATACAGCCCGTATGACGTCATTGTTGATATTTTCTGAAAGCCCAAGACCTACTCTATCTTTTAGCCCTCTCGGTTTTTTGTGCCCAAATCCTTCCGTTTTCGAGTTATTTTGAGTTAAACTTCAACTTCCGGTAACACCGGAAGTGAAGGTCATTTGTACACAACACTGAATATATTAATTGTTGACATTCACGTGTTGAGTAACATATGTCAATATCAAAATCATAGGTCATGTGGTTCTCAAGTTATAAAGCACCAAAGTTTTTCCTAAAAACGCGTGTAATTTGATACCCGATGACGTCATCATGACGTCAATCTTCTAAATACAACTTGGCATCATGACCGAAGTTCCCACTAAGTTTCAAGTCAATATCTTGTAACTGTCATATAGAAGTCCTGCTGACAAGTTTGGGAAGAAGACAAATAAAAAAAAAAAAAAAAAAAAAAAAACTCGAACAATAACAATAGGTGTTCGGCTTGAACCCGAACACCTAATAATTTCAACGGCATGTTTCTACCAGCTCCATATTCATACCCTGAAAGTTATACGTAAATCTGTGAACGTTTCTGTTCGTGTATGTTACCAATCCTGTACTGTACCTTTAATAAAGGCTTGTATTTCTACCATGTTTGGCACGCAGAGTACAGAAGCCAATTCAACAAGTTTGACAAGGATGGCAACGGCAAGATCAGCAGGGATGAAGTCCGTGCAGTACTGAAAGAGCTCAAGAGGGATCCGACTAAGGAACAACTGGACGCATACATGGAGATAGACACAGACAGTAAGATATTATGTACACTAGTTCAGCGATAATTGACGAAATGCTTAAAGGCATTGCATACGTTTGGTAATGACTCTGAAAATTTATAGCAATAAAAACTTACTTGGTGAGAAGTACAGCTGCTTTGGATAGTATAATGCATATTGAGAAACGTTCAATTCGAAGTACCGCGGTTATGGAAAAATATGTCACTTTTTATCTCCAGAAATTATGAATCTGAGAAGCGTTATGGCCGTAACGCTTCTCAGCTATTGACTAACTGTTCTCTGGCGTGAAATAACCGCTCTAGTTTGTCGCCAAAACCTCAAAAACGCTACCACCTTTTGAATTGAAACTTTCACAGGTTAGTTTTATGGTATAATATTCAATTATATTGGTTTGAAACAAACAGTAGGCTCAAATTACCAAACGTATGCAATCCCTTTAAAGGTACTTTGGTTTTTATCAAAGAAATGCAGATTCATGGGCAAAAATATCAAGACAGAAACAGTAACAGTCACATGTGAAAATTTCAGTCCCATACAGTGCCCATTTTTTGAGAAAACTGTGAAAAACAGTCACAGCATTTATTAAGTCTTTTTCTCTTTTAATTTTGATCTTTTTAAAGATCAAAAAGATTTTCGGTCGTTGTTTTACCAATTTCTGGATAAATACACCATTTCAGGCGGACAAAAAAATGTACCTTTCTACCACCACCATCTTCATACCCTGTAAGTTATACGTAAATCTGTGAACATTTCTGTTTTGGTTTCTTACCAAAGTGTGATATTATCTTTAAAGAGGATGTTCAAAAAAAAAAAACGGATTTTTTTGTAACAACTATAATCCTTATAAAAATTACTTGACATGAGAACAAAATATTCATCTCACACTGAAAACACAGAAAGGGAATCTTTTTTGATGATTTTTCTCTCAACATGCTCAACCCGCAAACTACCCCAAAATTGAGATTGTCTGAATTTCGTCAATGGGGGCAGCAGACAAAAATCTGTGTGATTTTGTGACGTCAGATATGGGAGCTTTTTCATTAAAAGAAAAAGCTCCCATATCTGACGTCACGAAATCACACACACAGAAAAATATTTTGAAAAATTTAATACAAAATAAAAATGATCCTTTGCCGATTTTATGTGGGCCTACCACCAATGTATTTAATCTGAGTTTATTGTCCACGTTGCGTTTTTCTGATAGAGAGTGGTTTCATTGAATTTGGCGAATTTGAGCAGATGATGATTAAGGTGGATGCAGAAATTGAAAAGAATATGAAGGGAGCCTTCGATAGCATCGACAAAGACAAGAATGGATTTATCAGGTGAGTTTATGGTCCCCATACGGAGGCTGAAGTTTAGACTCAGGCTCAGGCTCAGGCTCCATTTCGTGAATCTCGTCTTAAATAACGGATATCAAAATAGAGGCTTTTGGCTGCGGCTCTGAAGTAGATTCTCTGGTCTAAAAGGGAAGATAGAGCTTCAGCTTCAATGAAAAACCACAACTTATATTTTCAGCACATGGAAGACAGATACTGTGCTGCTGCTGCTGCTGCCAAAAGGCACGTTCTCACACACCAAAAAAGCGCGATTTGGAGTGCGACCCAAATAGTCGCGCTTTTTGGTGTGTGAGACCGTGCCTAATGTCGTCACCGCAGGCACTGTATTAAACTGTAACATCTTATTGATGCGGTTGTTTCTGTAGTGATAAAGGGAGGTGATGTTCACAAACGTGCTTGTTTTTCTTGGTTGGTATAATATACCGCTGTTGCATGCATTCAGCCCCACGTTCTGCTGCAGTTGCTGTGTCATTCCTGCATTATTGATTTTGAATCCTTGTGTTGCAGCTTGAGTGAGATGGATGGGTTGTTTAAAGGTCTCGGTATAACGCTGACTCAAGCAGATCTGGAGGCAGAGTTGAAGAAAGTGGACCTCAACAGCGACGGCAAGATAAGCTTTGAAGGTAATTATTATTATGACATTTGCAAAGATAACCTTTTTATGCGATTCTACCGTGAGGCACAGTGATAGAGCGTAAAACGGTTCTCCTGGATCTTTCCAAGTTCCGCAGGCCCTTTACAGGTCATGAGGCAGTACATGTATACTGACTACCAGTTCCAGGTCATCTTTAAGGGAAAAAACCCAACCAACAAAGAAACAAAAAACAACCAAACTATCAACAAACAATCCTTTTCCAATTGTCACGACATGCAAAGAAAGCTATCATCACCTTTGAACAGGTTTTTGCAGGTATACACGGGTTTACACCATGGCGGCCATCTTAGATTTTGATCGCAACTTCAAAACGAGGCTCTATTACGCATGCGTACTTTTGGAAGTGTAAACCCGTGTATTACACTTATTCGTTGCCTCCATGTTGTCTGACAAAATTGCTCCCTAGCTCGTGCCTTCGTATTTTTGCCAACTGGAAAAATTAGAGGTGGAATCGATCAGAGATAGTGATTCGAAGGCCTTTTTATTTATGAGAGAAAAGATAATGATGATTAACAAAAGGGCTTAAATACAGCCGATTCTAAAATAGTGTGCCTCCGAGATTTTTTGGAACGCATTGGCCAATCACAATGCACGGAATATGTCGACACAGTGTACAGTTTGGGGCTTTCTTAAAGCTCTGCTCCGGATCAGGCTCCGGCACGGGCTCCGGGTACATATCGTGAATCCATTCTAAAATGACGGGTATAAAAATAGAGGCATTTGGATGCGGCTCGGAAGTAGATTCTATGGTTTGAATAAGAAAATAACTTCAATGAAAAACCACAATATAAATTTTCAACATAATTTATGGATGACAGAGACGAAGCCAGAGTCTGAGCCGGAGCCGAGCTGCTTTAGAAAGGCCCCTGGGAAAGGTCAACCGATTTGGTGTATTGTGATTGGCCAACGCGTTGCAAACGCTTGGATGCACACTATAATTGTGAATCACCCGTATTGGCCTCTGACTTAATTGCTTCGAGTGAATCGATTTCAAAAAAAGATTGCTTCACTCTCTCAATGAGGACAGAAATGCCACCCGCCCCTCATCTAGATTTTATTGTAAATTATGTAATATCTGCTCATTCACCTAGCAGCGGAAGTTACAGGGTGATAACTACGGTACCAATAATTACCGAGGATGGGACCTTATGGAGACTTTCCCATAGGGTCGTGCACAAACTTAACTTACCTATTTCTAAACATCCTCCAAACTAATGAACTTGCAATTGACATATGTTCATATTGAGAGCATTCTCTGTCTTCTATTAAAATATGCACATTAAAAATATGTCTCTATAATATAGTAGCTGGTACCTTAGGGAGACATCGAAAAGTCTCCCTAAGTCCCGATGTCTCCCTAATGTCCACATTTAGGTGCTAACGTGTCTCCCTATTACCCCATTTGTAATCATAAAGTTCTCTACCATTTTCTTTTCTGTTCGCAGAGTTCAAGAAGCTGATGTGTTCTATCTAAGCGAGAATTCAATACACGGCCGAGAGGACTAGCCAGCCTGGTACGGGAGTATGTAGCCTAACAGACATTTTATATGAAGGTGTATAACTCCACGGGGATATAATTATTTTAACAAAGATTTCGTTTTTTTTAGATGGGATATAGCATATTATTTATAGCTTAACTACGCCTCAATATTACATGCAATAACACAGGCAACATTCAGATTATGTTGCAGTGCGCTGGGAACTATACGGCTATTGATATGCTTTTGTCGTGTGGAAATAATTGAGAGCCGTATATTTAACAAAATACTAACAATGATTGGAAAACTCATTATTAGTATCCATTTAGCTTGTCGTGTAAATTATTCTGTGTAATTTAGACAGCGACCGTCCATAGTACTACGGTTGTTTATGAAACCACAGCTTGGGCTTGGGCTTTGGCTTAGGCTCTGTCATCTAAAAGCGGAAAATACAGGTTGTGGTTTTTTCCACGAGGTTGGGGCTCCGTTTTCTTGTTCGAAATAGAGTATGTACTTCAAAACCGTACCCCAAAACCACTATTTTTATACTTGTTACTTTAAAATGGATGTGAGAAATGGAGCCGGAGCCTAAGCCGAGGTTTCGTATATTACGCCTATGCATTGTATAGGCTTACAACGTGCAAATCATAGACACAGAACTAGTCCTTCTAAGTTCTAGCATTTTTGTCAAGTACCATACAGATACTTTAAAATGCAAACAGTTTGTCAATTGGATTCAGTATAGTCGGTGCTAAGTTTGCTCACTTATATCCAGCAATGATGGTATGAGTTGTCAAAGAGCCTTGCATTCAGTGGGAGCTTAAAAAAATGAGATATTTACCTATAGAATGGATCAAGATTTCAAAATGAATCCTGTACTTTTTTAGGAGTTCCATTCAGATTTCGAAATATGGTCTCGTTTCATGTATGTAGCTGGGTGTATACTAATAAACTCATACTATTTTGTTTTCATATTATATCTGATTGTTCTTCTCAATTTATTGCAGTTAATGTTTGCCATATATATCATTATAATATTTATGTGAATGGTTGAAAATAAAAACAAATTATATCACCTAAAACATGTCACGAAGATCGGAAGCTATCTTTATGAGACGGTGACCAAGCCAAATCCAAACCTCGTGCCAAACTTCATAAGTATAATACATGTACTACTGTCCCTGTACACAACGTGGACTAGGGTTGGCTCTGGCTTCATTTACAGGTTTCCAAACCGAGGTTGTAATAAGGCTATGTATCTGTTCCTTGGCATTGGCCACTTGGAAATGTGCCGAGCACTAGAGCAGCAGCCCAGAGCATTTTGATCAAACGAACGAGGTACCAATATCTGAACACATGAACAGTTATGGTGTATTGTATCAAACATAGATATATATGTCTGCCGGGACCCCCCTGCTGCATGTGCCCCCTGGGGCCTATTAAAGACCCCCAAATTTACATGAGATCAAACGAACGAGGTACCACTTGAAATCAATTTTAAATGAACAGGTACAACTCCCAAAGTATGGAATGGCCTATGTCAGACAAATTTTCTGCTGCAAAGGGCCCGACAGACGTCCCTAGGGGGCCCCAAAAATAATTACCCTAGATCAAACATTGGAGGTACCACTTGAAACCAATTTCAAATGAAGAGGTACATCACCCAGAGTACAGAATGGCCCATGCCAGACAAAAGTTTTGCTGCAAAAGGCCCGACAGACGCCCCCAAATATGGCCTCTACCCATAGGCTTACATGTAAATACTTAGCGTCTTAAATCAACCACAGATCCTTATGTGAATTACTTGAAACTTTTTTTGAATATTCAAATGAGGTCCAAATAAACACATACCAAAAATGAACTTCATGCGCCTTAGCGTTTTTGAGATATGGCCATTTGAAATGTGCTAAAGAAAAACCCTTTTTAGCTCCGCCCACGGCCGAGTCGCGAAAAAGTGTCATCGTGCATTTTTTCAAGGCCATAACTTGATAATGGTAATAGTTACAGAGCTGACAATTTTTATTCTTACTAACCCTGTGCTCTAGATTCATAATCCGGCCTTAAAAAGTAGATATGAAGTCCACTTTTGTACAATTATTTACCTAGAGTAGGCATTAAAGAGAAGACGAAGTGCCCCCAGCCGAGTCGCGAAAACGTGCCATCGTGCTTTTTTCAACTTTGAGAGGTCATAACTTGATAGCGGTAACAGCTATGGAGCTGAACATTTGTATTCTAATTAACTTTTGGCTCTCAATTCCATATCTGGCCTTAAATAGTGGATATTTTGTCTATTTTGGAAGTTATTCGCCCCTAAGATGCGCACTTAATTCAACAGAGAGTGATTTTAATGATTTTTTTGGGGTCACCCAGTGGCACCATCAGGGGCCACAGTACACACAGATCACCTATTTCTGATAAGTCATCTATAGTGCATTTCTACCACCAGAATTTAATTGGACATGAACAATCCATTTCTACAGGATTGGCATTCATCCAAATTTGGGTTCAGGTGAAAAAATCATAAAAGACCCAAAAAGACGGCCTTTCCGCCATGCAAGTGGTTCCCCCATGGACAGTTAACAAAATAATTATTTTAAAGTTAAAGCACTTAGTTAAATTTTGTATAATTAGATCTAATTACATATACAATTTCAGCTTTGGTACTCAAATCCTTCATGGTCAGGTTGTATTTTGAAAATTACAGAGTTTGTCATGGTTTTGAGCTTAAGAGTGACAAAGGCCGACATTATTGTATTGCTTCTTTTGTGAAATTGGGTGCAACATTTTTAATTTAAAGTTTGGAAATGTCCTCCATGAATTTGTCATGTACAATACCAAGATCGTGTAGCATTATGGTTCCATTTAGAGGGCAAGTGGAACGGGTGGAGAGGATGTCCTTAATGTCCTGCCATCAAAACGCATAATCTCATCAGCATTTCGTCTTCTCTTTAATGCTTAATCTTGGTAAATAATTGTACAAAAGTGGACTTAATATCTACTATTTAAGGTTGGAATATGAATCTAGGGCATATGGTTAGTAAGAATAAAAATTGTCAGCTCTATAACTATTACCATTATCAAGCTATGGCCTTGACAAAATGCAAGTTAACACGTTTTCGCGACTCGGCCGTGGGCGGAGCTAAAAAGGGGGGTTTTTAGCACATTTCCAATGGCCATATCTCAAAAACGCTAAGGCGCTTTAAGTTTATTTTGGGTATGTGTTTATTTGGGCCTTATTGGAACATTTCAAACAAATTTCAAGTAATTCACATAAGGATATGTTGTTGATTTAAGACGATAACAATTTACACGTAAGCCTATGGGTAGAGGTCATATTTGCGGGCGTCTGGCAGGCCTTTTGCAGCAGAAAATTTGTCTGGCATGGGCCATTCTGTACTCTGGGTGATGTACCTCTTCATTTGAAATTGGTTTCAAGTGGTACCTCAAATTTTTGATCTAGGGTAATTATTTTTGGGGCCCCCTAGGGATGTCTGTCGGGCCCTTTGCAGCAGAAAATTTGTCTGGCATGGGCTATTCCATACTTTGGGTGTTGTACCTGTTCATTTAAAATTGATTTCAAGTGGTACCTCGTTCGTTTGATCTCATGTAAATTTGGGGGTCTTTAATAGGCCCCCAGGGGGCACATGCAGCAGGGGGGTCCCGGCAGACATATATATCTATGTTTGATACATTGCACCATAACTGCTCATGTGTTCAGATATTGGTACCTCGTTCGTTTGATCAAAATGCTCTGGGCTGCCGGTCTAAACCACCGGCGCACCCAGGATTTTGTCTTGGGGGGGGGGGGGGGGGGCTCAAAGAAATTGTTCTCCCACAAAACATTTTGTGACTCCCCCCCCCCCCCCTTCCTCCTCTCCCTTTCCCTCTCCCCCATTTTTTTTCCCGTTTTTTTTTTCGTTTTTTTTCAGGGACCCTCTTGGGGGGGGGGGGGGGTGTTCAAGCCCCCCGAGCCCCCCCCCCCGTTCGCTTGCGAAACCTCTCTAGTATAGTACGTGGAGACACCAAGACAATAGACCTAGTCGTAGCTCTGGAAACCAGTTTCGGACACGGCCGGGATTATAATGTCAACATATCATTGGATAAAAAACGCCAATGCGGGAACCGTGAGTATACAGGTGCGACGGAGCTATAGGTGAGTGCCGCTTCAAACGTCGAACTTCTGCCGTGTCTAATTCAAATATTGGCCAAAGTTTGAATTAGACACGGCAGAAATTCGACGTTTGAAGCAACTGCCGGTTTTCTGCCGAAAGATCGACAGGGCTTGCCGCTTTTAACGGCAGAAGAGCGGCACGGCTTCAAACGTCGATTTTTTGCCGTGTCTAATTCAATTGAAACGTCCCAAATCGGAGTTCCACACCCTACCATTTTAAGAGAGAGAGCACCGCCTTCTCGCAGAAGAATATAATGCAATATCATAAGTCTCTCTTGGTCCGCCATGTTGAAATTTGCATTAAGGTTAACAGAAAACCGGCGTTTGAAGCAACTGCCGAACTTCCGCCGCTTTTATGTCGATTGCAATGTATTGCATTAGACACGGCAGAAGTTCGACGTTTGAAGTTGGCCAAAGGATATCAAAAACCACTGGTCCACGAAGAGTTAAACTGCTATTTTTCTACCGATTTTGAATGAAAATAATCCTTATAATTCAGTAAGCAACACGAATCAAAAGTGCCGGAACTTCAAATGTCCCATCGCACTATTACTATACGAAGGCTATGTCGCTATTGTTTTCAGATCCAGCATCAACTTTCATCCGAACTATGTTTGAATGGCGTATGCTTTTCATAGAGCGCTGTAATCAGTCAGGTGTATATAAAAAGACTAGAAGTGGGTGCGGCACATAACTCCTTTCGACTGCGTCTAGATAGTAGTACCTGGCCGCTGCGATTCTGCGCACACAGACACCCTCAACAGTCTCTCACGAAAAACTAACTTCAAACATCGAAATGGCCGTAAGTATTATGACTTTTGTTCTATTGGGGAAGAGTTCCATTATACACAGACAATAAAATAAACGATCTTAACATTCTAATGTGACTTTCCGTGTGCACTTAAACAGTTTACTCAGTTGAGTTTAACAATGGAGCTATAAAACAGCTCAATGGTTTAACCTACCAAAATCTTGGAAGCATTCATTTACAAAATACTTCAGTTCAGCCCCATATATGGTTTGTACACAGTGTTAAAATGTTGTCGATGTACATGTATATAACTCTTTGCCTTCATTGTACACCATTCCACGATGCCTATATAGTATTGTTCTGTAGTAATACTTATCAAGTGTCAATTGTTATAATGATGTCAAATTGTCATATGAATTCAAGCGACGGGGATAAACAAATTTGCAAGCCTGTAGGCAATTAGCAGACTTTGAGATTCAGAAGGGTTAAAACATTTAGCAATCATGCACGAAAAACTACAGGATGTGGACACTGTAATGTTTATAATGTCAAGGAATAAATGCGTCAACAACCTGCTTTTTTGGTTCACCTTGATGACGTCAAAAACTGACGGTACCTGTAAAATTTAAAAAGTAACCCAGTACCTTCAGTACATGAATATCATAATCACTTCAGTGGTATTTCTAACCCGCAACTGTACTGTATGTGTAATTTTGCCTTTGCGATGGTGAAAAAAATAACAGGGTGAAAGAAAATAACAAGTTGACCCTGGTTGGGACTTTGTTGTGTACATAACATTAACTGAAAAGAAAATATTTCGGCATCGTATGCCTTTGGCATATTTCTTTTTATGATGATGATTTTTTTTTTTCAAATAAATAAATACAAATCCTCTGGTGTATTCCGACTCAACCAGCGTGTCGAGGGACATGCCATTAACAATTGCCCACGCACGATTGTCCTAGCTGTTTTTGGAGGTGTGTTTTCGGCTTTCAAGTCACGGTCACGTCTGTTGCTGGGATGTTGTATGGATTTCCAGTGGGTTTGTAAAATAATGTTTACGTGTGTGGATGAGTGGGCGTCCAAATGCTTGTACGGGGTTCTCGACTGAAGTACCGAGAACACAATAGGCAGGCCCAACGAGAACCTGACGGCGTTGCTCCTTTGAAACCAAGCGGGCCGTGTCCGCCTCGGCTCCCCGAACAATCGGCCGCCGTACGTGACTTCCGATGTCACGTACGTGGTTCTCGTGTTTTGTAGTAAACTTGTAAATGCTAAATACTGAATCAACATTTTGATCAACTTTGTCTATACCATAGACTTGGGGCCAAGTCTTTTCTTAGTCCGCACGGTGATACACGGGTTTACACTTCCAAAAAAGCGCATGCGTGATAGTGCCTCGTTTCCAAGTCGCGATCAAAACCGCCGAAGTGTAAACCCGTGTATTGTCTTCGACAATGGACGGGCTTACACTTCGGAAAGTGCGCATGAGTGGAAGTGCCTCGTTTTGAAATTGCGATGAAAATCTAAGATGGCTGCCATGGTGTAAACCCGTGTATTGTCTCTTTTTTTCCCCGCAACTCTCGCGAAACTGCGCGAGACTCATGGCTACGGTGAGAGTTCAGCTCTCGGCCCGGGACGCGTATTTTTTATTTGCACCGTAGCGAGGGGTTTCACCCTCATTTCGCCCTTGTTTTAAGACTACGAATCGCTGCTCCAGCTGTTGTGCTTCATGCGCGCTCACAGACATAACCGTGCCACGCATTATAAGGCCGTGTCCCAATTCACTGGCTGTGGCCGCTGGCTACGGCCGCGGCTGTGGCCGCGTCTTCGAACTGGATTCAGCCAGTAGAATTGGGACGCGCCTTCGGCCGCGTAGACGCGCCTGTCGGGACGATTTGAATCCATACGCGCAACTGAGGTCATGGCAAGCCAAATGCCAAAAAGTTCGATACACACTGTTTATCGGTGAAAAACAATCTTTATCTAGATAAAATTTGTTTATTATTGGGTTTTCTCAAAAAGCAGTGTTTATCATTTCGGAATATACTGTTTCTAGGCGAAAAACGTGTTTATCTCCAATAAATAGAGTTTATCGAATTATTTGGCATTTGGCTTGCCATATAAAGTTGGCCCGGCCACAACGAAGTCACCTTCCCTTGTGGCTTGATATTCGTGACGTCGCGGCCACAGCCACGGCCGCAGCCAGTGAATTGGGACGCGGCAACAAGATGGACGCGCTGCCAATAGCCGCAGCCACGGCCACAGCCAGTGAATTGGGACACGGCCTAAGGCACGTTCTCACACACCAAAGAGCGCGACTATTTGGGTCACGATTTGGAGCGCGACCCAAATAGTCGCGCTCTTTGTCGTGTTTACACAGCCAAAAAAGCGCGACCCAAAGCGCACCGGTACGATTTCTATCAAACTGCGCGTACGCGATTCTAAATGTTTAGCGTGAAGTTGGCATACTTCCTGTGCTTAACTCGCGCGCCCGCCTTGCATGATGGGATATAAAAAACCGGTATTTTTTGGTGCACCGTTCACACAGCAATTAATCGCGACTATTTGCAAAAAGACGCACTACTAGTGCGATTTGGAGCGCGCTCCAAATCGCGATACAAATCGCGATTATTTGTGTTCCCACACAAATAAGCGCGACTATTTGGGTCGTGTTCCAAATCGCGACCCAAATAGTCGCGCTTTTTTGGTGTGTGAGAACGTGCCTAATAACGACAATGCAATTTTCCATATTATTGTATATACTTCCATGTGCATAGGGCCTATGCTTAAGCATTGATGTGATTTGCGAAAATGGGCAAAATACCCAAATTTTGAAATGATGTCTCACCATGAAGGAGAAGAGTCTCCAAGACCAAATTTAGTCCAGGGGTAGATCAGACATGTATATTAAATAGAGCAAGTTTCAAGTTGGTGGGTAAGTGTTGCCTAGGTCAAAGGCCACCGGGAATTTCTGCGTTTTTTCGATATGTTTTGTCTGGAACCAACTTTGGAGCATTGCCAATTTTTGTTTGAATGTGTAAGGGCAATATGCTTGCTTGGGGGTAACCATATGTACCTCTATAATACACATATGCAATATGAAGCTTTTTTGATCATCATTCAATCTGAGGCCTGAAAATGGAAATTAATTATTTCCGCAGAATAAATTTGCCTTTTGAGCTGCCTGTAGAGAGAAAGGTGGATGAGATACAATTGTTTTAAGGCCAGATTTGAGTTCCTTGGGTGCAAGTTACCCTGGGTACCAGTTTTCAGCTTTGTATTTTATTTTAGAGGTGCTCTTAATGACATTTCAAAACGCAATTTCTTCAATGACGCAAATTGCGCGCTTTTAAAGGGCGATGGATACCACGCCCACTTTGAATTTGACAGGCCCTAATTCCGAAACGACTTGGAGTTGAAATTTTTAATATTGCATATGTTCATTAAATATATATAGCAGCATATAATCACCGGGGGAAAAATGCGCCGCAAAAAAAAATGCGCCGCAAAAAAAAAAATGCGCCGCAAAAAAAAAAATGCGCCGCAAAAAAAAATGCGCCGCAAAAAAAAAAATGCGCCGCAAAAAAAAAAATGCGCCGAAAAAAAAAAATGCGCCGCAAAAAAAAAAATGCGCCGCAAAAAAAAAATGCGACGGCCAAAAAAAAAATGCGACAGCAAACAAAAAAACCGCGACGCGTTAACGGCACAAATGGAACACCATAATTATTGAATACACAACCGCAGCCGTCGCACGTATCCGTCGCAGCTATTATAGGCCTAGCTGCAGTATGACCGTTTGACCTATATGACCTATACTTTTAACTCGTGGGTCGTGAAATTAATATGTGCATGTTTGTTTTTATCTTCTGTGTGCATAATAAGAATATCTTATTAAGTCCGTCTTACTAACTGTAGCTATAGTGTAGACCTACGTACATCAGGTACATGTTAACCGACACACTTGCTAAAAAACAATTATTAACATTTACCGTAGGTATTATTCTTTTCCATGAACTAATTCACGTATGTTAAACAAATAGATTAAGTTCCAGCTTAATACAAAATGATTTATTAAATCATTCAACTTATTAAGTAATTGAACATAAACCATAATTTGAAAATGCTGTCCAATGTAAGTAGAAGTACACCACTGCTGTCTTATTTGAAATTGTATACACCCTCAAATAAAATGGACTCGTCTTAACGGCCGTCTCTACGGCAACCGTAATGCAAAGCACGCCCATACGTGAATAAATGAATAATATGCGTCTAAAACAGGTTTCCCAAGTCTTTCTTTTTGAGCGGTCCCGGGCCGAGAGCTGAACTCTCGCCGTAGCCATGAGTCTCGCGCGGTTTCGCGAGAGTTGCGGAAAAAAAAAAGAGACAATCACCGCGCGGACTAAGAAAGACTTGGCCCCAAGTCTATGGGCCTTTTCGAAACGGAGGCTTAGGCTCGGGCTCAGGCTCCAGCTCTGACATCCATATGCTGAAAATATAGGTTGTGGTTTTTCATTGAAGCTAAAGCTCTGTTTTCCTTTTCAAACCAGAGAATCTACTTCAGAACCGCAGCCAAAAGTCTCTATTTTGATGCCCGTTGTTTTAGAATGGATTCAAGAAATGAAGCCGGAGCCTGAAACGGAGCCTGAGCCTCCGTTTCGAAAACGCCCTATGTCTACCACGGCCTGCTACTGCAAGCCACCTCCCTTACAAGTTACTGCAGTGAACTAAATATACAGTCGCCAACGATAAAATTGATGCTTTTGGAAGGGCAGATGGTTATGCTGCGTTGTTACAGGTATCCCAACATGTCACCCATATCAAAATCAGTTACAATTCTCAATCAAGTGACTGTCCGTCCCCAAAGGCTATAGACATGGACACGCCCACTCACCCAATGCATTTGATATACCACGAGGCTACAGGGTCGTTAACAATAATGTACATGTAAAATAATTATGGTCACACAATTTACTTACAGTTTCCTGAATACGAGCATAATTAAACTATTAAAACAAATGTTCATACCGTATAGCAATGATAGTCTTTACTTTGAGACCTCATTGCAAGATACAAATACATCGGGTTGTTTCCCTATGCCTACACTGCTTAGAAATCCTCTTTTAGTATTAAACCCTTTTCTTTGGTTGGGGAAAGCAGGCATGCATGATAAAGTATGTATTGTGGAATCGAATAGTATAGGCCAACGTGCCATCCTTGGAATGGACAGAATTAATGGAAAGAGGCACCCATGCAGTGTACAATGTACTCAGACACGAAAGCCGAAAACACGCCACAATTCAAACACTACAAACTTGGATGGAAAAGCAGTGACCCATTTCTCTTATAGTTCCAGTAAATACTCGACCAGTATCAAATATTATGTCTTTACTGCCCGAGTGGAATCTGGTTTTAAGGTTTTTATTTTACTATTTAACTGTTGCTCTCTCTTCTCTAAACAGGAGAAGTTCAGAAAGAAAATTTTGTAACTCAGAACAACATTGTGAGCTTCTATATCATGTATTACCATCGACTTCTTAATTTGCAATCTGCATGGTTGCCTCCGCACAAAAAAAGATGTCCACATTATGTTAATGTTATTTTAGACAAATTGAAAAGATAATAATAGATTATTTGTTCAAATTGAAGTGGGTGGGTAGTTACTCTTTGCAGCCCCGTGCATGGCCTATACGATCTGCACGCATGCTTCTTAACTCTTTTGTTACCTTGCCTTTATGTATACTGCCCACACACACCTTTGTCTTCTTTCCCTTGGTCCATTTTCTCTTTGTGGTTTCCCATCAGCCCTATTGCTGCCACTGTTTCCCTGCGATAGTCACTCTATCTGTGGATTAAGCTTCCTCACTCTATACTCTAACCCTCTTTCTTCAGATCATCTCATCCTTTTAGCTCTTCTTAAGGCCTTTTCACACGACGCTAAAAAACACTCTCAACCATTGAGAAATTCTCTTATGGATCTGGACCTCAGTCAAAATCTCTCAAAGATTCACCATACCAGGGACGTCGGTCACTCTCAAGCATTGGTGTCCTTTCACACGATTACACTTTTGTAAGATTTTGCAACCATGAGAGAATTTCTCAACGGTTGAGTTTTTTTTTAATAGCGTCGTGTGAAAAGGCCTTAAAATATTCTTCTTCTCGAGTGTATATCTCAGGAATGGGATTCCTGACAGGGGTCGAGACGCGAATGCTCTTTCTATGACCCCTTTGAGGAAGATGAAATGTGCAGGAACCTTTAGGAGCATTTTAAATTTACATGTATATTTTACTTACCTCCTGACGATTCCGTTGGGTCACTCAGTGGCCATCAAGTTAACCGTACATCTTTTAATCCTATAGCTCATAAAAGACAATCGCCTCACACACTATCTGCGTATGCCAACTATATATTCAATTACTGTATTTGAAAAGTGAACAAAGAAAAATTGACTGGATCGGGATTTGAACCGGCGACCTCCTGAATACCGTACAGGCGCTCTACCAACTGATCCGCTATCTGCCCTACGTTGGTGGTTTTCCCTGATAGTCAATTATCTTTGTTCGTTTGGCAGTCAGAAGCCATGAAACCGCGCAGCCACACATCGCCATATCCAAAGGATCATTTCATAATAAAATAATCAACAATATTTCTATAGCGCCTTTTACAAGAGTTTCAAGGCGCTTTACAGTTACGAGGTCGCCGGTTCGAATATTCTGTTCCAGTAAATTTTTCTTTGTTCACTTTTCAATGACTTATAATTTCGTCAGTTTCCCTTATTTGATGATTATATTCAATTACATGTATTTAGTAAGTTTTGTTTTCTTCAACAGGCACAAAAGAAACAAGGAAAGACAGAAGGTAACCAAACTTCCCATTATATCTCTCTCTGGTTTCCTTTAAACGACTAATAAATAACCTGGGATGGTATAGTTACCAGCCTATATGGTCTTCATTGCTAAATGACAATTTCAATGACGGGCAGTTTCACTGATTGATCGGCATTGAGCATTGCCACGCACGACCACGGTCACCTCACCGATGATACTAGTTTCACTGACCCGTGGTTTTGGACAGAAATAGTTGTCTCTGCAAGGTATCACCTCTAGAGATATACTTAGATTTTTAAACCATCATCAGTTACAAATTCCATATAACTATTCATGCATTTTGTGTTTATGCTTTAAGGGTATAATACTTTGAGCTCAATCGGACATCTGAGTCGCGAGAAAATAGCGAAAACCCAACTCATGTTTTTCTTATAAACATAACGAATGCTTTTGATCTTACCCAGAGATCAAAACTGTTTTCGGTCTTTGTTTGATGAATTTCTAGATAAATACACCATTTCAGGCGGAAATTATTTTAACAGTATGTTTCGACCAGCTCCGTCTTCATACCCTGAAAGTTATACGTAAATCTGTGATCATTTCTGTTTGGGTTATGTTGCTGTACCTTTTATAATAAAGGCTTGTATTTCTACCATGTTTGGCACGCAGAGTACCGATGCCAATTCAACAAGTTCGACAAGGATGGCAACGGCAAGATCAGCAGGGATGAAATCCGTGCAGTACTGAAGGAGCTCAAGCGCGATCCGACTAAGGAACAACTGGACGCATGCATGGAGATAGACACAGACAGTAAGATATTTTGTACACTATAGTTCAGCGATAATTGACGAAATGCTAAAGGTAATATCATACTTTGGTTTTTATCAAAGAAATACAGATTCATGGACAAAACATCAAGACAGATACAGAAACATTCTTCTGAGAAAATTGCAGTCTCATACGGTGCCCACTTTTTGAGAAAACGGTGATAAACAGTCACAGCATTTCTTAAGTGTTTTCTCTTCTATTTTTGATCTTTTAAAAGATCAGAAAGATTTTCGGTTGTTGTTTTACTAATTTCTGGATAAATACAACATTTCAGGCGGGAAAGAAAATGTAAAGGTATGTTTCTGCCACCACCATCTTAATACCCTGTAAGTTATACGTAAATCTGTGAACATTTCTGTTTTGGTTTCTTACCAAAGTATGATTATTATCTTTAAAGAAGATGTTCAACACTTAAAAAACGGATTTTTTTGTAACAACTATAATCCTTATTAAAATTACTTGACATGAGAAAAAAATATTCATCTCACACTGAACACACAGAAAGGGAGATTCTTTTTTATGATTATTCTCGCAACATGCTCTACCCGCAAACTAGGCCTACCCCCAAAATTGAGATTGTCTGAATTTCGTCAATGGGGGCAGCAGACAAAATCTGTGAGATTTTGTGACAGATATGGCAGCTTTTTCATTAAAAGAAAAAAGCTGACGTCACGAAATCACACACACAGAAGAATATTTAAAACAATTAAATACAAAATAAAAATGATCCTTTGCCGATTCTATGTGTGCCTACCACCAGTGTATTTAAACTGAGTTTATTGTCCACGTTGCGTTTTTCTGATAGAGAGTGGTTTCATTGAGTTTGGCGAATTTGAGCAGATGATGATTAAGGTGGATGCAGAAATTGAAAAGAATATGAAGGGAGCCTTCGATGATATCGACAAAGACAAGAATGGATTTATCAGGTGAGTTTATGATCACCATACGGAGGCTCAGGCTCAGGCTCAGGCCCCCCTCCCCCTCAGGACGTCTCAGGCTCAGGCTCGGGCTCAGTCTCAGCCTCCCCTCAGGCTGTCTCAGGCTCAGGCTCCAATTCGTGAATCCATTCTAAAATAACGGGTATCAAAATAGAGGCTTTTGGCTGCGGTTCGGAAGTAAATACTCTGGTCTAAATAGTCAAGTAGCAAAGTTCTGAAAACCCTCTTATTAAGGAGTTAGCTCAACACCCACTACATCTATGGTTTGACTTCATAAAATGGAAATTTATACCATTAACAGCTTTGCTAGGTAGTATGTGGCTTCAAATTGTGGTATCACGTTTGAGAAAATGGGGTATCATTGAGGAACAACGAAAAACAAGATTCACTTTCCCACAATGCAACTGAAAAAGGGGCGTGGTCGTATTTTCTACCCCCAAATGTGATTATATAATTCATAATCCATTCACAGAGAAATAACATTAAAACAAATATGTCAGAAGCAATAGCTTAAACCCATTTGTTAAATTTTCTTTTGTTTTTCTTAATTGTTTTTGGGAAATATTTCAATAATTTTTGGGATATTACACAAAAGGGCTACCACAATTTGAGGCCACATAGTACCTAGAAATGTTCCCTGAGGTCTGCTTCATCAATTTCTTAAGTCAGACCTTAGATGTGGTCGGAGTTGAGAACTCTAATTTGTTCATGATCCATGCTCCTTGACTAAAAAGGGAAAACAGAGCATCAGCTTCAATGAAAAACCACAACCTATATTTTCAGCACATGGAAGACAGATGTTGAAGTAGCTGCTGCTGCTGCTGCCAATGCAAATGCCTTGCTCCAGCTGCTGCTAATGTCGTCACCGCAGGCACTGTATAGTTACATCATATTGATGCAGTTGTTTCTGCACGTAGTGATAACGGGATGTGTTGGTGGTTACAGAAACATCTTCACAAACAGGCTTGTTTTTCCCTGGTTGGTACCGCTGTTGCATGCATTCAGCCCCACGTTCTACTGCAGTTGCTGTGTCATTCTTGTATGATTGATTTTGATTCCTTGTGTTGCAGCTTGTGTGAGATGGATGGGTTGTTTAAAAGTCTCGGTGTAACGCTGACTAAAGCAGATCTGGAGGCGGAGTTGAAGAAGGTAGACCTCAACAACGACGGAAAGATCAGCTTTGGAGGTAATCATTATGACATTTACAAAGATAACCTTTTGATGAGATAACATCATGGGGCAAAGTGACGTATACAGAGCGTCAAACGGTTCTCCTGGATCTCTCCAAGATCTTTAGGCCCTTTACAGGTCATGAGGCAGTTTACTGACAATATTAAGTTCCAGGAGTCATCTTTAAGAGAAAAATCCCAACCATCAAAGAAAAAAAAAAAAAATAAATAAACAATCCTTTTGCAATTTTCACGACATGGCAACAACAGAGCTATCGCCACCTTAACTCAACTGGAGTCAGCTTTAGCATGTGGAACGATTGGTTGCCGCCAGGTTGCCTGACAAAATTGCTTCCTCTTGTGGCCTAGACTTTCAATCTGAAAAAAAAATTGGAAATCCAACTGGAGACAAGAGACGGAATGATCAGAGATAGTGACTCGAATGATTTTTTATTTAAAGGTAGTATCATACTTTGGTAAGACACTAAAACGGAAATGTTCACAGATTTACGTATAACTTACAAGGTATAAAAATGGTGCTGGTAGAAACATACCGTTAAATTTTATCCGCCTGAAATGATGTATTTATCCAGAAATTAGTAAAACAACGACCGAAAATGTTTTTGATCTTTTAAAAGATCAAAAATAAAAGAGAAAAGACTTTAGAAAAACTATGGCTGTTTTTACCGTTTTCTCAAAAAGTGGGCACCGTATGGGACTGACATTTTCACAGATGACTGTTACTGAATCTGTCTTGACATTTTTAACCATGAATCTGTATTTCTTAGATAAAAACCAAAGTATGATATAACCTTTAAGAGAGAAAAGATTAAAAAAAAAAAGGGCTCGAATACGGGCGATTTTAAATATTGCGCCTCCAAAAGAGTTTGCAATGCGTTCGCCAATCACAATACACGGAATTTAAAGACACGATGCGCACCTACTGGGGCCTTTCTCAAGGCTCGGCTCCGGCTCAGGCTCCGTCTCAGGCTCCATTTCGTGAATCCATTTTAAAATTACGGGCATCAAAATACAGACTTTTTGATGCGGTTTGGAAGTAGACTCTCTGGTTTGAATAGGAAAACAGAGCTTCAACTTCAATGAAAACCCACAGCCTACATTTTCAGCATTATGGATGACAGAGCTGGAGCCTGAGCCTGAGCCTCGATTTCGTAAACCTCCTTAGTTGCCTCAATACAAGAAGAGATTACGTCACTCTCTCCATAATATTTGAGGACATAATTATAGGCACCAATAGATTTTATTGTGAATCTGTAATATCTGCTCATTCCCCGAGCATCGGAAGTTACAATGTGATGACTACGGAACCTCTCTACCATTTCTTTTCTGTTCGCAGAGTTCAAGAAGCTGATGTGTTGCGTCTAATCGAGAATGCAATACACGGCCGAGCGGACTAGCCAGCCTGGTACGGGAGTATGTAGTCTATCACTAACAGACATTTTATATTAAGGTGTATAACTCCACGGGGATATAATTATGGTAATAAAGATTTCGTTTTTTTTTTAAATGGGATACGTATTTTATATAGCATATATTATTTAAAGCTTAACTTCGCCCCAATATTCCATGCAATAACCCAGGTAACATTCAGATTATGTTGCAGTGCGCTGGGAACTATACGGCTATCGATATGCTTTTGTCGTGTGGAAATAATTGAGAGCCGTATTTTTAACAAAATTATAACAATGATTGGAAAACTCATTATAAGTTTCCATTTTGCTTGTCGTGTAAATTATTTAGTTCTGTGTAATTTAGACAGCGACCGTCCGTAGCATGCACTACGGTCGTTTATGAAACCACAGCTTGGGCTTGGGCTTATAGGCTCTGTCATCTAAAAGCTGAAAATACAGGTTGTGGTTTTTCCATGAGGTTGGGGCTCCGTTTTCTTGTTTGAAACAGAGTAGGTTCTTCAAAACCGTACCCAAAACCACTATTTGGATACCCGTTACTTTAGAATGGATGTGAGAAATGGAGCCGAAGCCGGAGCCTAAGCCGACGTTTGGTAAATTACGCCTATGCATGTTATTGTATAGGCTTACAACATGCAAATCATAGACACAGAATTGGTCCTTCTAGCATTTTTGTCAAATGATGGTATGAGTTGTCAAAGAGCCATGCATTAAGTGGATGCCTATACAATGGATGTAAAGATTTCAAAATGAATCCCGTACTTTTTAGGAGTTTCATTCAGATTCAGAAATATGGTGACGTTTCATATTGTATGTAGTTGGGTGTATACTAATAAAGTCATACTATATTTTGTTTTCATATTATAACTGATTGTTCTTCTCAATTTATTGCAGTGAAGTTTGTCTATATAGGCCTATATATCATTATAAACTCCTCAAAAAAGTTCTGCAACTGCAGTTTAAGGGATGATATATATATTTTTTTATTGATCTATGAACGGTGAAACTGGTTAAACCCCCCCCCCCCCCGTAGATCCGCCACTGATAAAGGCCAAAGTCAGAAGTGAAATGCTGCAATATGCATGATGATACACCATGTTTGGACCGTGCTTTCACGCATCAGCGCATCAGCACCATTCATTAACTCACTCCGTCCTTGAAACGATTGGGAATTTACTACTGAAAACAACCGGAATTTTGCAATTATTTCATTTTTGACATTGCTGCATATTTGTCAGGACTGTACATTCCACGATTACATTAGCATAACAAATGACACATCATTGTAAGGGGAATAGGCCTAATGATTCCAATGATACCAGTTTCACTGTTCATAGATCAGCAAAAAAAGAAGATATCATCCCTCAAACTTCAGTTGCAAAACTGTTTTTGTAACCTAAAACATGTCACGAAGATCGGAAGCTGTATTTTTATGATACGGTGACCAAGCCTACATGTATACGATATTACAATGGGACAGTATATCGTGCACATTTTCTACAGACAGCCCGTTAATATTGACACATTCGTCAATCAGTGATGAGACTAGTCATAATTATTTTAAGCCGCGTTTAAGTTCTGTCCGGATTACTTTTTGTTTGTTTGTCGGCGTAAGTTGATCGGACAGATAACCTATGCGACTCGGTTGTATAGAGATGTGTAACGAAGGTACGGCACAGTGCATACACAGCGGTGCGACCACTTCACTGTAGTCTAGATGTGTGGCTTCATCGACTAAGTTATACAGCGTCTGCATCGACAAAGTTCCAACGCACCATCATGGCAGTAAGTATATCGTTCGATATTTAATTGTGAATGTCTACGAAATTAGATCTTATTTTAGGTTTGATAAAATAAAAAAGAAAGAGAGTACGCTAGCAGGCAAGCAAACAAACATCAAATTATTAAACGAACATGAAACTGAACTGACCTCGTGTCTGTATAGGCCTATGTATAACGAGGAGAATTATTGATATAAAGGGATGAACTATTATTGTATTCAAATAGTGCCGCATAACGTGATGCGGAATCTAGTCGCTGACATCGGGAATAAAGCATCAAAAAATACAATCCACAATCCTACATGTTATAGGCCTAATAGGTTAAGTTTTTCAATTACGCTACTAGGGGCGAGAGTATTTTCCGTGAAATAGCAGCTAATGCATCATTGCTATACAACTTAAACCCAGTATAAAAAGAACGACAAGGAAATGATCATAATCGACCGTAAAGGGGTTGGTCAAATGACTGAAATATACAGGAAACTTGCCCGCCCAAACGGAAACCAGTCGTAAAATGTTGATCAAAATTTAAGGAAAAGAAGGGGAAAAGAGAAAGATTGATGAAAAGTGTAAATTATTCATCCTTAGCCTAGCAAACATAATGGAACATTCAGCGGTTAAACATTACTTGATTTATTAGGGGCGGGGGCACACCCCAAAAATTCCAGTTTTTGGTATTCACACGTAGAACAGACTGTTCGGTTTTAGTTTGCATCCCTCACATTGCAGGCCATGAAACCTCAGCCGCCGAGTAAAAAAACGGAAAAGCAATTACTGTTTACATCATGGCGGCGTGTGCGTGTTGAGCAGAAGGTATAAACAGGGACGCTAGTCTTAAAACGAAAACAGTCCCAGGAAGTGGACTAATTCACACGCGGCGTCCTAAAATTTTTGTGGACACTCTTTTCCGCAAAAGTGTGCGTCTATGGCCTCCACGGACCATGCCACGGACCGATCATAGCGCCCTCTCTCGGTAGGCCTACAGGTCCCGCATTAATTTTCACACCAGAATGAATGGCTCCAGTGAAAACATTCTGAGCCAGCTACACTTTTCAAATACTAATTCAATATCGTTTTTTTGAACGCACACAGCGCACAAGGGGAAGTTCAGCGAATTCGTCAAGATGAGCAAGGATTATTGAGCAAATGAAATTACAAACAATGAAAGGAGACAGTAACTGTTTGAATGATATTACTTTGTTTTCTTTGTGTCCGATTGTGTCTACATTTTCCACACGCTTATAATCTTGATGTTGAAATATATTTTTTAATATAAGAACCGTAATCATACAAGTGTGACGGAGTGACGAATTGTGACAAAATATAAAGCACACCAACTTTGTGTGTTCACCACACTAGTAACGATATCAAAAACCACTGGTCTACGACGAGTTATTAAACTTCTCCTTTTTCCTACTGGTTTTTCCCATGATTAAAATAATAATAATAATGAACAATATGAAGTAAAGAGCCGGAACTTCATTTATTCTACCACGCTTTATATATACGGAGGCTATTATGATGGTCGCAATATTTATTGAATCTTACTTCAAAGTTTGTACGAACTATATTTTGATGGCGTATGCTTCATTCTGATCATCGTGATCATACAGCGATGTAATCAGTCAGTTGTATATTAGAGTTAGATGTGGGTGCGGCACATAACTCCTTTAGACTGCGTCTAGACAGGTACCTGGCCGCTGTGATTCTGCGTACATAGACATCCTAAACAGTCTCTCACGATAAACCGACTTCAAACATCATAATGGCCGTAAGTATGAGTTTTGTTATAACAACTTATAATTATTTGTTATGGCATAATGTCAATAAACTCGAGCGACGGAGAAACAAATTCCTGCAAAAAAATTGACTTTCGACATTTTGACTGTTACTTCTTTGAAAAGGATTGAAAAGCTAAGGATAGCAATTCCGTGCGTGTACGATAATAGAAGAATCCGAAACAACCGACCTGTTTACCTTGATCACGTAAATTCTTATGTGATCCCTAACACCTGCAAGTGACCCGTCATGACGGTCGACCTGTAAAAAGAAAAAGAAAATGAATATGGACCTTCAAATTGAGTGCACGTATAATCCCTTCAGAAGAATTACTGCAACTCTTATACTGTTATTGTTTATGGTAAAAAATAGTAACTAAATAAAAAAAAATGGCCTCGGTAGAGAGACTGTTGTGTACATGTACGGAATAGAAAAGAAAATCGTCGTCGCATGCCTTTGCATATTATTTTTTGACAATGAAAACGAAATAAAATCAATATGGTTTGTGTATTCAGACCAACTAGCGTGTCGAGTGACGTACGAGCACTATACCAGCGCAACAATAACTTTTTGCCCACGCATGGCTCTCCCTGTTTTTGGGGTGTTTTTTCTGTTTAAAGGGCAACATTACAACATTGGTAAAGGCGGCAGAGCAGCTGCAGGCTGCTCATAATCCGATTTGTCATGGAAAATAAACAAACCTGTGAAATTTTCAGCTCAATTGATCATTGGAATCGGTAGAAAACAGTGAAACCGTTGCAATTGTTAACGCCAAATTGTGTGGGAATAGCTGTCTTATTATTTATCTTTCCAAGACAAAAAATATGTGTTTTTTTCTGCTATGATTTCCAGTGGGCTCGTCAATATTTACATGTTTTGATTAGTGGAGCTCCCCTTTGCTTGTACGGGGTTCTCGACTGAAGTACCGAGAACACACTAGGCAGGCTCCAACGAGAACCTGACCGCGTTGCTCCGTTCAAACCAAGCGGGCCGTGTCCGCCTCGGCTCCCCGAACAATCACCCGCCGTACGTGATGCCTCGGTGGGGTGATAACATTATTCTCGTGGTTCTGTTATAAACTTTTGTAACTTTGACTACTGCATCAACATGTTGGTCTATAGTATTATGGTTTCTTAACCTGCCATCTCGATATCTCATCTCGCATCTAAAAAGCTTTTGGCTGACCACGCCCATCATTAATTACTCCCATGCAATTCACACAATTTACTTCGTGTTTTCTGATCACTAGCATAATTCGTCATACCGTATAGCAATTTCAGGGTAGTTCTTATTATTTTTGAGAACTCTATAATCATACCTAGCATGGGTGCATAGGAAGACAATCCCATTTTCCCCGTAGAACCGCGCCTGTCCCACGCACTTTAAAGGGTTCCTGCGGTGCTTGTTTTCAGTCATGTTATTTTGGTATTTTGGTTTTAAACCAGCATTTGGTTTTCCTTTGAATGGCTTTACAAAATGGAAGATTTTCATGCATACTCATTTAGGGAACCAAGTCAACCAACAGCAAAAGTATAATGAAACATAAAACTTGAAAACGCAAACTACCGTAACCCACAGAAAATGGTTTTGCAAAACAAATTACACCACCAGTTGAGTGAAAGGAACATAATTGGCAAAACTAAACCTATTGTGGAGGGAAAGGTTTGTCAGAAAATCTATAAAACAACCTCAACTTTTTGTACACAATTCATTGGGTTACTGCAGCTCTCAAATACCCAAATACCCCGAGCCCCCCCCCCCCCCCCCCGGGTGCGCCACTGTATTGAAGTAAAGTTGGACAAAAGAAATTCCTCAGAACTCGCTCTGCATTTTTCAAATTCATAAACTTGTATTGTACAGGTCCGCGTGTAAACGTGGGCAAGTCTGCTGGAGTGTTGCATGTGAGTGTTTTGTTTCTTCCAACCAGCTCACCCACACGTTAGATTGGTTTATACATAATTATCATCCGCATGACTGTGGACGCTAATTCTTTCTCCTTATACGCTAAGCCATTGTGCAATGGGTTTATCAAACCTTTTACATTTTGTTTTGTAGCAAAATTTTAATTATACCTCATCTCCTTTGAATGTCGAACTTCTGTTTGCTAAAGACGGATGACGATGGATTGAAAATAATTTTCTGTTAGTTGTGAAGACATTCTGCAGACGTGTGCGACAGCCCACGGACCAGAGCCGTAAATAAATTATTTATTTACGGCTCTGCCACGGACCATGAGCCGTAAATAAAGAGAATTTGGCCAACTCGGTTTCAGGCATCTCATTTATGATTGGTCAATAGCCCTCACGTGACTACAAGGCGCCATGTTAGCTACCAACTTTGAGTCAATCAACTGCAATCTTTCACTTCTGTCTTTGCCCTATATTCAGGAGAAATGCACATTCCATGGTTTCATGATCACAACAAATGACACACCATTGTAAAGAGGAATAAAGAAGCTTTCCAATTATGTCAGTTTAACCGTTCATAGATCCGTAACAAAAAAGATATAATCCCTCAAACTTGAGTTGTAGAACTTTTTTGAGGGTTTTTTTAGACACACAACCGTTGCTAAAATAGTTTGCGCGCCCGCGCGCGCGTGTGTACGCGCCTCCCCTGTAGGTCCCCAACATGGCGTAGTTGGCCAAACTCTCTTTATTTACGGCCCACAGACATATAAACGCATAGACGGCCAGTCGTGTGCTGTAATCCGTGATTCAGAAAACTATGGGCAAAGCGGTCAATCGCTGCGCGTTCAAACTGCGTGCGTTTGGCGCGCAACGCGCGTCCTATATTAATAGCATGCATTTCCCAAGATTTTAAGCCTTTTTTTGTTTTGCTAGCTTTTGATTTTCAGATATAAACGTTGGCATCGCATTACTTTGTAGTACTTCAGCCTAACTAACTATATATCAGATTTCTTTTTAAATTGGGAAATGGCTTCATGTTTTTTTTTTTTGCCTGGAACTCTTCACTGTACGTAAATTCCCTATACCGAGGGGTGAATTTGCCCATAGTTTGGATTTTAGTCGGGCGCCGCGGAGATCACGAAAATTCCCTGTAGGTTTGAATAGGACCTGGCGGTCTATGCGTTTATAATGTCTGTGGCTCTGCCACGGACCGAATTATAGCGCCCTCACTCGGTGAAGGTCTCATTTCAGAAGTACAAAATCTGCACTCAACCTCACCTTATAAAACCTCACTGAAAATACAATACACAGTCTTAATTTACAGAAAAATGGGAATAAAATACAATTCAACTCACGTTTCCTCGTTCACAGAAACCGATGATCGCACTACTGAGGCTACCGCGATACCGGTCACACAACGGTCGGTAAACTTGCTTCAGATCTGCTGCAATGCTTTTACATTTTTGACTGACCAAACCCGTCCTATAATATAAACTTGCGCTACTGCGCACAATCCCGCACATCCACATGCGGAGCAAGCCGCACAATCTCTACATACCACAGAGTATCAATCAAATCATAGCGGCTATGTCATGAATATGCAAATTTACAAGTTAGGAAGATTTTGTGGAGGACAATATAAATTGTAAGCACACGCATAGAAGGGAACTTTAACATGACGGCAACGGCGTGATTGTTTAGAGTTAATTTCCACTTTTGATATAGCAACACATTCATTTTTTTTTATTTCCAACAGGGGTCACTGAGCGCTGAGAAACAGAAAGGTACGTGATTTGTGTACAATAGACGCATAATGTGAATTATTAGAAAACAAACAGAGACATTTAGGTATGGAACTAGAGCAAATTAATTATTTGAGATTGGAGATACCCCAAAACACTCTAAAAATTAATTTCACGAAACACTAAGATTTATGTGAAATATGAATCGATCATTGCTAAGCAACATGTAATAATTGTAACTCGTCCTCAGATTAATCTTGAGAATCCATCAGATTCTTCATAGTTACTTTTCGATTTCTTAACAAAAACATAATTTTCATCAGAAATCGATCATTTCTATACTATAAAAACTATAATGAGTGGCTCCGATTCCAAACTTTAAGCCGGCTATGCACTTTCAGATATCAATTCCATATTTACCTAAACAGAATGTTCACAGAATAATTATAACTTTTCGGGCATGAAGATGGTGCTGATAGAAACATACCGTTAAAATATTTCCGACTTAAATTGTGTGTTTATTCAGAAAGAGTAAAACCAAACACCAAAAACAGTTTTGATTTTGACATGCAAGACCAAGATCAAAAATCCTTCTTTATGTTTTATAAAAAAAATTGAGTCGGGTTTTCGTTATTTTCTCGGGACTCAGATATCCGATTGAGCTCAAATGTTCAAAGGCTCATTACTTTATGTACATGGTGGACTAAACAAATTGTGAGCATTGTTCTGTGCATGACCATTACCAATCATGCAGTATACCTTTAAACCTACTTTTGAACGCAGCTTACAAAGAGAAGTTCGACAAGTTCGACAAGAATGGTGACGGGAAGATAAGTAAGGCTGAGCTGCCTGCATTACTGAAGAAACTCAACAGATCTCCCGACCCGTTCAAAGTCGACGCCATCTTGAAAGAGTTCGACAAAGACAGTAAGTCTCAGTCACTCTTTTATTCCAACATGAACCTCTTTGGTTCAAAACTGTCAATCTCAGAAATGTGAGAAGTTGAAAATACAGTGTGAAACAGTCATGCAGTGTTGGTAGATTGGAATAATAATTGTAAGGGCCAATAGCGGGTTTTACTGTCCACATAATTGGTGTAGGACTGCATCTATCATAGTTTGATATTGATTATGTAACTTCTGTTCCATCTGATACTGCCAGTTAAGCAGAGAGTACACTGTCAACATTTTTCGGTAACATTTTCGGTAACATGTTGCCCAGTTAGGGCAACACACTTGGACAACACGACTTTGGGCCCTTTGTACGTCACTAGCAACATTTGGGCCAACATGTTACCGAGATGTTGCTGCGACATGTTACCCAACTCGTTTTGCTCTGTGTACACTGACAACGTTTTCAGCAACAAGGTACCTGGGCAACATGTTACCGAGGTTGTTACCAAAAATGTTGACAGTGTACATTCTGCTTTAGGGGGAATGCCGTAAAGTGTTGTTAAAGGTAGTATCATACTTTGGTAAGAAACCAAGACAGAAATGTTCACAGATTTACGTATAACTTACAGGGTATGAAGATGGTGGTGGTAGAAACATACCATTAAAACTTTTCCGCCTGAAATGATGTATTTATTCAGAAATTACTACAACAACGACCGAAAATCTTTTTGATCATTTAAAAGATCAAAAATAAAAGAGAAAAGACTTCAGAAAGATTGGCCGGTTTTTTTTTTCACTGTTTTCTCAAAAAGTGGGAACCGTGTGGGACTGAAATTTTCACAGATGACTTTTACTGTATCTTCATTGATATTGTTTGCCCATGAATCTGTATTTCTATGACAAAAACCAAAGTTTGATACTACCTTTAAGCTGCATGCGGTTGCAATGCATGACGATTGTTTCACCAGCTCATTGAGTGCGTCTTTTCATAATTCGGCCGATCCGAGGATTGCCGGCCCGGCATTTCCAAATTTCACTCTGGAATTATAATATAAAAAAGGTGAGATAGCCATTGCACGTCTAGATAAATATCAATTATCGAAAACTGCATGAATGAATGTTCTATTCTGTTTCAACAGAAAGTGAGTCCCTCGAGTATGCCGAGTTTGTCCAATTTATGATCAACCTGGACGCAGGCATCGACAAGGGATTGAAAGACACCTTCGATAAGTTTGACGCCGACAAAAATGGATCCATTTGGTAAGTATACCGGACGGTTTTATAAATCTGGTGTTCTCCTGTTTAGTTTCCTTAATTCAGCTAGATGACTTGCAAGTCTTAGTATATTTCACACCATCATGCATCCCAGGTCATCGTGTCACTGTCTCAAGTCCCTTTATGTGCATGACTTTCAGACAGCCCTGTCTGCATTTTGAAGCAACCAAAAGACTTACCACCTCTGTATACCCTCGCATGTAACTCTGGGGCAAGCAGTCCGCGGTCCGGTCGTTTAGTGTCTTGCTCACGGACGCAATCACCACTTCGGCTGGATTCGAACCAGCAGTTTTCTGGAGCTGTCCCGTGGAGTTGACCGCACTCTGACACGGCACTCCAACACCTTGTGATGTGGGTGTCACGGTCACCATTTCCATTCCTCGGGAAATGTAAAGGATGCATTTGTTTTTTCTTCAAATGATGTAGTCCCACAGAATCACACAGAAGGAAAGTTGGAAGAATGTTGGAAGGATGTTAATGAATTAAAAGAGAGTAGAGAGGGAGGGGAGGGGAAAACAATGAGCTGAACAAGAAGGAAACTTGGTAAATTGACCGAGGTCGATGGACGAAGATTCAAAATGTTAAGAAGACCGAATACCGTTGGGCTTAGAATCGCCGCAATACCTCTGACATAATTATTTTACATTCGTGTGCGGTTTTGTTCCTCACCACAGTTCCAAAGAACTTGGAGACGTGTTTGATGATCTGGGAGTGGATATGACTGCGGATGAGATACAGGCCAAACTAGCTGGTGTGGATGTCAACAAAGATGGCAAGCTGAACTTCGACGGTGAGTAGACTTTAGTAGAGTCCCTTTATACGGAGTAACAGAGAGCGCCCTCTTGCAGCCAAAACGTGACATTGAACGAAACGAGATGACGATGGGTGCATTCGTTTAGCCTCGTCGAGTCGACAACAATCAACCTATTTTGCACCCTCTCGCTTGTTTTGTCCAATGTAAATGGCCACCGGGCTGTTTAATTTAGGGCAAACAAACTGCCTGCCCTTAAAACAAAAGAGGACTCGATTGGTCTTTCTGTCCTAGCTGTACTTAAACACTCTGTACCTTTTAAAAAGAAAGTATATAATTATTCGTATAAGTGAAGGCAAAGCTTTTACTAGCTGCAGGTGTGAAAAAAAGACAAACTCCACCTGTCAACTTGCATGTTATACTTTCTGTGTGAGTCAATTCACAACAATCATTACCGAAATATTCATCGGAAGGTCTATATTGTCCATCAAAATTACCTAAGGACGTTACTTTAAATCGTTTGTTACTTAGACTTATAAGGTCAAGAGACAATGGCCTAATAATATCGTGATACAATGTTTAAAAAAGGAAATGATTAATATCTCAAAACAGAGTTCAAGAAGCTGTTTGGACGAGTCTAAGAAGAGAATAAGATGTGTCTTCATAGCAACGGTGGATTTCATCTCTGGCGCGAGAGGGCGTTTGTGCTGAGACGCAGGATGCCAACCAGAGTATAGCTATTAGCATGATTCATTTTTAGTGTTTTGCATTAGTGGATGTCAAATGAAACTACTTATAAATATGTTGTAATGCTATTATAAAACTAGATGGGGTTAAATTTGATTTGGGATAGAGGGGGTTCGTATAATGGCAGACCTTTTTTCTAGACAAGGTCACACCAGAATCCTTCTATAAAGGATTGCCGAGGTAGGTTTTCTTTGATGGAGAAAAGTGACGATGTTTGAATTGACTGCCGGCCTTGGAAATCATTTTTTTTTCTTCAAATTCTCTGCGAGTATTTGACAGAAGTTGCGATCTCCTGTCGCGTTTTGACATCGATGGCCTCTTTAAGAATCACAGTAAAGAAAACAAAACCTTGAAAAAAAATTTTAATACGAGAAAACAAAACAATTACTAGAAAGGAAGGGATTATTCATCGCGGTGGTCAGAATGATAAGGAAAAAAGTGATCAAAGTCACGCGATGCCGTGTTACATGCTGGTGGTGACGTTTCGGCTGCTGGAACTGCTAGCATTCGTCGGGCAACTTCGTCTTCTTCAGTTGCCTGATGAAGGCTAGCAGTACCAGCAGCCGAAACGTCGCTACCAGCAACACGACATTGCATGACTTTGATCACCTTCTTTCTTTAAAACAATTACACTCTTCAATTAGAAAATAGTGAAGGAAATTACACAGTTTAACAGAGATTAACAGACAAAAAAGCTCTGGATGGGCCATCGATCAAATGTTCCCGTCAGCTTTATTTTGACTTATTTTTTTTTTACAATGGCACCTAAGCCGGTGCTATTATCCTTAAACACGGTCAAAGATCGAAGAAACAGTTAATGTGCAGAAGATAATTTTTTTTTTCTACTCGCGTTTTCTTTTTGAGAAATAAAAAAAAGGAGATCGAACAATTAAAACTTACATTTTAAAGAGTAAACTAGGTTCTATATTGCACCTTTTATTCTGAAAGGTATAATAATGTGATTACTGACAATACTGAACTGGTGGACTTATACGTCTTAACTAAACTAGCTCTAGCGGTATTTTTATTAACATTTGGACTTCTTTTGCTGGTGTGTCAATTAAATTGATACAAAAACACAGTAATTATGTAGAATTAAAGCCGCTAAACGTAAAGGAGATGGGAGATAGAAAAAGAGGAATGTATGATGTTGTTGCTGGAGGGTTTGACTTTGTTGATATCGAAGTTTATCTTTTACATGACGTGTACTTATCGAAATGACCAGGTTACAACGCAAGATCTTAGTAATTATACATAAGGAATCACATACATGGTCCCTGCCATTATCACGTTTAGTACATTTACTTCAAACCAGCATGGTAAATTTTATAGGTGTAACAGCGACTGCCTCCCATTAATAAATCTACACAATTAAAATACCCGGAATTGTTTCTTTCTTTCTTTTTCAAGTACATATACTGCGCAGTGGTTGACTGTAAATCCGACGTCCAGTTGGTTGTAAGAGCCCAGTATTGAAAGCAGAAATACATAAATTATAAGCACACACAGCTAACAATGAATTATACTCAATGGCACATCCTCGTCCAGAGGCGGCGCTCTAACAACTGAGGCGTCACCTAATGTCGCCATTCATCAAAGAATAAACAAAAAAACGCAATTCGATATCACGAATGCCTTTTAAGCCTTACGGAATGCAAAAAGATAATAATTATTATTCTGATGAAAATATAAGATTTTGAACCCCACGAAATCCGTATAATTATGTACCATCAAGGTTAGATAGTTCAAGGCTCGTATCCATTCTATGGGCCCTTACGAAATCAGGCTTGAGGCTAGGCTTGGGACTTATTTCACTGCCGCCATTAGAGGCCCACAAAACGAAATGAAGGGATTGGGCCACATGACGAAGCCGAAGAATGGCTCCAGCTTTGGCATGTATCTCAAGCTCTTCATTTCATTTAGGACACAAAATGGCAGTTGCAAAATAAATCCCAAGCCTAGCCTCAAGCCTCATTGCGTAAAGGCCCTAACCTATGCAAAACATTTAATGATGCTCAAGAGTAAAAACCATGAAAAAAAGTGCGAATGAGTATGCGAAAGTCACATGACCACAAAACTTGCTTAACTATTTTATGTAAATTCAAAAGCTGCTGCTTATTTCAGTATACTTTTCTCAAGGTAATTGTCCTCTGTTAACAAAAAAAAGCGCAACTTGTTGGTGTTTTTGAAATGATGATCGACAAAGAACGATTTATCAAAATTTTGCTAGAACTACGAAGTTATACACAAGCCTTTGCAAAAGGTCAATTAAGAAATATAAGATTGAAAAAACGGAATGAGCGGGAACTATACGGACCATAAGGTGGCACACGCGGGGAGAATTCAACGAGTCAAAGATTGTGTGACCAGAATTTGAAGTCAATTTGACCCAACACAGGACCAAAACTGACCCAAGTCACGGCGGTGCGTGCCTTCAAATATAGTTGGTCTGGCGAGAACAAATCGACACGGATATCGGTTACATAAACCGCAAATGCACTGTGCACGCAGCCCAGATGTTATAAGTGTGTATCAGGTATGGGACGTGATGACACAAGCAGGTATAAGGCTGACTATAATTGAAATGAAACCAAGGTAAGAAAATGTTACATCTTCGGCATTTTGTATTATTGTAAGGTCTGGGAGAGATGTAGGCCTACAGCCCTATAGCGACCGGCCGGTTGTTTTATTTTCTCGTGAAGATTTCCCCGGAATTTCTGCCACCTTATGGACACGATTTACATTCCATTGGTCCTGTTTATATGAAAGTAAGCATAATGTACAACGCCCAAAGCATACGTTCTTACATCAATAATTAAAAGAAAAAACAACCAATAGCGCGTAATTAATAAGTACTCGAATAAAATGTACAAGTCAAACAACCTTTCCTTCCTTTGGCAAAGATGGATGCAATAATGTTTACTGACTGTGATGTTTGGTCGAAGGTTGTAAATTGTAAATATTTTGTTTGGCAAAATACTTTTATCATTCCATAACTCTTCCGGTCGCTAGACAAGCGAGGTGGAACTGAGATAAAATAATTGTAACCATGAAAAATAATTTAAAAAAAAAAAAAGTTAAATGTAATCAGTCCCCTTTACTTTGGAATTGAGATGAGTGACTTGAGATAATTAGGAATCTTTCGGCTTTCGACAACAGTACAATATAATGTTCATCCCCAGAATGAGAGAGTTAATCCTTTATACTTGCTACAAATGGAGGCACATGCCGCATATACCGTTGAGTCCATCGGCAACTTCTTACTTTGAAGTCATCATGGAGACAAACTCTGTAAGCAGAAAATAACGGAATCGCATGTCATTAATTAATTCATTCATTCATTCATTCAGACCTAGCGGTATATCTGAACTGGTAAGCAGGAGGTCGTGGGTCCTAATCCCACCTAAGCCAGCGCATGAATTTTTTTCACGCACACTCAGTCAACAAGCACTGAGTATGCAGTGCTAAACTATGTCGCGCGACGTGAAGGGCAAGCCTAATTTGCATATTTCATTTATGTACTTCACAACATACAGAGGAGTTGTATGGTTGAAGTATCATAAATGACAGAACACACCAACGGCAAAGACTGTTTATGACAAGAAGCATACAGGGGCCTTAAGTTTAAGAATCGAACTGTCTTCAGATTTCAATTAGACAAATTCGCCAGTTAAAAGATATTTCATTATCCCTAAAGGGCATGTGCAACATTGGTAACAAACTAAAACAGAAATGTTCACAGATTTACAGGGTATGATGACGGTAATGTTAGAAACATACTATTAATTGCTTTGAAAATGTTTCTGCCAGAAATGCTGTATTCATTCAGAAAAGAGTAAACCCAAATATTAAAACATTTTGATCTTTATGGCAAGATAAAAAAAAAGAGACAGCTTTTCCCACACAATTCCCACACATTTGCAACGGTTTTTCGTCGTTTTCTTTACTGTTTCAAATGATCAATTGGGCTGAAAAATTCACAGGGTTGTTTTTATTCTATGACAAATCAAAGTATACAGCTCCTTATTGGTAAAGGTCACAGGACTGCACCCATACTTTGTCTGATCAAACATGTACATGAAATAATAAACATGTGAACATTTGAGCTCAATCGGACATCTGAGTCACGAGAAAATAGCGAAAACCCGACTCGATTTTTCTTATACAACATGAAGAATAGTTTACTTTGTGTTTGTTCCAAAAATCGTTCAGACGAACGATCTTTGGAAAAGACACTAAATCTTGATTTGCTTGAAAAACCCAGCATCTGATGAACCAAGATTTCCCATGGTGACTGTTTGCACTGTTGACGAACTTTTGAGTCAATTTTCTGTCTCGAACTCAATACATTTTTTCTGGAGGCCTTGCAAATCATGCTCCCTTAACACGGTACTTCATTTTCGATCAGTTTTTTTTTTTTTTTTTTACTTTTGGCAAATATTCACATTTTGAATTGGTTCAGTGTTCTAAATTTCAATTTCACAATCCTCAGAGTAACTTTTCTGTACTGACTGGAAAACCTGAAGTTGGTGTCACCATGAAAATGATTAAAGCAATTAAACAGATTAGCAAAGCGTTCTCACATACCTTCGTAGTTGACCTGACCGTCTCCATCGATGTCTGCTTCTCGGATCATCTCATCAACCTCTTCATCGGTCAGCTTCTCGCCAAGATTGGTCATCACATGGCGAAGCTCGGCAGCGCTGCAAGCGAGAACAATACACAACGTTCAAGATAAATATTTGGCCTTCGATGCAGTCTGAGTCTGAGTGCGATTCAGTCTGGGCGATTCGGTCAAGTCCAGATGTCAAAAAGGACTGCGATCTAGTGAGGCCTTTAAATTGTCATCCCAAATTTGTATCTCAAACATCTGAATAGTTACCATCAGACATATCCGCTTTTATTTCATATCAAATCATGAATTATAAATGACCGTGTCTTGCTATGAAGCCAAATCATTATGTCTTTCGGCCTACTTAAAGGTAATATCATACTTTGTTTTTTTTTCAGAGAAGTACAGATTCATGCGCAAAAATATCAAGGAAAATACAGTAACAGTCATCTGTGAAAATTTCAGTCCCATACGGTGACCAATTTTTGAGAAAATAGTGAAAAAACAGCCACAGTATTTCTTAAGTCTTTTCTCTTTTATTTTTGATCCTTTAAAAGATCCAAACAGATTTTCGGTCGTTGTTTGACTAATTTCTGGATAAATACACCATTTCAGGCGAAATTCTTTAAAGGTATGTTTCTACCACTACCATCTTCATGCCCTGTAAGTTATATGAAAATCTGTGAACATTTCTGCTTTGGTTCCTTACCAAAGTATGATACTACCTTTTAACAATAATGACTTTAAAAACTGTGTAAAGCCCAATTTCATAAAGCTGCTTCACTCAGCACCAAAATTTGCTTTAGTACCACAAAACCTGGTAAAGAAAATCAGTATGCCGGCCAAACTCCTTGTGAATGCTATGCTCAGCAAACAATAGTCGTATACAAGTCAAACGCAGTAAACATCGCATGAACATTTGGTTAGTAATCCTGTTTGATCAAGGAAGACTTTTCATGCTTAAGCACGATTTTTGTTTGAGTATATAGCTGTATGAAATTGACCCCTGGGATATTATTTTAAGACATTTTCCAGAAATTTGAAAATTAACAGAAAGGGACAAAAACGCGCACATCAGCACGACTGATTACAATTTTTTTGTTTACACATTTCTGTGTGTTTTGTATTCTGGACAAAATAATTGGGTTTTGAATTTGAACCGCAGCCAATTTTTTTTCCAAATTGAAATTTCAACCAAAACACCTAGCTCTGAATAAAAAAAAAAAATCAAATTTGCGCCAGACAATGGCAAAATACAAAGACTATAGTGACTAAATCATTACAGATCAATATATCAGAAATCCTTTCAAGATGGTTCATCTTGGCCAGGTGGAAAGACTGTATGCCACTTCCATCGTCCTCATTAACTATGACACCATAATACCCTTGATATTCAGCCCAAACCCTTGACTGTCATTGCGCTCAACGCACGCTTCACATGTCCACATTATTTTTTTAATTCAACAGCGGAAATTGCGCCGACTCTGTGGCTACACAGAAATGCATCCGCCATGCACTGCCATGATACTGAGTGACTATACATCAACCGCAGTGATGTACCGACCTGATGAATCCGTTGCCGTCCTTGTCGAAGACTCGGAAAGCTTCTCTGATCTCCTCCTCGCTGTCTGTGTCTTTCATCTTGCGCGCCATCATCGTCAGGAACTCGGGGAAGTCGATCGTTCCATTGCCTTAGGACATCAATGAGGATAAAAGGATAAGTGGGAGAGGTGGGGGGGGGGGTGGGGTGGAAGGACGAACAAAAAAAATAGGTTTCATCTTAACTGGATCAAGCTGACCGAACATAACCCACGTCCGATTGTGTGAAAACGCACAGGGTGGTGTTAATGGAAGTGCCAATTCAAGTCTCAACGGTATTAAAAGATTTTCAATATATAGGTCTATAATATCTGAATGGAATGACGCAAGCCCCTGTCCTCTATTCAAAATGGATTATCAACTTGAAGTCGTTTTTGTTTGGGTTCGGCATCATCATTTCTTAATCGGATCAAGATCAAGTTTGGGAAAAGAATCCAATTTCCGTTCTTTCCATTTATTGAAAGATTGAATTATTCTGCTCATTTCAATATAGAGAGACATATTATATGGATGACCTGGAGACAAATTCACCATAACCATCAAATAAATTAGATTTAATAATCATAAAAAATAATTAAATACAATTGTATAAATTAACGAACTAGGTGGGGAAATAAGGAGAACAAAACGACACATAAAATTTAATGGTCCATGTATTTAACCATAATAAAAATTATATGAATATTTTCCATCCTTTTGACAGCAGATCGGATTGTACATCCCTTTAACACTATACATCGCTTTCAAATACGGGTTTACGACATGAATAATTCATCAGGAATTGGCAATTTTTTTTTTCTCTATCAATTTCAAAGGCAGACAAAAAGAAAACAGCCAAATGGCTAAATATAGAGAGAATATTGTGGCCTGTGATTATTATGCTTATTATGCTAATGTCACCATGCACCGAGCTAGCCAGCAGACGCAATGCGTACTTCGCTTGACATTTCAACCGTGTGCTTGGCTATTACAGCCCAGCGCCACTGCTTGCCTTTATGATCATTCTGAGCCAACGGCCCGAGTTTTCATTGTGAAAAATAACAGTCGCCATGGGAACTGATTTATGAAAGGAAAAAAAATGACTGACGACTAGAAACAGTTTGATTATTAATGCTTGATCAAGCTACAAAGGTTATGCTGAATATGAATGAATATAAAACCCTTTTTTTTTAGCGCAATAAATGTCACAGAATGGGTGATAAAAATGCACATTTTCCGGCCATTCTCTGTAAAGGTACTAGTATCATACTTTGGTAGCATACCGAAACAGAAATCTTCACAGATTTACCTACAACTTACAGTGTATAAAATGGTAGAAAAATACCGTTAAAATTGTTCTGCCTGAAACACTGTATTTATCAAGAAAAGAGTTGAAAACAATTGACCAAAAACAATTTTTATATCTTAAAGATAATGGTGAACAGATTTTTAAAAAATACGGTGTGCGTTTTTCACCGTTTTCTCAAAAGTGGGCACCGTACGGGACTGAACATTTCACGGATGACTGTAACTGTATCTTCGGTCCTTGATATTTTTGCCCATGAATCTGTATTTCTTTGACAAAACCCAAAGTATGACATTACCTTTAACAGGAATTTTGTAAAAAATCTGCCCACCTTGAGAACAGGAGGGAGTTTATTCTTCTTTTTTATTTTCAATGAGAGGTTGTTTCCTATTTACACCAGTGTATAACAGGGCGTCCCAAAAAAAGAAACACTTGTGTTTAGAACTATTATTTGAAAGTTGAACTGTTTACCACTTCAAGATTCAGATATGTGATACAGTCATGTCTTGGCTATCACCATGTAGAATTTGAGCAAAATTTGACTAACATTGAGTGAAAAAACTAGACTGAATTACCCAACCTCAAAACCCGATTTTCATCTTTCTTTCATACACATTATGTGTGTAATGACCGCTATGCCGGTTATCCTTGCAAATTTGTTTTTGAAGGAGTTCTCTTTCAATTGGTCATATTTATGCCAATTTCAGTCCCAATATGCTTAAATTCTACATGGTGATAGCCAAGACATGGCTGTATCACATATCTGAATCTTTAACCTTTAACATAATGGGTCCCAACACAGTGTTGCGTTTTTTTCTGGGACACCCTGTATAACTGTAGGCCTTCGTCATCAGTGTGCCCCTTTCGCTGAGGCCAATCGGGGGAAAAAAACATGAAAGTTGCAAATTGGTGTGCCAATGTTCTGATTTTTGCCCAAACGGATTAGAAAATGAAAACTTTCATCGGCCTTTAAAACAAAACAGCAAATGCTGACGTCAGCTCTATGTCTCGCATCAGGTTTACAAAACGGTATCATCTGACATCAACCTACCGTCAGCATCGACTTCGTTGATCATGTCCTGCAGCTCAGCCTCGGTGGGATTCTGACCCAGTGACCTCATGACCGTTCCCAGCTCCTTGGTGGTGATGGTGCCGTCTCCATCCTTGTCAAAGAGGGAGAACGCCTCCTTGAACTCTGCGGGGGAAGAGTTAACATTATTCGTGAGGTGGTCTTTCCCTTCATCACGCATTGAACTAAAAGGTCGATGCAGTGGTTATTATCGTTGCCAACCAAAACAACCCTTCAGGAAAGCATGCAAACGGAGCAAAATGTACAAAACAGACCCTGGGTCGATTTCACCAATCGTAGGACTTGTGATACAATTGCAGCCCTGTAATATACCCCTTACGATGTGGGTTATCCTTCGTAAATCGAGTTACGATCGATCTTAGGGCTTCGTGAAATCGACCCCAAGGGTCATAACCACAAACCACCAACCAAGCCTATAGACCTTTCTTTTATTTACAAACATTGGCTCGTGGTTGGCAGGGGCGGGCAAATGGTTGCAAATCATTCCGTTTTTTTCGACAGACGGCGTGACCAAATTCAACATCTTTACAAACTTTACATAGCTGTACAAAACTACACACCACAATTGCTTGTGTTGTTTCCATTACATATAGCAATATCTTTCAATGTTTAAACGTTGTGTATACAAAATAATTGTTATTAATTTGTGTATGCCTGTCTTTTATGGCTCGCCATAGTTTCCGCCTTCTTGTCTTGGTTGGCAAAAATTCGGGCTGTGACGTTGCAAAAGGAAGGTCTATAGGCTTGCGATACACAAACTATACGTTAATATTTTCTTACATTAACTACACGTCCTAATTCATTATGATACCCACCCGTTATATGCACAGATTGTAATAGATGCGATCGGGTCACATCGCTCATATCATACATTTTAGATTAAACTGATCAGATGAACAAATTCTTTTTTTTTCAGTTTCTTTTCTTTTTTGGGGGAGGGGGAGGGGGCTGACAGGGGGGTGGGGTTCAAAACTTAAATGTTTCAGTGACAACACTTATAAAAAACAAAAAACTAATAAAAACAAGTAATAAACTGCTGCAAACTGCTGTAAAACAAGTAATTACGCTTGTCAAGCCACACCCATGTTATAAACACGAATAATATGATTAAGCATATTATCATTGACAGAATGTTTCCATTTATTTTCTATTAAAAAAAAATTATGAAAAAATACTACCGACAGCAATAACGAAGCACAATGTTTTGTGCGCGATGATTTTTTTGGAGACTTCGGCTAGATAAAGGACCAGCTACTTCAATGTTAACAAATAGGCCAACACGAAGACGAACAATATTAGATCATTGTCATGTGTGTTAGTTTTATAGTGAAGCCACTAAACATGTACTGCCTGCAATCAAGTATACTTGACGTGTTTCAATAGCATCAACGCTGTATGCCCTGACACGGTGACACCGACCCTATAGAATGTAATATAAAACCATCTACTAATACCCCCTAAGGAGAGCAAATCAGTCCAATATTGGGCCTTGGTGTATACTCATTATGGATAGGCCCTGTATGATTCTTATCACTCGCAATTATTTGTCATGATACTTGACATAATAACTTGCTAAATATTTTGCCGTCTGGCATCGTGTTTTGTGATACACTCTGCATTAATATTAACGGATAGCGTGTTTGCATCTTCACATTATAGGCCTACGAGGTATAAAATTAGCTTGATTTGTTTTTCCAAACATATATCCTTTTAACGGCTTGTTATTATTTCTGAAAACAATGCGTACATAAGCTAAGCAGTAATTAATGCCCGGCTTACATCTATTTTTTCAAGCTGTGGATGCAGCAATAACAGGAAACAGAGACTAATTAATATGAAAAGAAAAAATACATTTCCGGGGTGATATGAAATCGTATACGGATAAACATCAAAACCTTGATCAAAATAATATTCATCTGTTGATTCTAAACATTCAAAATGGTAAATCCAAGTCTAGATTATATTCCTCTTTTCTCCCAAATTTTAATATTCTGATCCGATTACGAATCTGCACAATAGGAGGGCATATAACACAGTGAGCAGTACAATCAAAATATAGCATGATGAGTCATATTATACAAAAGCAATGCATGGTAATGACAGTGAGATTGAACGCTAGTACCACTTGTATGAGGAATTGTGTATATAATTATAATATACAATATACCGCAGTGGTAATGATACAACAACAGATGCCGTTTTCGCGGTGCTTCTCATTATTATAAATGGCATCCTCCCATTCTCACTCATTTTAAAGATAAGTTTCGCTCACGGTTGCCCTGGAAACGGTGTTGTCGCCTCGGGGCTGTCATTTAGCCCGTAAATAATCATAATTATGGATATAACGTCTACGTTTTGAGAAAAATACCGGATGTTTATCAGATGGAAAAATATTTTCAAGTGTTTGTTACACATCGCTTATGATCATGGCTTATACATGTATTTTATTATTTTCCCCTTGAATGATTTTTTTTTTTGTGAATGAAAAAAAAATCAAACTCTTTTCTATGTAAATAAATATTTTTGAAACGTCAGCTCCCTTGTGGTTATTTGATGATTAAAATAAACATTTTTGAATGTTTTTCGCTTTTATCTAAGTGAAAGTAAATTCTGTTGATTTGTTTTTTCGTATGCCCAGCATTATTGTTTTTCTTCTCTGCTCTATATTTTGAGGACACGTCCCATTTCTGGAATTTTATTCTGTGTAGAACCTATACCTTTATTAATTATTATAATTTCTTGTTAATATTCAATTAGACCAATTCGATTCTGCATAGATGTCAAGAAAAAACAAACAAATACAAAACTGGCTGCATACTGGTTTTAATTGAGATTGCAACAGCCAACTTTTTCCGACCTCTGTAAACATTAAACTACCCTTAGAAATTTTTATCTTTGAGTATTGTTTACTTGGTATTCCATTTTATCTTTTTATGAAGTGAATCATTTTGTGCAAGTATCTGAGGCCAACATGAGGACTCATGACAGAACTTTCTTTTGAAATTAATCGGCATTTTTTTTCATTATTCAAGGACAGCTCCAAAGTTCATAGAATATCGTTAGGAAAATGGCGCGACACAATCATGGGATTTCGCCCGAGTGGTTGCTCCATGTCTTTTGGACCGTAGTCCTATCATGTTTGTTGAGCTTCAGCATAGTGTGAACACTGTTTTCCATCTGTAATTTATATTTCCAAAAGGTATAATACAAAAATAAACATCTGGTCTCTCCCTGTTTTTTTTTTGTTCAGCGACGGGAGTACATAGACCACTTGCCAGAGTGTTAAAACCTGGACGTGTATTCATTGCATGTATACAAATTAAAAGATCACTGGGAAAAAAATCACAGCGCCAGGTGGTTCCGCACAGTATAGTCCCATTCTGTTCAGCATAACGCACTATACATGGGTTCATTTTATGCAACGTAATGCAAATATTCCAAACAATATCGATTTTGTTAACGGATCATATTTGCTAAAAGAGAACCCAATTCCAGCTCACGAATATAATTACCATTATTTATTACTATTAGGCCTACTTTATATTAGCTATCCATTTCGCCATGAATTTGAGAACAAGTGATTTTAAATTAAATGAAAACCTACCTGCAATTTGTTCTTCCGTCAGTTGATCGGCCTGAAAGGAAAGATGAATAATATGAAGACCATAAATTTACGAGAAAAGCAGCTCAATCACAATAATTGACAAAGGTCACTCATTAAAATTCACACATAAATCTTCGCTGAATATGAAGGCTAATTATAATCTTGCGCCAGACATTACAAAAACACAACCACATTCTAAAAAAGGCTTAATTTATTATCAAAATAACATGATGTTTTGAATAATTCTTAGGCGGTATAGTTGGAGCGAGATAGCAATGAAGTTTGCTCGTTGGGTCATGTTAGATATACAACTCAGGCTGAGAGTGAACAACCACGGTAGGCCTATTTAACAAAGCCGGTCCCGCCAACTGAGCGAGTGAGATTATCCAAATTTCCTCGTCACGACGCGCCTTGCCACATGCAGTCGGTGGCTTCGGTCTGTGAATTTTGCAGGTTTTACCATTCCCACTTCAAGTTTAAATATTGCCAAATGCAAATGGGTTAAAACAAAACATGATCTTGGTCCACATTATACCGGACTTACCATTGTGTTATTCAGCTAGTTGTAGCGGGGAGGAGATCGGACAAGATGTGTATCCTTGCTTGATGGTGTATCTCAGGTCGAATGCGTGTAGAATTGGTTAATTTAGTATAGAGCGAACGCAAACCTCACACACTGCGTAGTATAGACCTTGAAGAGCCAAGAATGAAAGGCGCGCGAAATGAGAACGATAGGCGAGTTACTGGGCATGCGCACTACAAATTACTCCAAAAGAAAAATTATTATATACCATACATTATAAATATTTCATAGTCAACACCCACATACACAGTACAGGATTTTTTCAAATCTTTGCTTGAGTCCGTTTTTGTTTTTATACAAGAAAAAAAAATCTTTCACACATCTGATGCCATTTTTATATTTTGATAACCGTGACCAAAATGGTATCCCTTTTTCTATAATCTGGAATTTGTGTGGTAAATGTGTATTTTTCTTTTTAGAAAAGAAAAACGTTTAAAATTTCTTCTTTATTAACGATAATAGTACCTTGCGAACAGGCACGGTGGTACTCGAAGTAAAGCAGATCTACAGCAATTTTCTTTGTTTCATTTTGATTGATATTACGGGCAATTGTTTGAAAGTCCTATTAATTACTAATTAAGTCACATAAATTAGACATAAATTTAACCCGTTCGTGCTATATTTTCTGCCATCCCTGTAATAATGATATTAAAAAACAGCTTATGTAGGAGATTTGAGGCCTGAATCGACTCTACCTACGGTGCAACGTAAACGCGCATAATAAATAACCCGCGGCGCATAATATCTGCATGCATAATGAGGTGATATGCATAAATGGTTGTTTTTCCCCGCACTGCTGCTTGTATGCACACGGTGTGTATATACACAGTGACTGCACTGCGTCTCACTAGTGCACCGCGACGGCAATCACTTATAATATATGAAATGCTGCAACACCATCCCACCATCCTTTGCGCTCGCTCGCAAACAGACGAACACACATCATACTGACAACGAGTCGCGCGCAGCTAGCTACTACGTTATAGTTGATTGTGATATCTGCAAGTTGCATGGTCTCCCTATTATGTACCTTTCAGCGTTCAATATGCGCTTGACAAAGAAATCCAAGAAATTAATAGCCAGTATTACGGTGACAGATATATCCGTAAAAAAAGCACATAAGGCGGCCCAGCGCAGCCGGCGGTTGCTGTATTATTATGAATGTGAATAAAGGTGCGCGTTATTATGGTTGGAGAAGATGAAAGCACGACTGGGGATCTTCTTATTATATTAAGATTGATTTTTATAGCCGACAATGGCGACAAATAAATGAAATTTCATCAAAGCAGTTTATTTGGTTTCAATTCCTCATGCGAAAATATGAAAATGTATGACAGAGCTCGACTCAAAAGCAAAATCGATACTTCTGTCTTTTGTTCATGGAATAGCATTATGTCAGTCATGCCCTGGGCGCGTAAGAAACAATAAAAATAATAATGTAATAACAATAAATAAATATAAAGATTAATAAATCAAATAATGAATACAAAAACGTGAAAAACGAGGTCACTGGTGAGTCACGAAATGCAGAATGTGGCCTGATGGAAAAATCATAAATAATTAAAGGACAACAGATGTTATAATCTTCATAATTATCAAGCCAGATGCATGAAAACAACCTAATTAACCCAAAATTTCCATCTGTAACAGTACTACTATGAGAGTGATCTTTATTTAAAGGTAATATCATACTTTGGTTTTGTCCGCAAAGAAATGTCGATTAATGAGCACCAATATCGAAGGTACAGTAACAGTCATCTGTGAAATTTTCAGTGACAGTCCCACGGTACCCACTTTTTGAGAAAACAATGAAAACAGCCACAGTATTTCTTAAGTCTTTGATTTTTTATCTTTAAAAGATATATAGGTATGACTACCTATAAACCCTATTTACATCATGTTGGCATAGCCAAATATAATTTGAAGGCTAAAGATTTGAACAACATAAAGGACATCATAGTAATAATTATTTTCTATATTTATTATTATTACCTTCGGTATGCTTCAAGCGACACCGATATCGTTATGCAATATTGATTGTTATTTATTTTTGCCCAGCACACCTGTTTAATCGATATACTGTACACGAGAAATGCACAACATTTTTACAGCCCCTTGCCGGCTGCGCAGTTTTCTCGTCAAACTTATTGTTTACGAAAAAGAGTAATTGCAGTTTGAAAAAAAAAAAAAAAAAATATGTGAAAAAAAAATAAATAAAAATGTAATTATTTACTTCATCGAAATTCTTAAATACAAGTACAAGTACCCCTTACAAACCTTGATTACTTCGTGTGCATTACTTCGTTCAATCCACGGTTCCAGTCGTAAACATGGAGACATTATTTACCCCGAATTATAGGCCGGGACCTAAACACTGATTTCTATACATTAATGGTAAAGGTCACAGAACAGCACTTTTAACGGCACTAATTGACACTTTGTCTAATCCTGCATGTGCATGAAATAATAAACCTGTGAAAATTTTAGCTCAATCGGACACTGAGTCACGATATTAGCGAAAACCTGACTCAATTTTTCTTATAAAACATAAAGAATGGTTTTGATCTTACCCCGAGATCAAATCCGTTTCCGGTCTTTGTTTCACTAATTCCGGGATAAATACACAATTTCATGCGGAAATATTATTCATATCCTGAAAGTTATACGTAAATCTGTGAACATTTCTGTTTGGGTATGTTATCGAATCCTGTATCACTGTAAATTTAAAACATCCTTACTGTAGCCCATCGCGCTGCGTTGGTGCGCCCTCTCGCGACTAAAAAACAGCCATGCGCTATGCATACGATACCGCGTGTGATGAACGCCATGTTTCTAGATGTTTTGCTGAAGTTTTGAAGGAAGATAACAGTTTTTTTTATCCCAAAATCAGCCTTTCTTGTGGTGGTTTAATCCCCGAATCATCCAGCAGTTTAGTCTGATTATTTGTATGTGATCATTGGCTCTCAGGCTAGAGTTACAAGTTCACTGCTTACTGCTATCTGTGAGAGTTTGTTTGGTCTCTCGCTGAGCCAAATAGTTCACCAGTGTAACCATGCACTCTCAACTCTCAGTTGTCTACTACTGGAAGTGAACTTGCATAACTGGATACTGCAAACCGGCACTTTTGAGAGGTGACACCGGAGATTGACTGCAGTCCTGAGTAAACTTGTGGACACTTGAGGGAGACAGGAGATTTCGTCTAGTCTGCCTTCGTAAGTTCGCACTGTTGAACTGTTCGCTGACTTCAAGAGTCATCGGATCTGTTAGACGGAGGCAGGAGATTCCGGCTGCCTTGTCGCTGTTGAACTGTTTGCTGACTTCGTGGGAGTCATCAAATCGCTTGGAAGGACAGGACTGGCCATCATCAGATTGGACGGGACGCCGTTCACATACCATCAGAACTCCTCTATTTTATTTGTTTCTGCCGGCCGGCTAACTAACTGGGTATCCTTGTTAATTACCTGTTGTTATTGTACTTTTTGATCTAAACTGTGATTTTATCTTGATTTAATTGTTTGGCCAAACACAATTGTTGTTACATAATAAAAGTTGATAAGAAATTTATTGGATTGAGAAAAATAGTTTTCTGTTTGTCCAAATTCCAAAACCTGGTTACATAATTGCCGATCTTGCCAGGACCTAAATTTTTGGGGGGGATTTACTGTGAACAGAAGACTGTTTTTCTTTTGTCGTTGTATTTAATGTCAGAACTCTAAGTCTAAGATTTCTTGATGTTGGATACTCGGTATTAACTCATCAACTACTGTTTTGTTTTTGAATTGTGTGTTTGAGAGCCAGTGGTTGCATACTGAAATTTGTTTTTGGGGTATATTTTTGTTGCTGTTGATATTTTAGATTATACATGTAGGAACATGGCAGACATCCAGGAATTAGTTCGCCTTGGCCAAGACTGGTGTAAGAAGGATGATGTAAGGGTGGCTTATGCACTTCTGCTATGCAGCGATGAAGCGTTGAAAGCATCCACAGAGAGCATCGCAGTATCGCTTTTACACACGGTACAACACCTCGTGGGCGTGTCCCGACAGGAGCGCCAGGATGCGACTCTCCTCCTCTGCGAATTCGATCGGGAGGTGGCGGGAGTAGTCCTCCCTCCTTCAGGGTACGTCACAGTGTCTGTTGGTGGGGATGATGTTCGACTCCGTCTCCAACGCCTTGAAGTCACTTTTACAAGTCGAGTACTTGTAAAGGATTTGGAGATGGGTGGAAAGCCAGGCCAAGCCGGTCAGGAAGAACCTGCCCAAGACGCATTGAAGCAGTCCCTCGCTTCATGCACCATCACAGGTGGGAGAAAGCTGCGCCCATTCTCTGGTGCAAAGTTTCCTCCCAAGGATGAAGACAGCTTTGATACCTGGATTGAGTTGGTCCAGGGTCAACTGGAAGAGGAACCAGAAGACACTGAACGGAGAAAACGGTTGAGGGAAGCACTGAGGCCTCCGGCTGCAAACATCATCACTGACCTTCGTCGAGATCAGCCCGACGCTACTGCGGGGGACTACCTGGCTGCACTGGAGTTGGCTTTTGGCTGTACAGAGTCCCCGGAGGAACTCAGGGTACAGTTCCAGGGTATGCACCAGGACAAAGGGGAAAGCCCGTCTGAGTTTTTGGGTAGACTCCAAGCAGCTCTCCGGAAGCTGGTTCGGAAAGGTGAGACCCCAAGGGAGGCAGCCAAGTCACTCCTCTTGTCACAGTTCATCAAAGGAATCTTATATGATGAGATTCTGCTCGTCAATCTTCGATTGAAGGAACTCCGAGGTGACCCTCCAGCATACTTGAAGTTGCTACAGATGGTGAGGCGTGAGGAGGCTGAACAGCAGGCCAAGGATGGTCGCCGAAGTGGGAACGGCACTACACCAGCGGTAGCAGTTGCGAAGCAGGCCAAGAGTTTCTCCCAGTCTGCTGAGAAGAAATCTGAGAAGAAACCCAGCCGCAGAGGATATACTGACAGACCTAGGTTTTGCTACTCTTGTGGTCAGGATGGCCACTACAAGTCTCACTGTACCAATGAGGCCAATATGCAAAAGGTAAATGAGCAGCTCATCCACTTCCTGCAGGGAAACGCCAAGGGGCGTCTGACCGGGGCCAGTCAGAAGCCCCAGCCCGAGAAGTGAGGCCCAAGCATCATGATTCAGCTAAATTTCAATCCGGTACAGACATCCCAGTTGGCCTGATTGGGGAAAATCTTGTTGAGAAGTGTTGGGTTGATGGCACAGGGGCAAGGTGTTTGCTGGACAGTGGGTCCCAGGTTACTTTGATATATTACAGCTTCTTCCAGCGTCTCGGAAAGACCTTACATCCACTTGAGGATCTGGTGCTCTGGCATGGTGGAGGAGGGCAGATACCATACTTGGGATGGACGCATATCGACATTGGTTTTGAGGCTAGTTTCTGCGGAACTAATCAGTCCTTTCCTGTCTTAGCGTTGGTTGTTCCAGATGGTCGAGACTCAGCCCAGTACCAGCTAGTAGTTGGGACAAATTCTGGAGCACTGCGAAATTGCTATGAGTCTCTCTTTGGGTTGCGTGGCAAGAAGACACCTGGCGACGTCCATATCAACGCTGTGTGTCAACAGATCTATCAAGGGTTCAAGACTTCACAAAGGGCAGGCCCTGAGGGGAGGATTGGACTTGTCAGGTGTCACTCCAGGGATCAGTTGGTCATTCCTGCTAAGTCTCAGAAGTTAGTGTCGGGTACTGTCAGAAACCGACTGGGCCGATCAGTCACTGCGTTGATTGATACTGTGAATCCTGTTAGACTGCCAGGTGGTGTCAACGTGTTATGCTCATTGGTTTCAGTTGGGACAGGATTTCGAAGGGTGAAAGTGTGTCTGCACAACCCAACCGAACATGAGGTATACTTGCCAAGAAAGTGTGTTTTAGGGGGTGCTTTTCTGCCTGTTTCGGTCAGCGATGCCCAGTCAGAAGATGTGAAGAAACTTTCAGCTGGGACCGCTCAGCATGGTGCGACTGACAGATCCCCCCGGTCTACGCCATTAGTCAAGAAGACCCCAATGCTGACTGAGGAGGAATTCCGAGGACTTCCATTTGTTTTGGGTCCAGTGAGTGAGGAGTGGAGGGACCGGATCCTTAGACTCGCTTACAGCCGATCTGAGGTGTTTTCCACACATGAGTGGGATTTGGGGTTGACCCAAGGGAGTTATCATGAGATCAAACTGACCGATGAACGACCTTTTCGAGAGAGGTCAAGGCGGGTTGCTCCAGCTGATTTGCTGGACCTCCGCGACCATTTACAGCACTTGTTGGATGTCGGAGTGATTACGGAGTCCAAGTCAAGGTACGCATCACCGATAGTCATCGTTCGCAAGAAAAATGGCCAGATGCGTCTCTGTATTGACTATCGTACTCTGAACTCACGGACTGTGCCTGACCAGTATGCTGTGCCGTTGGTACAGGAGGCCCTGGACTGTCTTCATGGGTGTAAATGGTTCTCAGTTATTGACTTGAAATCAGGCTATTATCAAATTCCCATGAGGCCAGGTGACAAGGAAAAGACTGCGTTCATTTGTCCGGCTGGTTTTTTCCAGTTTGAGCGGATGCCGCAAGGTGTAAAAGGGGCCCCTGCGACATTCCAACGCCTGATGGAGCGGTGTATGGCTGGGCTGAACCTGGTTGAGGTGTTGGTCTATATGGATGATATTATTGTGTTTGCCCCCACCTTGGAGCAGATGGAGGAGCGGTTGTCCAGAGTTTTTGATCGCCTCTCAGAGTATGGGCTCAAGGTTTCGCCTGAGAAGTGCCAGCTGTGCTGTTCCTCGGTCAAGTATCTAGGGCACATAGTGTCGAAGGAAGGGGTACAAACTGACCCCAACAAAGTGGATGCCATCCGGTCGTGGCCCCCTCCCGTTGACATCAAGCAATTGCGGTCCTTTTTAGGACTTGCCGGATATTACCGTCGGTTTATTGATGGTTTTGCAAAGATAGCAAGGCCTTTACATGACTTGACAGCAGGGTTTCAGAGAGGAAAGTCTTCCTCAACGTCTCGGCAGGGGAGAGACAGCCCAAGTAAGGATCCAAAGATGCCTTTTGCTTCGAGATGGTCACCTGAGTGTCAAGAGGCCTTCCAGACTTTAAGGGACAAGTTGTGTTCAGCCCCGGTTTTGGCCTTTGCCGATATGAATCGGCCATTCGTGATGCATGTCGATGCGTCACGGGAAGGACTGGGAGCGGTGTTGTGTCAAGAGTCAGAGGGGAAGTTACGTCCGGTTGCTTATGCCAGCCGAGGGCTCTCTCCTTCTGAGAGAAATTATCCAGCTCACAAACTGGAGTTTTTGGCCCTCAAATGGTCAGTCACGGAGAAATTCAAGGACTACTTGTACTCCGCTCATGGGACCCAGATATTCACTGATAACAACCCATTAACGTACATTCTCACCTCGGCCAAGCTGGACGCTACTGGACATCGATGGCTGGCATCGCTCACAAACTACGACTTCACTTTACATTACAAGCCTGGCCATTGCAATCAGGATGCTGACGCTCTTTCTCGAAGGCCTCATGATGTTTCTCACCGTGAATCTTCACAGAGGGACCAGGCTGAGAAGATGCACATCCTGCAGGAACGACTGAAGGGTGAGACAGAGGGCACCCAGCCAACCTTGGATGGTGAGGCTATCAAGGCACTGTCGGCGACGCATCTTGGTCCAGAGTGGGAAGATGACTCACCAAAGGGAGTTAAAGCTGGTTGTCATTCCCTTATCTACTCTCTTGCATTGAGTGCCGAGGCTGTTCCGTTGGATTATGCCAGTCCAGCTCAATCCACTGACGTCGAGGCAGACGATGTAAACTGGGAAGTTGAGCAAGCCGCTGACGAGAACATCAAACGGGTGGTTAGATTTGTTGTAGAAGGTCAGAAGCCTAAGGTTTTGTCAGCAATGTCTGATGACATCAAGTTGATGTTAGGTCAGTTTGGTCGGTTGGTAATGAGAGATGGTGTCCTTTACCGCCGTGTAGTTGATTCCATCGGGAAGGAGTCCTTTCAGTTGGTTCTACCTACCAAGTTTAGAGAGAAGGCCATAGCTGGGCTCCATAACGACCTTGGCCATCTCGGTTCGGAACGTGCAGTTGCCTTGGCTCGCCAGCGGTTCTATTGGCCTAGGATGGCAGCCCAGATACAAGAGTGGGTGTCACGATGTGCCCGATGTGTGTGTCACAAGACAAATCAGAAGGTTGCCGCGCCCTTGGTCAACATCTCCACCACGTATCCGCTGGACTTGGTCTGTATTGATTTCTTGAAACTTGAACCAGACCGGAGTGGGGCTCAGTACATTTTGGTCATTACGGATCATTTCTCGCGTTACGCACAGGCCTTCCCCAGCAGAGATAAGTCCTCAAGGACTGTAGCCCGGTTGTTGTGGCAGGGTTACTTCATGCATTACGGACTGCCGAAGCGAATCCACTCCGATCAAGGTCGTGAATTTGACAATCGGCTGATCAAGGAGCTTACAGGTCTTCTCGTGGTGAAGAAATCTAGGACGTCTCCATATCATCCCCAGGGTGATCCCCAACCCGAACGATTCAATCGTACACTGTTGAGCATGTTGGGCACACTGCCTCATGACAAGAAGGAAAATTGGAGCAAATTTGTGGGTCCTCTTGTCCATGCCTACAATGCCACTCGCAATGATAGCACTGGTTTCTCACCGTACTATATCATGTTTGGGAGGGAGGCCAGGCTTCCTATTGATCTTTGTTTTGGAACAACCCCAGAGGGTGTGGCGGCTCAGGATCATTACAAGTATGTTCAGGAGTTGAGGGAGAGTCTTGGAAAGGCCTACAAGCTTGCTTCTGAGGAGTCAGCAAAGTCAGCTGCCATGAACAAGAAAAAGTATGATCTCCGGGTGAGGGGAAGTGAACTCAATGTGGGTGACAGGGTGCTGGTTCGGAATGTAGGGTTCCGAGGCCCACACAAATTAGCTGACAAGTGGAGTAATGAGGTATATCATGTGGTGGGTCATCCAAATGTCAGCATTCCTGTTTACCGTGTGAAACCTGAGAACGGGACCAGTCCCGTCAAAATGCTTCATCGCAATATGCTTCTACCAGTTGGGGTTCTCACCGGAGAAAATCCTCCGCGTTCTGTTGATCCCCCGACCAGACCTACCACAAGACAGCGCACACGTGAACTTCGCCGTCCAACTGCTCCAACTCAAGATGTGGATGGGGAACTGGATGAGGATGACAATCCGGAAGTAGTTGTTATCTGGGGAAAGGGTCAACGCGAAGCCCCTGATATGAATTCCAAGGAGGAGACCCGTGAGGATGTTCCACAGGCAGGTGGACCAGATTCAGAATGTGGTCGGAGACTAAGCCAGATATCTGATGACACCCCATTACGGGCTGAAGCTGATATCTTTGTCCCTCAGTATTCCACGCAGAGTTCTGTGAGCGAGGCCTCCCGTGATGTTCCCCTTGAGTCACAGGAGATGGAAGTTACTGATTCACCTGCGAGTGCTTCTGTAGCGCAGACAGGTGACGGAAGCCCCGAGGTACTGTTGGAAGGTGTACAAGGTAATGAGGTCTCAGTTCAAGGATTGACACCAGAGCATGCTATATCATCCAACCTGAATGAGGGTGTGGGGTGTAGTCAAGAACTGACCGAAGGCGAAATTGTGTTGCCTCTCAACGACTCTTTGAGTCAAACCTCAAATGATGATGGAGTTGTTGATTACTCCAATCGAAGCGGTGAACCTTCTGGCCTGAGTAGTGAACTCAGTGCAGACAGTGAGGTTGTCCCCAGCCCTGACTCCAATCCACCTACGTGTGAAGGTGAGATTGTAGATGCTGCAGGATGTGCTTTGGAGGGGTCAGAGGCTGTTCCCCTTGCCGCCTCAGGTGAGATAGATGTCCAAGTTGATCGTGAGGAGGATAGTCGCAACAGAGTGAGTGGATGTCGGTCATCCAGGGAGAGACGACCTCCAAAGCGGATCACCTACGAGGTGTTGGGCCAGCCAACTTATCATCAGCTAAGCGCTAATGCTTTGGGACATTGGGTGCCAGACTTTTGTAAGTCATTTTTCATTCCCAATCACACATGCATCGGGACGTTGCAACACGTTTAGAAGGGGGGGATGATGTAGCCCATCGCGCTGCGTTGGTGCGCCCTCTCGCGACTAAAAAACAGCCATGCGCTATGCATACGATACCGCGTGTGATGAACGCCATGTTTCTAGATGTTTTGCTGAAGTTTTGAAGGAAGATAACAGTTTTTTTATCCCAAAATCAGCCTTTCTTGTGGTGGTTTAATCCCCGAATCATCCAGCAGTTTAGTCTGATTATTTGTATGTGATCATTGGCTCTCAGGCTAGAGTTACAAGTTCACTGCTTACTGCTATCTGTGAGAGTTTGTTTGGTCTCTCGCTGAGCCAAATAGTTCACCAGTGTAACCATGCACTCTCAACTCTCAGTTGTCTACTACTGGAAGTGAACTTGCATAACTGGATACTGCAAACCGGCACTTTTGAGAGGTGACACCGGAGATTGACTGCAGTCCTGAGTAAACTTGTGGACACTTGAGGGAGACAGGAGATTTCGTCTAGTCTGCCTTCGTAAGTTCGCACTGTTGAACTGTTCGCTGACTTCAAGAGTCATCGGATCTGTTAGACGGAGGCAGGAGATTCCGGCTGCCTTGTCGCTGTTGAACTGTTTGCTGACTTCGTGGGAGTCATCAAATCGCTTGGAAGGACAGGACTGGCCATCATCAGATTGGACGGGACGCCGTTCACATACCATCAGAACTCCTCTATTTTATTTGTTTCTGCCGGCCGGCTAACTAACTGGGTATCCTTGTTAATTACCTGTTGTTATTGTACTTTTTGATCTAAACTGTGATTTTATCTTGATTTAATTGTTTGGCCAAACACAATTGTTGTTACATAATAAAAGTTGATAAGAAATGTATTGGATTGAGAAAAATAGTTTTCTGTTTGTCCAAATTCCAAAACCTGGTTACATTACTATTTTCTCAAACAAATATCAATCCTTTTTTCTGTAGGCCTACATGAAAATATGGCATCACCATACAGCCGTCACATTACTATGTACGTTGGCAGAACCCTGTCTTCAAAACCTAATGATGTTTGCCAATAATGAAACATTCTCATGCACGTGAAAGTTGGAATCCTTCCCAGCCGGTGTTAGGGAATATGAATCATGCCATATCTTTACACTCAGCTCAACTAAGCTCTGCCGTCAAGGTGTTTCTACAGTGAACCTAAAAATAACAAGCCACTTTTCCTGTGACCTGCAGGACCCGGCCTTCAGATCATTTTCCAGCGTGAATACGGTTGACTTCAAACCGCAATTGACTGTTATTTTTCCCCATCGTTTTCTCCGATTAATATTGCCCTACATGAGTGTTGCCGAATGCAGAATGCCCAATGAAACCAGTTTCTTGAAACTGGGCGTGCATACAAAGTTCTTATACTGCTCTGCAGGTGTTATTTAGTTTTCACAGTGACTCATTGTATTTCGGTTACAATATTAATCCCTCACCTCACAGTGTGATATTATGCGTCATGCATTATGATACAGCAGCTGCCGTTGCCCAAAGCTTCAACGTGCATGCTCAATTTCTGTGTTAGAAACTATTTTTTCACGAGATCGGACAATGAGCCTAGATTTTGTTTTGCATTTTTTTTTCGTAGCTGTAATTTTGTTTCATAATCAATAACACATTTTTTTGTTAAGTTTTAAGTCTTCTAGTTTTCGAATAATGTCGCCATTTTGTTTCCACACCGGAGCTATATATCTGTTGCCCCCTCTTAACGTCCACAATGTCGATGAGCTGCTGAGTATTAAATTATTTTGTCAAAGTTTGTTGATCAGAAAAATCTCATCTTGCTTAGACAAAAAAGGGAGACCAACTAAATTACCATGCAATTTTAAGGCAAGCGAAAGGTGACGTGTACCAGTGACACTGAGCGGTATACGGTATATAAGTCATTAGTTTCCGATTTTCTTTTAGTTGCAATGGTCAATATCTGCCTGGGCAACGTCTTGGATATGATATTGCTGGGGATGCAATTAGCATGCAGCTGCATGACCTATATTTTTCTCATGATTGCTTGAGTCCTTGGATGTCTCCATTTCTATGGAATACAGCTTATTAATATTCATTCAGCCATTTGTACTAGCCTACATTCAAGTCCCCGGATCTCATCCTCAATGCAGTATCCGTATGCACGGGAATGTGATTATATTTGACTCACATTTCTGTGGTACCGGTATATGTTTCTATCATCTACAAGGCGTCTCCTTGAGTTATGAATGTTGAAATTATCCCCATCACGAATCACGAATTATCCCCATCAACGCGTTGTAATTTTGAAGAGTAGCTATAGACCAGTAAATATTTCCCCATAGGCCCCATGCAAAATGGTCAATTTAAAAAACAAATATTTAAACAACTCAAAAGTTTCTCAGGCAATCAAGCAATACAGCAAAATAAAGCTGAAAACAACCTTTTTTTATTTTTCAATTTTATATAGCTTTAACCTATGACTTTTTGAGAAACGTCCATCCCATCCCTTAGTCTTATGCCAGGCTGACACTTGCACGACTTTTGGCCACGATTTTGTCGTGGCAAGTCATGCCATTTTTGGGCACGAACTGGGAGGCTCCCGCCCTGTTCACGACGAGTTCAGGACGCGTTCAAGAATAGTTCGCGAATGCGTGCCCAACAGTGTCCACATTGACACGACCTGGCACGACGAGTTCACGCAATTCAGACGGTGTCGATGTTGTGTCGACTTGGGCACGTCATTTTTGGATTGGCTGACGCAGCTGCCTGTAGCAGTGGACAAAGTTGAGGCAGTCTATCTGAAATTCATGCCAGGAGTCATCCGGGATGCACTGCATGTGCCCTTCCAGCAGGCATGCAAAATCGTGTACGATCTTCTGTTGGCCGGTGTAGGAGTGGCTGGCCCCCAAGGAATCTGCTTTGGAGAGGATCTGAAACATACAGACATTGGAACAATTTAGTACAGCATTTCAATGCAACATTTTGCACAAAGCGATCAAACTGAAATACAATCTGCATGTAGACATCGGGATTCTCACGTGCTTCACTGCATGACTGAGGTCGCTCTGGGTCACCCCGGTGTCGGCGGTTGTGGTGTCTGTCTCTGTTGTTGGTGGCCTGGACCGCTTCCCCTTGCCCTTCCCGGTGGTAGTAGATGCTTGGCTCTGGGAACATGTGGACCTCACTTCATCATCGTCATCGTCGCTGATCGTCATTGCAGCTGACTCTGGGACAGCAAACTGCTCACGGGGGACTGTCTCTCCCCGGACGATGTGTTGCGTCAGGAAACTCCAGGTCTCCATGATGTCGTCGTCACGGGCACTCCTCCCGGGCTGGCCAGCCCCACTCTTCTTCTCCTTCTTCATAATCTTCCCCACCCTGGTTCTCATGTTCTCGTAGTGCTTCTTGCATTGAGGACCAGTGGCAGGAGGCTCCAGCTGCTCTCCGACTCGGTCCCACCGGCTGTTCTTGGCCGCCACGTTGCGCCACACCATCTGCTTCTTGTCATACAGCTGGGGGTTCTCTTTCACAAGCTCGGCCAACCTCAACTCGGCCTCTACTATCCAGCGGTACTCAGGGATTTCTTTCTTGGACACCCGGACCCGCTTCTTCTGCTGCCTGGTAGCCTCGTCCTCACTCGATGGCTGTCTCTGGCTTTCGAGTGGATCATGTTGTGTCTCCAGGATAACATCGACACTTGATATGGATGACTGGGGGAAATGATCTCTCTCATCAGCGGTCTCTCCCCCTGGCCTATCGGCTTCTGGCCTTCTCTGCATTGCTCTTCCTCGTGTCTGCTTTGTTTTAGGCATGTTGTCTCTGTGATACAAGTTGTCTCCTCGCTGGCGATCTCTGGAATGGCGAGCAGAGTCCAGGAAGCCCTATATTTACCCCTGCACCGACGCGAGCACCATTGTCGCGCAGTACGTAGTCGTGAACTGCTCGTGAAGTCATCGTGAACTCGTGCCATGCGCAAACTGTTCGTGCCATCAATGCGTGAAGTACACGTGACCTTGTCAGTGCATGGGAAGGCACGGCCACGCTGCGACGCGCACCAATTCGTGAATTATTCGTGGCCGGCAGTTCGTGACAGTGTGGCATGGCGCATGGCGCGCACTGCCACATACTGGCACTGGCACCGGCGCACCCAGGATTTTGTCTTGGGGGGGGCTCAAAGAAAAATTTTCTCCCACAAAACATTTTGTGACCCCCCCCCTTCCTCCTCTCCCTTTCCCTCTCCCCCCCTTTTTTTTCGGTTTTTTTTTTCGTTTTTTTTCCCGTTTTTTTTTCAGGGACCCTCTTGGGGGGGGGGGGGGGGGGGGCTCAAGCCCCCCGAGCCAAACCCCCCCCCCCCCGGGTGCGCCACTGGGCACTGGCATCCTCTCCCGCATCGTTCCGACAAGTTCACGAACAGTTTGCGCATAGTTCACGACCAGGTCGGTTAATTTTGTCGTGACCAAAATTTTGAACATTTCAAAATTCTCGTCCCAAAATGGCACGCAGTCACGACGGGTTTACACACACTTCACACCAGTTTACGACTGGTTTGCGCACTGGCACGACTCGACTTCAGAACCTGATTTCATCCATACAGCTCAAAGTTGAACGTCCAAACTCTGGTAACAGAGTTCTATACTTCCATATAGGGCTCAGGCAAATGCTTTTATAAAAACAATGAGGGTATATACTGTACAAAATATTAATGAGCCCCGCGGAACTCATTAATTAGGATGCTAAAGACCCACGGCGAGGTGGCTCCGTCGAACAACTATGTTCAGGGTCCGCAATTGACTCCAAACTTGCGTTTCTGAATTGAAACATTTGTTTTTCTGACACCTTGCCAAAAAAGCGAATTTGAGATCAAATTATCAAAAGTTAACTTACTTTTATGTTTGAATAGCTAGGCCTTTACATTTTACATTTGATTTGCAGAACAAGGTTGATATCAGTCTGTTTATTTAGTTACAGATAATTGTGTTTTAATCTTACAAGATTGAAATAATATCATGTGTAGAGGAGGTTACCGGTGTAGCACGGGACAAATCCAGCAAAAGGTTGATAAACAAATACTTGGTCATTCATGTCGTCTGAGGGCGCTATTCAGTAATATGTTGACTGCAAGTCCCACGCACTGCGATCCCTTATGAGCAGTTTCATTTCAATTCCCCACAGGCCAACATTAGGGCCAGGATTTACACGTACGTACACCAAAAGTTCATTCTTGAACCTTGGAGTACGCATTTGGCGCTAGACCTTTTTCCAACTTAGTGTAGGCCTATTTGTATTAACATTCCTGTCACCGAACTAAAATTCACTAGCTGTGATTTGGTTCTAATATTAAATGATTTTTGGTCGGGAAATAGATAATTACAAACTAAAAATTGGTTTTATTATACATCATATATTTTATCTTGGATCAATTTCAGGATACGTATGATACGATGGGTTATCCTTCGTAACTCTAGTTACGATCAATCGTACCCAGAGATTGTACTAAGACCTATACTTCATCCCATAATGCAAGTGGACAATCCTAATACATGTTTGTATAATCATCCCCGACACAGAGAGTGCGATGCTGGCTGGAGAAGGTAGGATGTGTACAAGGATAAAAAGATAGGCCTACTGTCATAAGCCTGGTAATTGTTATTTCTATCTAGAATTAACTTAAATCATGCAGTATAGCACGTTTAGAAATGCACCTAAACAAAAATAATTGATTCTTATAATTTCTTATAATTCCCATGTACAGAGTAAAAGAAATCAATAAACAGTAAAGGATAAGACAATTCAAAATACGAGCGCTTGGCCACAACGGAATTTTTTTTACAAAGAATTACATACTTCTATCCTCTGATCATTCCAAAATGGGCTTCCCTGTCAGCCCCTCACCTGATGAAACCGTTAATACCGGAAAGCTTCTCTGATCTCCTCCTCGCTGTCTGTGTCTTTCATCTTGCGCGCCATCATCGTCAGGAACTCGGGAAGTCGATCGTTCCATTCCCTGGCAGGTTGGGGAAGAACATGGTAGAATATTATAATACTACTGTTGACGTAATTGTGTCATATGTATTGAGGAAATTTAAGAAAGATTGATTATTTTGCATTCAACCTACCGTCAGCATCGACTTCGTTGATCATGACCTGCAGCTCAGCCTCGGTGGGACCCAGTGACCTCATGACCGTTCCCAGCTCCTTGGTGGTGATGGTGCCGTCTCCATCCTTGTCAAACAGGGAGAACGCCTCCTTGAACTCTGCAACCAAAAGACTATAAAGTGAAATCGAGGATTTGCGTATAGCTTAAAATGTCCATGTTGTAATTGTAATAAGGATAACGAAAGAAATGTGATATAAAATTATAGAAGATTTGCTGAAAATGTTTCCTCAAAACGATACCAAAATAGCTCAATATCGTGGCAACAAAAACAAAGCAAAGCAATCCAAAAGTTTGATTCATTGACTGACGTCTGGTAGCATTATAACAATATCATTATTTTCTAACCGCAAGAGGGCGCTCTTTATATTTGCTAGTGTTGTGAACTTCAATAGTTGCTTTCTGTAACATGGGAGCCTACCTGATTTTTATTGGATAGAATATTATGCTCCCTTTATTCACTGAGTAAGTGAAAATGAAATCATTTGTATTTTCTTGTAGCAAGACCCATGGCATTGTGTTTTGATTTACTTTGCTTTGTGAACCTACCTGCAATTTGTTCTTCTGTTAGTTGGTCTGCCTGTCGGTCAACAATCAGAGGAAATAAGAAAAAGTATGTTTATGTTACGAAGACACATGAAGATAGATTTTGACATAATTATGTCCAACAGTAAAACAGAATGTTAGCTTTCGATGCGTTTTCAACTTCAGAAAAGTAGGCCTGAGGCTTCATAATTATGATTGGCTACAAAATACAAATCGAATTTAGTATTAAAAAAAACCAAATACTCAACGCCGACAACAGTACTTCATGAATTAGGCTGGTTATGCAAAGAGGATTATTGTAAAGGCATTCTACAAACACTTCCCGACATGGCGTCCTAACCAGGCGCGGTTCTAGAGTCAAAATTTTGGGGGGGCTAGAAGAGCCATTATTTTTTGGGGGGGCTAGAAGACCTAATATTTTGGGTTCTTCTAACACTCGCTTCTGATATGTCTTATTAGGGGTCGAAAAACATCATGCACGTTATAGCCCACACAACGCGGTTTTTTATGTCATTGACGCTTAATAACTGACAAATCCAGTATTTTCAAGAATTTTTTTTTTCACTTGCATTTTTTTGTTTGGGGGGGGGAGGGGGGGGGGGGGGGCTAGACAAAAATTTTGGGGGGCTACCTTGACAGCCCCCCCTAGCCCCCCCCCCCCCGTAGAACCGCGCCTGGTCCTAACATCGACAACTTCAATATTCATCCGCATGCAGTCAAGGTATTCCGGAGCCTGACTTCTTCGTTGTTAACCACAAATTATGAATATAATATTCATTCAGCAGAGAATTGAAAAGTACTACCATGCTCAACAACAGAGAAAACCTTGGATGTAGATGCAGTCAATTTAGGCGATTGATGCGACCTACTTTTTTTTTGGATATACATGCAAAGCATAAATAACTGCATCCGAAACCAATTTTGTCTAGAGCTAGGTCTAGGTCTTGGCTCATTGCAAGTGCAATGACACGCTGACTATACCCTTGCCAAAGCCATAGCTCTGGAAATTCTGGTACTGCCTGAGTGAGTGTCCATGAGTGGCTTTGCCGTCTATGCAGAATAATTTATGCTGGAATCTGCTATTTCGCTCGCATAGAAATTTCGGCTTTAATTTAATTGTGTGTGTTTTGGAAGAACATATTTCCAAGTCACCTTTCTCCCACGTATTTTCCGCATTTTCTGTTGTAAAATAAATAATGTTTAAGTAATTCCCACTAATCTACTGTGACTAGGCCTATATGGACCACGATACGAAGCTATATACAAATCTTGCTCTACATTATTCACCGAGTTCGAGGAACTTGACGTTAGTGACATCAATGTAAAGGTTATATAAAGCTGTTGGACTATAAATGAGACCGCACTACACGCATAGACTATTAATAGCACAATCAGTGATAGGGAAATCCAGTCACAAACACGATCGACCGTGCAGTGACCTACTTGCAAACTGCAAAGTCAAGTTCAAGACAGTCTCAGGCCCTACACTAAGTGTACATGTACACGCACGTACTGAACTGCTGCACAGTCAGTTTGTGTACTGAAGGTATGGAATTGAAGCACCGTGTAATACACAAACCATTAATTGTTGCCCTCGCTGCATGCACTACGTGCATTTTGTTGTACACTGAACATGCACGATTGTGTACAGAACACTCCATAAATCGGGGTGTGCGTGTTTGCGTACTGCAAGGCCTTGGTTCATTCAGTTCAACGGTGGAATTTATGATATCTTCGTCCATGTTTACACTCTATGTAAACAGATGACCATAGTGACCCACCAAGCAGTTAGTTGCCAAGCATTCTAGAAAATGTAGACTCCACCTGTGAATTGCAGCTCACCCTAGGTACACGATCGGCGAAAGGGCTCTTCCAAGGCAGGTCATCAAATTAGTACATGCTTCAGCGACGTGATTGTACGAAGTACCAAATGAGAAAATGGCGGACTTAACTTTCAAGAATCTGGCTGTTTTTCTACTGTGTTCGTTTGTGTTTATGAGATACATCGTCCCTCGTCTTGGTCAAGAGTTCCTGTCCAGGTTGTTCGGTTACATTCTCTCGGTCGTACTGTCCTATGTCATCGCAGTCAACGTCAGGGAGGGCAAGCTGCAAGTGTCCGGGAAAGCCGTGGTGGTCACCGGGTGCGACACGGGCATCGGCCAGGCACTGGCCCGCTACCTGGACAGGCGGGGCTTCAGGGTATTTGCCGGGTGCCTGTCTGAGACGGGGGAAGGGGCACGGAGGCTTAGGGATGAGTGCTCGGGGAAGCTGCAGGTGGTTCAGATGGACGTGACCAGCGATCAGCAGGTGGCCGAGGTGGCCCGGTTCGTGCAGAGTGCAGTCGCCGTGTCGGGAGAGGGTAAGGCATGATAACTTGTCACACAAAAAGGCATACTTTATATTATAGTCGAGTTGGAATTATATAGGTCACAAACTCACATCATGGAAAGTTACATCTGTTTACCACTATTGTAGAAGAACTAAAGAATTAGAGGGAGGGTATTGTGGAATTAAAGGACTCCATTTTTTTCTCAAATGGAAACTATTCCACTTACAGGTACAGTACAGTATTGATAACAAAACAGTATTTTCACAGATTTACGTACAACTTTCAGGTTATGACGATGTTAGAAACACACCGTTGAAATGTTTTCGTCTGAAATGGTGTATTTATCCAAAAATTAGTAAAACAAAGACCGAAAACAGTTTTGATCTGGGGGTATATTGATCAAAACCATTCTTTATGCTTTATAAGAAAAACTGTGTTGGCTATTTTCTCGTGACTCAAATGTCTGATTGAGCTAAATTTTTCACAGGTGTGTTATTTTATGTACATGCTGGATTAGATAAAGTGTGAGTGCTGTTCTGTGACCTTTACCAATCATGTATTATACCAAGTCTAATTTAAAAATTTGACTTTGTATTTTTAATCCTCTTCATCCCCTCAGTTTTATGGGGCGTGGTCAACAATGCAGGGATAGTCATGTTTGGAGAGGTTGAATGGTTATCGGTGGCGAGCTACCAACAGGTCATCGATGTTAACCTGCTGGGAATGATCCGGGTTACCAAGGCCTTCCTGCCCATGATACGGAAGTGCAAAGGTATTTACCACTCTCTGTCTTCTTGAAGTTGAAGTTTAAAAGTTTATTACATCAGAATGAATTGTATTATTTTCAAATTACATAATGCCATGACATAATGTATTACTGAGCCTGGCATTGTTAGAGCGCCCCCCTTTAGGCCCAAAATAGACCAATCAAAGATGACAACTTGTCAACCCCTCTTTTCCAAACAATGGCTTGAGATGCTTCAGTACACATTCATACATCCACGAATGTTTGTCCTAAAGAGGCGTTGAGCCCAGAAAGGAGCTCCGCTGGAAGGAGCCCAGATAGGAGCCTCAAAAAGAGCCCACTAAGGAGCCCAGAAAGGACCCCAGAAAGGAGCCCAGGAAGGAGCCCAGTAATTAGCCCAGAAAGGACCCCAGAAAGGACCCCAGAAAGGACCCCAGAAAGGAGCCCAGAAAGGAGCCCAGAAAGGGAGCCCAGTAAGGAGCCCAGGAAGGAGCCCAGAAAGGAGCCCAGAAAGGAGCCCAGAAAGGAGCCCAGTAAGGAGCCCAGGAAGGAGCCCAGAAAAGAGCCCAGAAAGGAGCCCAGAAAGGAGCCCAGAAAGGAGCCCAGTAAGGACCCCAGTAAGGAGCCCAGGAAGGAGCCCAGAAAGGAGCCCAGAAAGGAGCCTAGGAAGGACCCCGGGGAGAAGCCCAGTAATGAGCCCAGTAATGAGCCCAGTAATGAGCCCAGAAAGGAGCCCAGAAAGAAGCCTAGGAAGGAGCCCAGAAAGGAGCCCAGAAAGGAGTCCAGGAAGGAGCCTAGGAAGGAGCCCAGTAATGAGCCCAGAAAGGAGCCCAGAAAGAAGCCTAGGAAGGAGCCCAGAAAGGAGCCCAGAAAGGAGTCCAGGAAGGAGCCTAGGAAGGAGCCCAGTAATGAGCCAAAAAAGGAGCCCAGAAAGAAGCCTAGGAAGGAGCCCAGTAAGGAGCCCAGAAAGGAGCCCAGAAAGGAGCATAGGAGCCCAGGAAGGGGCCCAGAAAGGAGCCCAGAAAGGAGCCCAGAAAGGAGCCTAGGAGCCCAGGAAGGGGCCCAGTAAGGAGCCCAGAAAGAGCCCAGAAAGGAGCCCAAGGAGTTGGGGTGTATGATAGAGAGATTGATGATGTTTTGCTCATAATGTTTTTTTCCCCGCAGGTCGGGTGGTGAACATCAGCAGCGTACAGGGCCTATTCTCCGCACCCATGAGCTCACCGTATTCTGTGTCCAAATATGGAGTTGAAGCATTCTCTGACAGCCTGCGCATTGAATTGACCAAATGGGGAGTGAGGACTATCATTATTGAACCTGGAAATTATGCAGGTACAGATCTTCATTTAAAATACATGTTATATTATACAAAAAAACCTCATTATTTAGTGGTCTTGAGGTGACTGAGGGCCTTTTATGGAAACGTCATGAAGGCTTTTATCGAAACTGAATTGAGAACTAAATTTAAAGATTTATTAAATTTGAATTGACTCGCAAATTACGGATAACAAAAATGAAGTATGATATTATCAGTTATGCCTGATATTTTGGCATAATTTGATTTATTTTGTTCCTTTAAAGATGGTGGCTTTACTATCCTTTTAAGTACAAATTATGGTGTATTTCACAAAATTGTTTCAAGTTGAATTATTAAAATTCTGAGGTTTGGGGCTCTCTCTCTGGAAGTATTAATGACAAAATTGGGCTGAATCTTCACGATTGTTGGATATGTTTAGTTGTCATTAGTTACAGAAGTAACATGGAACCGATTTGGGTGTGTGAAATTCGTTTCTTTGTGATTGACTGTGCACTTTTTAGGAAATAACTATGGCAAGTTTTTGTAGTGATTGCTGATACAGTCATGTAGGCCTACATGTATTTATTGACCTCGATATTATGCTTTTCTTTCATCAACCCCCTACCTGCTCCCGGCAGCATGTACCCAAACTTTCAAGGAGGAAAATGTCACTAAGATGGTGAACAAAGTCTGGGCTGACACACCCGGGCACGTCAAGGAAGAATACGGCGAGAATTACTACAGCAGCGTGTTGAAGCTCCTGAATAAGTCCATCAGTAGTTCGAGCGCCACCACGCTGAAACCCGTCCTCGCGGCCGTGGAGGACGCCCTCACCGACGTGAATCCGCCAGAGCGTTTCTTCCCAGCTGACGTGATGTCTCGGATCATGGTGTTGGTGTTTCGTTATCTCCCTGCTAACATCACGGACTACTTGTTCAGATTGTGCACTGCATTGTGGGTTGATAAAGTGGCAGGTGTAGCAGATGAATCTGGTGCATGACAAAACAAACTGTTTGAAGTTTTAACTTTGAGCATGATTGTAAACAATTGGTAATGATTAGTTTACTGAGAGGCAACTTGGTACAGTGAGAAAACTGACCATAGTGCAATAGCTATAGTACAGAAACAGTCGGTAATTTATTTTTTATTGTCTCAAATTCCCTTCTCTTTCATGTTCCCTACATTTATTACACTAACTTAATTCTGGGTCTTCCTTAAAGGTACAGTAGGGGATTGGTAATTATACCCAAACAGAAATGTCAGTCACAGATTTACATATAACTTTAATTCAGGATATGAAGATGGTGCTGGTAGAAACATATCATTAAAATATTTCCTCCTGAAATGGTGTATTTATCCAGAAATTATCAAACAAAGCCTGAAAACAGTTTTGATCTCAGGGTATAAAGATCAAAACCATTCCTTATGTTTCACAAGAAAAATTGAGTCGCGGGTTTCCGCTGTTTTCTCGTGACTTGGATGACCGATTGAGATCCAAAATTAACGTTCACAGGTTTATCATTTCATGCACATCAGACAAAGTGTAAGTGCTGTTTTGTGACCTTTACCAATCAGGTATTATACCTTTAATGTACGCCAATACGATGTGTCGATCCTCTTGAAACTGGCATAGAAATTAATACAAGTTAGATATTATTAGGTGAGAAATACAATTTTTTTTTTTATACTGAATTTGGTTTAGTTCTATTTGTTGATGATTCTCATTTTGGTCGCTGTTATATTTATACAGAAATTCTTGAATTTCGGGCTTAAATTATCGAAAATCTCTTGATGACAATAAATTGTTTCAGTTTCGTCAGTCATGCAAGAATGAGAAACGAAATGGAATTTATTTTGCCAAAACGAAAAGAAATAATGATACAAACAGGCCAGGGGTGCCGATGTGGACTCTTCGGTCTTGTGAATGATTTCTTCAAATAAATATTGAAGTTTAAAACTTTCTTCTGCAACTGAGTTCCTGTTTTGTATTTACATTGTTTTTCTATCGACATGAATAAATACTGTTTCACCTTCACATAAATCTTATCTGAATTATTCCGTTTTAGCGCTACTATTGCAAGAAGTTTGCTTAATAATGTAATCGATGTTGTTTACATGTACTATGTTCTAACGACGTTTTGGACAAACGCATCGAGCTTGCACCAAACTATTGAAGTAGGGAGAGAATCCCAATGCTTGCCCAATTGAGCTTTCGATGTTCAAGTCTGGACTGGGCATAATAAAAAAAAATCGGAAAAAATGAAAAAATTAAATAATATTATTTTATATTATAATAAAAGGATAATGACTGATCAAACAACGAATCAGCAAACGACGGAGCAGATGGCTAGACCAATTATTGCAAAGGGGTTTAGCCATTGGACAAAAGATAACTTAAAACATTTTGTTGAAGAAACCAAAATTCCAATAGAAGATCCAGAAACGGATTTTACTAAAAGTGAATATATTAATGCTATTACACGCAGACAACCAACCCCGCGTGGGTATAAAAGATGGGATTATTTAAAATTAAAAAATTATGTTCAAGATAATAATATTAGGTTAGATTTATCTAAAAAGCTCGATCACACTAGACGTGAATATATCAAAGCAATTAAAACGTTTACAAATCAATTTAAAAATTTAATAAAGAAAGATAATCAAGAACTTAGAGAATTAGCTAGAAAATATAACCTCAATGTTGTTCCAACGGGTCAAAGAGGACAAGTAATAAAACGAGATTATATCAAAACGATTAAAGAAAATTTATCATCGGAGGAAATTCGTGAAGCGACAAACTGGAGAGAAGTGAGATCTTTTCGTGGTAATCTTATAAATTTAGAAATAATTCTTCAAAGACAATATTCCGATCTAAATACATTTTTTAAACATCAGCATAAAAATATGATTAAAGAAGTAACAAAGATCTTTAGAAAAAAAGGTCAATTTAAGCTTGAATTTAGGATAAAACTCGAATATATAAAAGTTGAAGTTTTGGATGAAACATTACATGATTTTACTTTTCGAACCGAACAACATATTATTTTAAGGGAAGATGAAATAAATGAAAAGGTTAATAGCATTTTGTTCGAGCTAATAAATGTAGTGGAATCAAAAGATTTTGGACCCTCGGGTTTAACTTTAAATAAAATATTAGCGTTTTATATGAACTTTATTAAATATACCAATGTTTCTGGTAGTTCATATATTGAACTTACACCATTTATTAAACATAAAAAGGCTGTTGTTAGCGTACAAAATGACGACGATCAATGCATTAGATGGGCTATCAGATCTGCGTTAGGGTTATACAAGGATGAAATCAAAGAAAAGAAAAAAAATAACCCGAAATACAGAATTCACGATGAAAGAGTCAGTACTTATAAGTTAAATGATGGGTTAGACTTTACCGGTATAGATTTTCCAACACCCTTAAAGCAGATTTCTAAAATAGAAAAACAAAATAATTTAAATATTAACGTGTTTGGGTTAGATTGTAATGATGAAAAAGAAGAATTTCCTTATCCATTACATATCTCTAAAGAAACAAACGACATTCACATAAATCTATTATTATTTACTAGAGAGGTAGAAGAAGAAGGAGAAAAAATAATAAAAAGTCACTATGGTTGGATTAAGAATTTTTCGGCCCTATTCAGCAATGGTACATGTAAAGATGGGCATAAATTATATTTTTGTTACAGTTGTCTATCGCATTTTTATACACCGCAAAAATTAAAAATTCACGATGAAATATGTCAAGGATTAACCGTTCATCCTTCAAGAGTCATCCTTCCAGAAGAAGATAAAAATATTTTAAAATTTAAAAACTTTAACAATTTTCAAGATGCACCGTTTGTGATTTACGCGGATTTTGAATGTATTTTAGAAAAATACAATGTAGAAAAGATGAAAAAAACTCAAAAGTTGAGCGTTCATAAACCCAGCGGTTATTCTTATGTTGTGGTAAGATTTGATGGAAAACTAATGAAGCAAAAAACCTATAGAGGGTGTAACGCTAGCGAGCATTTAATTAATTCATTGTTAAAAGAACAACGTAAAATTAAACAAATATTTAATAATCCTATACCGATTGAAGAGATCGACGAATCATTAATGATGAGTAACGAGTGTTGGATTTGTGAAAAGGAAATATATCAAACTAGCGTTTTATATTGTAATTGTGAGATACCTCGTGAACCCAAAACCAAATCCGAAAAAGAAGAAAACGCGGTCACAAACAGTAAAGGTTATACAGATTTTTTGTGTTTAGAATGCGGTAAAAAAATTAATAAATTTAGAAAAGTTAGAGATCACTGCCACATCACGGGTAAATTTAGAGGAGTTGCACATGCACATTGTAACCTAAAACTTAAAATAACAAATCGAACACAAATACCGGTTATTTTTCACAATTTTAAAAATTACGACGGTCATTTGATCATGCAGGGGGTAAGCGCTTGCGTCGAAACGTTAAATAATAAAATAAAAAAACGTGAAACGTGTATAGAAAAAATCAAAACGCGTATAGAAAAAATCGAAGCGTATAAAGAAAAACTCGAAACGCAAGAAATAAAACTCCGCAAAAAAATTAGATACATAAAAGAAAAACGTAAAATTTTTAACGAGTTTCGTCGAAATATAAGAAAAGGTGATAATTCAAAAATAAAAACGTTTGAAGAAAAATACGGAATTACATTCGATAAGAAACTTAATATAAAAATTAACCAAAAAGCAAACAAAAGCGAACGTTGTAATAGAGAAAAAATAAAACTAATTAATCAAAAACTAAAAATAATCGATGAAAAAATAAATGTTAAAATCGATAAACTAAAAGAGGTTTTAAGTATATTAAATTATTATCAAAAGGAAAAAAACGTATTCGATAATATATTTTGTATTCCTCAAAACTCGGAAAAATACATAAGTATTAGTATAGGTCAACTCCGTTTTATAGATTCGTTAAATTTTATGAACTCTTCCTTAGAAAAATTAGTCGCTGCTTGCCCTAAAGACGCATTTCATTTATTTAGAAAACATTTTAAAGATTATAATACGGATGATGTTGATCTTTTATTAAAAAAGGGGTGTTATCCATATGAATATATGGATTCCTTTGATAGATTTAAAGAAACTCAATTACCACCCATTGAAAAGTTTTATAGTAAGATAAAACTCAAAGGTATTACGCGAGAAGAATATACTCACGCGGAGTTGGTTTGGAAAACTTTCAACTGTAAAACTCTAGGTGATTATCACGACTTATACGTGACCACGGATACGTTATTACTCGCCGATGTGTTTCAAAACTTTAGAACCACTTGTAAGAAAACATATCGTTTAGATCCAGCGAAATATCTCACGGCACCGGGATTGTCTTGGGATGCTTTGTTGCTGCATTCTAAAATAGAATTAGAACTTTTAACCGATATCGAACAATATTTATTTTTTGAAAAAGGTAAAAGAGGTGGTTATTCTAGCGTGGGTAGTTGTAGGCATCACAAAGCCAACAATAAATATTTAAAAGATTACGATCCTGAAAAAGAATCTTCTTATTTACTTTATTTAGATGCGAACAATTTATACGGTTGGGCAATGAGTCAATCGTTACCCTATGCCGATTTTAAATGGTTAACCGATTACCAAGTCGCTAACTTTACGGTCGATCATATTTTAGGTTTAGCCGATGACAACGACTACGGATTTATGTTGGAAGTAGATCTAGACTATCCTAAAGAGCTTCACGACTTACACAACGACTTACCCTTAGCCCCAGAGAACATAACCGTATCGGCTGAATGGTTGAGCCCTTATCAAAAAGAATTGTTATCTAGCGGAGAAAAAGCTTCGCGAGATGACAGACTCATCGCTCATTTAGGACCTCGTAAAAAATATGTCATTCATTATAAAACGTTAAAACTGTATTTACAACTAGGATTAAAACTCACACGCGTACATCGTGTTTTACGATTTAAGCAAAAACCGTGGATGCGGTCTTACATCGATAAAAATACACAACTCAGAAAAATAGCCAAATCAGATTTTGAAAAAGATTTTTTTAAACTCATGAACAATTCCGTTTTTGGTAAAACAATGGAAAATGTTCGAAATAGAATAGATGGAAATATTATTATAGACGATGATAGCGATTTATCGATAAAAAAAATATTAAAACTAGCATCCAAATCTAATTATAAAACATCAACTAAATTTACAGATTCTAATATAGGTTTCTTTGAAAGGTACAAAGAAAAAACGTATTTAAATAAACCCATCTATTGTGGAGTGAGTATATTAGATTTAAGCAAATCTTTTATGTACGACTTTTATTACAATCACTTGAAGAAAAAATATAACGATAACATAAATCTCATGTATACCGATACCGATAGTTTATTATTGATCGTTAAAACCGACGATGTTTACGAGGATATTAAACGAGACTCAGAACTTTACGATCTATCTAATTATTCACCCACTCACCCTTTATTTGACCCTAAAAACAAAAAAGTAATTGGAAAAATGAAAGATGAATACGGTGGCCAAGTAGTAAAACAAGCCATTTGTTTAAGATCAAAAATGTATGTGATCTTAATACAAGATGATAAAGAGGTTAAAAAAATTAAAGGTATAACAAAAACCGTGACTGAAAAAAATATTAACTTTGAAAATTTTTATAATTGTTTACAAAATAAAAAATCTCAAGAACATCAAATGAATATAATTCAATCTAACAAACATCAAATTTATACGCAAGTGAAAACCAAAACTTCATTGAGTCCTTATGATGGAAAAAGATATATTTTATTCGATGGAATCAATACTTTAGCATTTGGCAATAAAAAAATTAAATATCAAGATTCTGGCAATTCGGTGTCATCTGGAACGATTTGAAGTTCTTCTTTCACAAACGATCGTTTGGGTCCGTCTTTTAAGTAATAAAGCGTAGGACCTGTAGTAACTTTTTTACCACTCATGATTTTAAATTGACTCGTTCTTTTTTCAATTTGATACATGTTAACGCTCCATATGGGATCGGTAGCCCTCCTCACCGTACCTCCTTCTTGTTCCCCCGGTTGATATAAATAACGAACTAAAACATTAGTCGAAAGATCACTAACGTTTGTTTTTTGTGGTGATGAGGGTAATTGTTTAACCCGTTTTAACTTGATCGCTTGCGTAGGAGTGATTTCTTTATCTTTTGAATCTCGAATCAATCGTGTTGTTTCTTCATTGAGGGATTTTATAACCTGGGGCAACCTCACCACCCATTCGACGTTTCTCGCCTGCGGATCAAGCATTTCTTGCACGTATTGATGACCGAATAATCTTTCGGCTAAGGTTCGGTTAAATCTTTCGACCACTCCTTGCGATCGATGCACACCCGGCACACCTACACTGATCTCTACGCCATGAGACTGAAACAACTTTTTAAAATCTCCTTTAAATTCTGTTCCAGCATCGATTTGTGCTAATTTAGGCCACGTTAAAGACGAACGCTTGTAAATTTTAATAATCGCGTCTTTCACTTGACCGGCAACTTTAGAAGTTATGGGTTCAGCCTCTTTATACCGACTCGCCACGTCTATGACCGTCAACGCGTATTTAAACGTTTTTTGTTTAACTAGATCCCAGGGTAAGTATAATATATCTAACTGATGTACGTAATTTGGTTCTAACCAATCACTCGACATTGCCGTCGGCCTGGGTACATATGAGGGAGGTGGTAAATAAATTTGCCAAACGGCTTGTTTTTTTAACCAAGATCTAACTTTTTGTTTATCAACCCCCGTTTTTTTATGCAAATGCGTGACAGCACCCTCACCTTTCCAATAACCTTTAGGACTATAAAACAAACCTGAAAGCTGTTCTCTTTGTTTTTTATTTAACTCACTCATTTTTATTTTATACATATCTATAAATGAAGAATCCCACTGCGGCTGTACCACCTAATACCCACACGAGTTCTCTAATTTGTTGATCATCACTCGGAGTATAAAAGTCGCTAAGTTTTGGTTTAGGTGGTAATTCTAAATCGTAATTTTCACCCGTTATTTCGCTGTACACTTTAAGCGCTTCGTTTACGTTACTAAACGTTCTTTCTGATAATTTTTGTTGTATCATACGTTTATTCAAATAATCTAGATATTTAACGCGTTGTTGTTCCCAATCTTCTTTGGCTCGCGCTAATTTTTCTAATGCTAAGTCGTGTCTTTTTCGTTCTTTGTCAATTTGTTGTTTTGATAAACTACTAAATAAAAAGTTACTACCGGTAAACGCTAACGCATTTACTACTGCCCCGCCAACCATCATTGCTATTCCTGCCATCTTTTTATTTATACTAATTTAAAAACCTTATATATTAAAAACACACTATTTTGAACTATGAATCATTACGGTAAAAAACTAAACCCAATGAGGCGTCTTAAAATCCCTAAAGCCATTAAAGGCGAACGAAGAGAAGTGTCAATCACTCATAATCCAAGCACGATTGCGGCTGGTCAAAAACTCATCGTTAAGTTTCCGCAATTAGGACCCGACGATGTTATCGTACCCGGTACTTCTAAACTCGCTTTTAAACTCGAGTTAGATGGAGGGTCAGATGGTGATCGAACGGTGTTTAACAACTTATGTCGTAACTTAATACGCGAAATCAATGTTAGGCTTCAAGGTAACACAATCGTGAGTTATCGCGATGCGGATGTCTTTCACAATTTTAAAGATAACTGGCTGCATCCCTACATTACACGAAATATGGCCTATGTAGGCCTTGAAAAAGAAAACGTCACAAAATTAAGATTAGGCGCGGCAGATGCTAATGCTGAAACTAATAGCGGAAAAGATAAAGCTATCTCCGACGCGTTTGGTAATCGATATTGTATTCCTTTAGATATTGAGCTTTTAACGGCACATCATCCTTTTTATCCTAGCAGTCTAAAGCAACCCCTAACGTATGAATTAACATTTAACGATCACGATAAAGTCGTTAATAGCTCGGATACAAGTGCCCAATATTCAATTTCAGATTTAACGCTTGAATACGAAGTCGTCACTAACCGAGATTTGACACAAGAGCTAAAAAACAAACGAATGAAATACTATCTTTTTGATCACGTACATAATTTAGAAACAAGATCGATCAACAAATCAGATACCTTATGGAACGTTATGATTAATCAACCGATTAAAAGTCTCAAAGGCGTTTTAATCTTATTTAGAGATCCAACGGTAAAAAACCCTCAAAGATTTTACAACCCCCACATTAGCAAAACCAGCATTACGGTTGAAGGAAAACCCAATCAACTTTACTCTCAAGGTATGTTTGAGTATCAGCACTGGCAAGAAGTTAATAAATTTTTTGGTGATAGTGATACCGAAAATGGTCAATCGATTGTAAAAGATTTAAATTTAGTGGGCTTAGAAATGGCTGACTACTATAAAGATAAATACGGTCTGTGGCTAGATTTTCGCTCAACTGATGATAATAGTGCTCACGGAAGTGGAAGACGTTTAAACGACGGAGGAGGAATTCAGATTCAGATGACTCGAGAGGCTGAAACAGCGGGAGATTTAACGATGTTTGTATTTTTAGTCATGGATGCGCAATTAACCATTGAGGATGGAAATTTTAAGAATTTAGTTTTTTAAAAGCTTATTAAAATAAATGGAATCTTGTCATTGTGCTTTAATTGTAGGAAAAACAAACTCGGGAAAGACTAAATGGATTTTAGATTTATTGGAAACCGAATATCGTGATAAATTTGAATCGATCGTGGTCATTTGCCCGACCTTATTTAAAAATAAAACTTATTTATCGAGGCTTTGGATATCAATGGATGAAAATGTATATTTGTGTGATTTAGACTTTGAAAAAATAACTTTAAATGAAGCCCTAGATTTGTATCAAAATATTTTAGATGGAATAAAAACATTATTTATCATAGATGATTGTTCGAGTCAGCAGGAAATAAAATATCGAAAAAAAACATGTGCGTTGAGCAAAATCGCTTTTTCTGGGAGGCATTATAACCATAGCTGTTGGTTATTAACACAAAAGTATAATTCGGTTTTAAAAGACTATCGTGAGAATACAAGTTGGGTTGCGATGTTTTATACAAAAGATAAAACGAGTTTTGATATTGCATTAGATGAAAATGATGTTGTGTGTGATCAAAAAAGAGACGTAATTAAAAAACATTTGTGCGATAAAAAATATAGTAAATTGGTTATTAACACAGAACCTCCAGTTTCATATCAAGTTTTTGATTAACAACCTAATTTTTGTTATCATTTGTTGTATTTTGTTAAAAATTTGCTAATAACTAACTATCAAGTTATTTATAGCAATTTTTAATTTTGTTATAAATAAAAAACACCAATGCTACAATACGTTGATGTTATTATTAAGTTTGTTATCACTTTAAACTTAAGCTACTTATGTTATAATTTATTTTGCTTTAACAAAATTTATAAGTTGTTATATAGTAAAATGAACGACTTGACAACAATTATAAATAGCGATGTAAATACACCTTCAACACCTACAAACGACAGTAGTTATAAAGATCGACTTTGTGGCATAGTTGCAGCAGGTGATTCAAAAAAATATTTTGGCAAAGAATACACCATCAAAGACATAGAAGCACTAACACCTGCAGATCAAGAAAAATTATTTAACCGGTATCAAGTTAAATTCGGTAAAGAAGTGGTAGCTACAGTGGGTAACTCAATTTTGAGTTTGTATGCACGAGCTATAGGTTTAGCAACTCCGGCTGATATTTTAGGAATTAGAATTAGCTTAAATTCTGAGGAAAATTTAACCAATGATTTAAATAACGATCCTATCATTAGTAATAGCTTAGCTTATGCACTTAGCGAGGTTTGTTACAAATATGGTGTCTATCTAACACCTTTGATAGCAACACTTATTACCACAAAACATTTAAACTTTAACAAATCCACAACAAATAAAAATACTTATATAATAAATAATTCAAATGACAACTATGCATCAGGAGAAGGAGCAAGCTTTACCAACAGCACCCCCAACAACAGCACCAGCAGCACCAACACCGATACCAACAACCCCAGTGACGCAAGTAACTAAAAAACAAACCGTAAAACCTAAAAACGCTAAACGCGTTGAACAAGGTAAACGCCTGGCAGAACATAATAAAAAAATGAAAGAGCAATTAGCTAAAATGAAAACAGAAGAGACAGAGTCGGAGATTATTCAAAATACCCCTGATTCGAGATTACTTTATGTTGGCGGTTTAATTTTAGTAGGCGGTATAGGTTTTTTATTGTATAAATCATTAAACAAATCACCAGAAAACTCTAAACCTATTCAAATAACAAAACCAAGTCTATCACAGAGTCAACCCGAAGAACTTTTAATGGATTGATTTTTTAAATGTTTATATATTAAAAATGGATGAAACAACCGTAAATGATATTGCCGCCGCAGTTTATATTTGTGTTTTAATAGCAGCAGTCACCATTGGCTTTCCCTTTTATCAATCTTTAAAAAAAGGGAACTAATTTAAATTTTAAAAACTTATATAGTAAGAATGGCAAATACAAATATTGATATAAACGGAATAGCAAACACAGTTTATCATGGTGCAGTGTTAAGCCTTTTAACCATGGGATATTCGATGGTAAGTAAAAAATTACTCAAAATTAAATCGCCTGATTTAGATAGGCTTAGCGTAGAAGATGCGGCTAAACTAACCGCATTAGTGGGAGGTTCTTTAGCAACGCAACAGTGGCTGGTCACACAGGGAATCTTACCGGGTAGTATTATAAATAAACCTACAGTTTAAAATGTGTATATAATAAATAATTAAAGATGGATGATTTTGATTATCAAGAAAATGATCCCCTGTTAAATGAAACAGAAGATAGAGACGATCAACAATTTAACAACCCCGTTTATGATAATACCGAACTCGATTCTGAAGAAAATCAAGCTCGATTAAATAATTTACTAGGTGGTGGTAGACAAGAACAACAAGAAGAATCAAGTGCTCTTCGTAATGGTGAAAATGTTGATTACTCGTTTCAACTTCAAAATCAATACATTGATAATTTTTATGCTAGCATAAGAAGTGAAGGTTATCAAACTTCCGATTTAATTCAAAGCGAAAACTTTAGATTTGAAAAGGATGGAATATATTACAAAAAAGATGATATAAAAATAAAATTAACGTTTGATAATGATCCTAAAAAATTTGCTTCTGTGAATACAATATATTCTAGAACAAAAGGTAAAGGAATTACAAATAGAACTCTTTTTATGCGAAAAGATTTAAAAATTGTTGATTTTAAAACATCAAAACGCAGCAAAGAAGCAAGCACAGCGCTTCAACAAGCAAGTACATCTTTAACTCATATTCAAAGTGAAAACATATCCTTACAAGATTTATCACAAGCAGCTGATCAAACGAGTAATGTTATAGAAGAACTCGAACAAGAAACCAATATTGATGAACAAAGCGAATTTAATATCAGAGAGCTACGCGGTTTAGACAAAACATTACAATCGATTAAAGGAAATTTATTATTAGAACAAACAAAGCTAACTGAGTTAAATGAGAGAAAAGAAAGAGTTAAAAAAGAATTAGACGAAGCAAAAAAAGCAGAAGATGAAGAACAAATAGGATCACTCACAGAAGAGTTAGAAAATATAAACATTGAAATACGAGAAAGGTCTAATAATATCATTAGAGAATCAGATAAAATAAAATCTCAAATCAATCGCGTCAAAGAAACAATTAATATAATGTTAGACAGCGATGTAACGCTTAGAGAAAAAATTAAATTTTTATTTAAAGAGCAAGGTGTCACGATCGCGAGTATTTTAGCAGCAATTTCTATGGCCATCAGCACACTGGTAAGCTCGGTGGTAGCAGCCGTTAGAGGCGTAGGTATCCCAACCCCAGAGCCACCCGCGCCTAAACCTGAGCCACCATCAGGAGGTGGCATTAAAGAGTGGGTACACAAGCACTTGGAAAACTTAGCAAACGCTTTGAAAAAATTAGGGTTAGCCGCATTAGGTGCGCTGCCGGGGGTCATTGGTAGCGTCATAAGTTGGTTACTAAATGTTTTAAGTAAATCAGTTGGCTGGCTAGCAGAACACGTGTGGGCTTTATTTATAGGTGCAGGTGCTTTAATTATTGCTTATATTAAAAATAATTGGTAGTTTTGTTTTTTAACAAAATAATAAAAAAAAATAATCCCCCAAGCTCTTTTGAGCTTGGGGGTATTTTTTTTGGTTTAAATATTTATATTTTTCTAAGTCAAAATTTTGTAGACTAAAACTCCTATCGCAATGATTGCAACTGTTCCTATCGTTAAAGAAAATTTTTCATCTTGATGAATGTCTAAAGATGCTTTAGGATTTGACTCTGAGGTTTTAGGTATAGGTGATAAACGTGGTGTAGGTTCTTCTGTTTGTTCTTGAGTGGGTTTGGGTTCAAGGGTTGGCTGAGGATCAAAGTCATCAACTTGTATCGGAGCGTTTAAGGTTGGTTGAAATCCCGGTTTAGCGGTTAAAGGTGCAATTTGCAAGTTATTATTGTAACCATCGTGTATGCCTACCCTTAAATCCATATCTGATGGAATGAGGTATAGCCCGGGTCTTACGACAAAGTTGAGTGGAGTTTTAGCATACTGCAGTGAATCTTGAAATTGATTGATACTCTGCTCTAAATCTGGTTCGCTATTAATAAGACTTTCTACGATGGTAACAAACTGATGCTGTGCATCTAAACCGGTTCCCGGGGTTAATGCACTGGTTTTTGTTTGTGCTTGTGCACCTAAAAGCGCGTACACGTAAGCCCTAATCGATTCGTTAATTTTTGTAATTCCAACATCGGTAAAAGAACTCGTCTTTGAAATAAAGTCTGTCCAAGCACCTAAAACATTATTAGATTGTTCAAGGTAAGTGACCGTATAGGTACTCGCGTGACCCGATCCTTTTGGTGGATCCATTAAACCAAATCCCATAAAAGTTGAGCCTGCATACGTACCGTAGTTTACACCCAAGTCGTGGGGGTCATAGTTTTTCCCCGGCACTGGAACCGACCCCGAATTGTAGTAAAAAGCAGTACCCAAGCCATTTGAGGTCGTATCTCTCGTTTGTTTAAAAGACTTGCTTCGATCGATGCCAAATACGCGGCACGTGTCCGTAAAAGCTCTCGTATCATAACGGTTATTTAACGCGTTAAATACATCATCACCAGGTATAGGTGCTACCAAATTATAAAATATTTTTCGTATAGTATAATACACGTGAAAATGAAACAGCGATGAAATATATTGGTTTTTATTGTGGAGGAGGTCAAGACCTACTCCACACGCGGTCGTGGCACAATAAATCGCAAAGTTGAATTGGTTTTGATAAAAGGACAAAGGGTTAGTTTGCCATCGTTCGATTGCTTCGTCCGTTTTAACGCGTGGTAATTTATACGCGGTTGACATATCTTTAAATTGTACAAAAAAAGTATGATTTTTATTGACGATAATAGCTAAAGCGCCTAAAGAGTTTCCCATTTATAATATAAGTCTTTTTATAATAAAAGTAGAGTAAGAATGAGCGGAATACAACACACATTTTATTTGACAAAAAACGAACAAACGTTTAAATTGCAAGAGGTGATTGATAATTTAGATGGCTCAAAACAAATTCGCGTTAAAAATCTCGTGTTTACGGTAGGCTATTTTAACATAACTAAATCTAGTGAGATTACTTGGGAAAAGGATATAGATGGGCAACCCGCTTATACTAACGGTAGGCCTAGAGACAATAGACAAACTGATGAAAGCTCACAACCACAGACAAAGCCATTAGAACTGACCCCTGAGATAATGAATCAATTTCGTTTATCGATGACAACCAAAGAAATTCAACAAAGCCGAGAAGAAATCATAACACGCATTATTAAACAGATGTTTGATGGATATGATACTGGAATTCTTAACGAAGTGGAAATAAAAATACAAGAAGAAATACAGGTCCTAAGACAACGAAAACAAACCCTAGAATCATCTAGGGATAGACTTGATGATGAATTACAAAATGAAGTTAACTATGTAATACATTTATTAAATAAAAGAATAGAATATATCATAGAAGGTCAAGTATTAGCCGCAGATTTACTTCGATATGGATACAACAATGACAATCAAGAAAAAACAGAAAATATGCGTTTACCACAAATTAAAAACAGCCTCGTTGTTTTAGGACATAAAGAGCCAATCGTAAATGCGCTACATCCGGTGAGTGAGGTTACGGCTTTGCCCGAGGGCAAATCAGGAAGCATCATTATTTTACCTGGATTTTATGGTATCGATTGGTTCGAGTCATTGATAAACGCGATACCTGGTGTGAGCTTTAAAGTCTATAGAGAAAGTAAAACGGTGACCTTAAGGGTCACTGATATAAACCTTAATCTACGTTTAAATCGAGAAGTTTCTAATTTGCTCAATTTACCCAAAGGAAGGTTAATCCCAAATGTCATTTATAAGGGTGATTACGATATTAACCCATTTAACATTACGTTTATTCATTGCGAGCAGTTAAACACGAGTGATAATTTTTACAACGGGTTTCCTTCAAATATGTTATCATTTTATCACACAAGCCAAACAAACCAAACTCACGTTGGGAAAACATTAAAAAACGGTAAAATTAATAAACTTGCCTTTTCAATTAAAAACGAGGAAGGAAAAATCATCAATAACAAAGGCGCGGGGATTTTAATCGAATGTGAAATAATTTAAAAACGCTTATATATTAAAAATATGGCAACCGTAAATGTAAATGAAATAAAACCTTTATATCCTGATCTAAACTTAAACAGCGGTGATGATATTAAAGACGAAACTAAAATTTATCGACTTCAAAAAATTGAAGATATTAAATCTCTAATCTGTAAAGAAAGAAACTCGCGCGAGGTTTCTTTTAAAAAGTTAAAAAGGTGGATCTCTGCGATTCAATATGTAGAGCACGGGGTTGAAGTACTGGGGGTCACTGCAGCCGCGATAGGGATCCCCGCATTAATGGGTGTTATTAGTGCCCCAATTGGCTTAGTCTTAGAGGGGACTAGCATAGGTGCCTTTGGATTTTACGCGGTACTTAAATACGCAAGCAAAAAATTAACGGTAAAGAGTAAAAAACACGATCAGATTAAAATTTTAGCAGATGCAAAGTTAAACACGATAGATGAATACGTGTCAAAAGCCATCGAAGATGGTGATATTTCTCACGAAGAATTTATATTAATTACGTCAGAACTTAAAAAATTTAACGACTTGAAAGAAAAAATAAGATTAAAAACTTCTACAAAGTTAGAAGAAGCTAAACATTTAAATAAAGTTGAATTTGAACGACAAGTTGAAGAAAAGGCTAAAGCGATGGCGAGTGATTTACTCGCCAAAGAAAAAAAAGAGCTTATGAAAAAACTTGGAAATTAAGTTTAAGTTTGACAAAGTCGTTTAAAAACGAAGAGAGTAAACCTCCGAGTTATAAAGAAAGTCAAGCGAGAGTTAGCCCTACGGCTCCTCCTCTTTAAAAGTTTCGTTGTATCTTTTTAACGCTTGATTAAAATATTTTAATTCTACTTGAAATAACTTTTGTACTGTTTCTTGGGTTACGTTTAAAATGTTTTTTAGATAACATACTGCCATTAACGACCTGAGTGGATGACCCCTAGATATTTTTCCCTTTAATATTTGTTTTAATTTAAACTCGATGAGTTTAAGCTCACACATTTGGTATTGAATGTTTAATTTATCAAAGACTTTTTTTACTATAGAAGCCTTTGTTTTTTTATAGAAAAATCTCTGATTATACTTTCCATTAATATTTTCCGTAGAATAATCCATGAGACTATAACCTATAATTAATCCACACTTGTCGCAATAATACTCATCTTTAGCCTCATCAATAATGATGTTATGGTTACACATATCTATCTCATCCATTTATATTTAAAAAAAAATAATGTTTTTTTTTTTTTTTTTTTTCAATCATTGTTTTTCACCTAATACTTTACTCACAATGCGTGGGCGTTTTTATAAAGAGTGTAAAGGGGCCGGGGTCTATGCCTTAAACTCATCAAAGAGGGCCAACAACACTATTGACCCCCTTTTTTGGGGTACCGGGTTCAAAGTTTAAAGGTTTTTTTTTTTTCATGTTTTTTTATGTCAGGATATTGTTTTTTATGTTTCTTATTAAATATCACCCCAAATATTCAACGAGAAACATTTTCTTTCTTTTTCTATTTTTTTTTCATGTTTTTTTATGTCAGGATATTGTTTTTTATGTTTCTTATTAAATACCCACATCAAATATTCAACGAGAAACATTTTTTCTTTTTCTATTTTTTATTCATATTTTTTGTTATGTTAATTTCAATTTTACAGACCGTGCGTCGAACCCGGTACCCCATGGTTGCAAACCGCCGAGCTTATCCACTGAGCTATCCTCCCAGCCCCGACTGAAAATGGTTTTTTAATTTGATATATATTATACTCGAAATGGTGCAATAACAACGATGACGACACAAAGGACGAGTCTATTTTTTGAGGGGTGTTTGACTGTGATTGTGACGGTTTACACAGGTTCAGTCATGTGTTATATTTCAATAACAAACCCGAGCGCTTTTAGGAATTTAACCTTTGTGTCAGCAGATGACTAAGCGTTTTACACTACGTTCAGTCATGAATGAAATTTGAATAACAAAAACCCTGTTTACGCTGGGGACAACCACGCGTGACATTGAATGGCTGTTTTTTTCAAGCGAGTGTTGTGTATACACTTAAGGTAAATAACCTTTAGTGCATTGTCAAGTGCATATGAGTAGTGTACATGCATACGACGTAAAAAAAAGCCACATCCTAATTTGGATGTGGCTTAATTTAGTGTGTAAATAAAAATGATAATTTTTTTGTTATTTTTTTTGGCTTTCTTTTTTATATTCTAGATTTAGTCATCAATATCTTCAATATCAAACATGACATTAGTGGGGATTTGTATAGTTTCATATTGCCTAATAAAAGCTTGTTCTAATTTAAATCTGATACTTGCACCAAATCCACTATTTCCATGAGAACCAAAAAATATATCATTACAGATGAGAACAGGTGTAACTTTACATGATTTATTCATATATTCATCGATGTTATCAATCTTTTTCTTTTTAAAATCAAACAATTTTGTATATTGTTTTAATTGATTTCCTTTTCCATATGATTTAAGTTTAATATACATTTTTTTGTTTTTATCATCATAAATTGGTTTAACACTTTGTTTTCCCATGTTTATATACATAGTTCTGGTTATTTTTGGTATATTTTTATCTTTATCAGATTCAATATATTTAGTTACTGTACATCTCATTTTATCAAAGTATTTAACAATTTCATCACAATCATTTTGTAAATTATATACAATTTGATAGCCAGTTGTGTTGTCTGGATTTTTTTCTTCACCAAAAGTATTAATTGTATTTATTCCAAAACAAAAATTTGTTGGTAACATAAAAATTAAATTACATTCTTTATCATCATGTTTATAAGTAATTTTTGATTTAGCACATTCTACTACTTCTTGTGAAGTTTTAATCGCTGGATTTATTATTAAATTTTTCTCATTAAACAACCCATAATGATTATATTCACTTTTATCTGCGTTTTTATATAGATCATGTTTTTCAGTTACAAAGTATGTATGTTTTATTGTTTTGTTTTGTTCCATCTTATTTATAATAATATAAAATAATATTATTTAATTTTCTCATTTTTTTCTGATTTTTTTATTATGTCCAGTATAAAATAATATTATTTAATTTTTTCATTTTTTCCGATTTTTTTTATTATGCCCAGTCCAGACTTGAACATCGAAAGCTCAATTGGGCAAGCATTGGGATTCTCTCCCTACTATTGACAATAATGCTACAGTCACACGGCCATGTTACGGACCTGCGGATACCTGCTTATATTTGGATAATGAAAATGCGTAATTTTTACCCCAAATTTCAGCAAAGGTTACCTATATTCTGCGGACGAAACGGATTAGTTACGGATGTTACATATGAATAACGGATGTTACGAGTACAACCTACGGATGAGCCCATCCGCTGCCAACCCGCTCACACATGTCACGGACGACTTACGTATATTCTGCGGATGCTTACGTATATTTCATACGCAGCAATGTTTTGACATTCCCTCTGCGGATCATGCGTATGTCTGCGGATCCTGCGGATTGGGTTACGAATGGATACGGATGCTTATACGGATGATACGGATCTTTGCGGATGCTTACGGATTTCTATCCGTAAGCATCCGTAGCAATACCGTAACTGGCCGTGTGACTGTTGCATAAGTGATTTCTGCGTCAAGCAAATCGCATTTTTCTTAACCATTTCTCCCTTTCCCTTTTTACAGAGCATGTTGGTAGTAATCAAACGTATACGTGGACAAAATTGAACCACTTGTTGATCTGCCCAAAGCCATGGTGCGTATTTAGGGGGAAACGTAGACTTGAAGCCAAGACTTCGAGGTCGCGGTGATCGTCTCTTCTTTCATGCAATTCTCGCAAACCGCTTTACTTTCTCGCGAGACTCATGGCTACGGCGAGAGTTCGGCGTGAAAAAAGAAACGATCACCGCGACTTCGAAAGACTTGGTGAACTTGGTGATGAACAATAATATTTATTTTCTTTACGCACGGTGCTTTTTATCATGGGAGTACTATCGGACTATGGCTAATAATATGGCAACGTGCAATTTAGTGCCAGAAATGTAACCGTTCTATGAACTCTGCAATTACTGTATATCGCACATGGCCATTACGTGACACGACAAAACGACGTGCATTTATATTTACCACATTGCAAATAATGCGCGATAGATGATTGTCTCGCATCATTGAATCTTCCTGAATAATTGCTGCTATGTGTCATGATGTCTCTCCTTTGCGGACATAATGCGATCCACTCCACCTATCTCTACTGTGTTTGTTTGTATCAACCCCAGACATTGCGACAAAAACACAAACAAAACAAACAGATGGCAACTGCCAGACAGACGGCAATAGAAATGATATCGGACAAACAGGACAACGGTATAAATCATGAATTAAAAAAGTTATCACTGTTTTGACTGTCTTGAGTAAAACAACTACGCCTTCTATTCCTGAAATTATATGGGAAATCCATTGCCATGGAAAATGACCCGACCTGTATTATGTCACCAAACTCACCATTCATACTACATGTATACTTTTTATTTGTTAAATGTTGTCATCTAACAAAAGTGAAATAATTAATTAGCTACATTCAATTAAAGGTACACGATTGGTAACATACCCAAACAGAAATGTTCACAGATTTACGTATTAATATCAGGGTATGGAGATGGTGGTGGTAGAAACATACCGTTAAAATGTTTCCGCCTGAAATGGTGTATTTATCCAGAAATTAGTAAAACAAAGACCGAAAACAGTTTTGATATCGGGGTAAGATCAAACCATTCTTTATGTTTTACAAGAAAAATTGAGTCGGGTTTTCGCTATTTTCTCGTGACTCAGAATGACATCAGATTGATTTTTCAGGTTTATCATTATTTTCATGTACATGCTGGATCAGACAAAGTGAATGCTGTGCAGTTCTGTGACATTTACCAATCATTTAATATCCATTATTCCCAATGAACTGTAGTTCCCCTCATGACAATGCTGCACTGCCTATAATTTATTCACTGCGTGCAACAATCAAGATCCTCGGTCGTCTGTCGGCATAATATTGTACACAATAATACTGTGTAAAAAGAATGGTCATCAGTTTGACATGCATCGGTAGGCCTACAGTGGGTAGGCCTATGATTACCTCATTTTTTAGCACCTAAAAGAGGGTATGTGTTTTCAGGATCAAGAGCATCATTAGTTTGCCGAGTTGTTGTTGCTGTTGCTCCTACTGCTGGTGCAGTTGTTCTTGTATCTGCTGCTATTGTGGTTGTGGTTGTGGTTGTGGTTGTTTTTGTTTTTTTGTCGTTGTCGTTTCTGTTGTCATTTTTATGACAGCATTTCATAGGAAGGAAATTTCATAGGAATATTGGTTATAATGCTAACATTCCAAACCGCGTAGATTTTCAAAAAAAAAACAACAACAACCCTAATCAACTGAATATATTAGTGTGTATAGGGACTATAATATGTGGAGGTTCATTAGTAATTCTGTACCATACCCTTAAAACCAATAAACACAAATATTCACCACTGCCCACCTCCGCCATGAAAACCCCCTAAACTTGACAGTGTAGACTCTCGCAAAGAATTTACCAGCAACCAAGAAACTCGACGCATGTGCCGCATGATAAACAATTGCAATTTCAGTGTGCTGGCAAATTCATAATGAACTATTAATCAGTTTCCCCCTCAAGACCCATTCGCTGCTGGAAGAATTATTTCTGGCAATTACTTCTCCTCCTACACTACTGCAATGGAAAGGATATTTTTCCTGCTTCGCTGACTAGACCTTCTCATGCATAATTTTCATTTTACCCATTCTGCACGTCTTCCGTTTTTTTCTCCCAAAGCTGTAGGCGTCATGGTTACGATGCAACCCCAACCCCAAATTTCAGGAAAGACCGAATTAATTTTCTTCATGCAAATTTATTTTCCCCGCGTTATCAAAACACTGTACGTCGTCCATTTGTTTCCTTTCGAAGATGACGGCGTCATAGTTACCATAGCAATGCAAACCCAACCCAAAATGTCAGGAAAGAGCGAGTTTCAGCTCCAGGTTTGTGCATACCGGTTTATTTGACATCAGCAGCGGTGTCAGAGCGAGAAGGCTACCCGCATCAACACGATACAGCTCGGTGTAGCTATAAGCTGCTACAAATTGTATACGCCTGGTACGTGAGCGCTCCGTCAAGAATGGAGGTTTTCAGGAACGTTCTTGCATTTTTGTGGCTGGCAGTACTTGGCAAGCGTATCAAAGGTATGTTGGTATGTTCTTATATAGCATGCACTGAAAATAATTTAGTAAACAGATCTTGGGAAATATGCCAAAGTAATAACATAATCAGTAATGCGAAAATTTGCTATAACACTCCAAAATAATTCGCAAAGAAATCTGACCGTCTTCTATCGTATACCTACTATTATTCAGTGGCGATGGCATTTAATAGGCTACGGGAGGGAGAACCATGGAAAATCAACAGTTTCCCACCTGGTTCGGGTTAGTTCGATGTGCATGTCTGATTTGATTAAATTCATTTACGAACATCCCATTCATGCCGGTTTATTGAATGAAATATCCAACGTACGCCTATACTTTTTGTATTCATCTGCGACATGTGCACTATTTCATACTTGTTTTGCCAACACAATGCAAATTCATGAGCAATATATCAAGGAAGATACAGTAACAGTGTGAAATTCTGTGAAATTCCTAGTCGCATACGGTGCCCACTTTTTAGAAAACAGCGAAAAACGCCCACAGTATTTTAAAAGATCAACATTTTTGTTTTACTCTTCTCTGGATAAATATAGCATTTCGGGCAGAAACATTTTAACGGATGTTTCTACCATCACCATCTTTATACCCTGTAAGTTATAGGTAAATATGTGAATATTTCTGTTTCAGTATGCTATCAAAGTATGATAGTACCTTTAAACACAGAAGTGTCTGCGCGCATAGGATAATTCCTAGTGTGACATTGTAATTGTCGCCTGATTATTGTGAACTAGTCACATAGAGTCTGTTGTTACGTCACTCTTGCCTGATTCTCACTGAGCTGTTTTCACCATGGCAATGGCAATACATGTAAGGTCTGCCAATGCTGTGTACACGGTGGCGCGTATCAATATCAAATACCAGTAACTTTAAACATAATACATCAAATTAAATTTGGCAGTAAACAAGAAGCAAAAAAAAACTTTGGTCCGATCAACCAAAGTAAAGACTAAGAGTCATTGTACATTGAACCTCTCTCCTTTTTAATAGCAATTCCGTGCATAATAGGACAGGAACCAGACCCCCAGTCACGCAACCGATATCACTGGGTGATTCCCGAACCAGATCCCTGCCTGTGTACCGTGGTACAAGTGGGTGGGTACGTCACCCGGATGCCTAACAGACCCTTCAATGTGACCTACTATGACACATTTCTGCATAGCAACGACCCGGATGAAATTCAGCAATGGCTGAAATGTAAGCTTGTCAAAAATATACCGTCCAAGATATGCAGGGTATCCCAGAAAAAAAAAAAAGAGACTTATCGATGTTTAAAGGGATTGCATACGTTTGGTAATTTGAGCCTAATGTTTGTTTCAAACCAATATAATTGTTTATATATACCATAAAACTAACCTGTTGAAAGTTTCAATTCAAAAGGTGGTAGCGTTTTTTAGATTTTGGCGACAAACTAGAGCGGTTATTTCACGCCAGAGAACAGTAAGTCAATAGCTGAGAAGCGTTACGGCCATAACGCTTCTCAGATTCATAATTTTTGGAGATAAAAAGTGACATATTTTTCCATAACCGCGGTACTTCGAATTGAACGTTTCTCAATATGCATTATACTATCCAAAGCAGCTGTACTTCTCACCAAGTAAGTTTTTATTGCCATAAATTTTCAGAGTCATTACCAAACGTATGCAATGCCTTCAATACTTGTTGCTCAAAATTGATATTAAAATATGATTCGACATTGATAAATCTCGGTTTCGTTTATTCTTGGACACCCTGTATAGAGTAATGGTGAGAAGAAAATACAAACAGATTTCAGAAACTGGTGCGTCTTTTGCCATTACGTGTTCATTGAAATTGTCGCAGAAGTAGCAGCTAGTGGACTTGTAGGATCGGACCTGCCCGGATCAGTCAGGAACGATCCGGAGTGGACTGAACTCGACTGGCTGTTTCTGCGACTGTTTTTGGTGATAGTTCTGGTTCTGATTCTAGTTCGGCTTCTGGCTCTAATTCTGGTTTCGGTTCTTGCTCCATTGTTCTCTCTTTTTTTCTTTATATATATATTTTTTTATTTTTGATTGATTGTTTTTGCTTTGCTTTTGCTATATTGTATAATTTTATTTTTGCATATGATTTTGTGTAATCTGTTTCTTTTTTTGGTTTGATTCTTACAGGTGGCAGCCAGTGCTCCCAAGGCGAGCCTCTTGGCATGAATGATGGTCGCATCCTTGATGCTAGCATCACAGCTTCATCTTTCTTTGGTTTTGATGAAGCTGTTTGCTCACCCAGAAGGGCACGTCCTCATACATCAGGTGAAACATTTTGCCAATCCGTGATATTTCAACCTGCAGATGCTATTATTCTTTCAAAATAATAACTATTCTAGAAGGCACCAATCCTCAGGAAAACGCCCAGATTGAATGGATTAATGACTGATTTACTGTATTGATTGAATGATATAATTATTAACTGATTGATTGACAAATTGACTGATTGATTTCTAGATTCATTGATTTATTGACGGATAGACTGACTGACTCTCCAAGTCCTGGACTGAAGTACTAGCTGACTACCCAAATGAATGATCGATTGATTAATTAATAAGCTGCCGATTGATCGATTGAGAAATCGATTCATCGAGTGGCTGATTGATTGAATGGCTGACTGTTTAAATTGACTGACTCGCCAAGTCCTGGACTGAAGTACTAGCTGACTACCTAAATGAATGATCGATTGATTAATTAATAAGCTACCGATTGATCGATGGAGTAATCTATTCATCGAGTAATCGGCCGATCAATCGCTTTCCAGCGCAAATTATAGTAATTCATCGATTGAGTTTTGATTTCTTCCCTTGAAGGTAGTATCATACTTTGGTAGCATACCAAAACAGAAATCTTCACAGATTTACCTATAACTTACAGGGTATAAAGATGGTTATGGTAGAAACATAACGTTACAATTTGTCTGCCTGAAATGATGTATTTATCCGGAAAAGAGTGAAACCGTCACGCGGGCGCAGTTGACTTGAAGACTGGTTCTCCAAAGTCTCCCATTGAAAACCAGATTGTTTATTATTGATGTCATTGATGGTTGAACAGGTTATGCTGCTGCTTGGTGTGCCCAGGTATGTGATTTACATCAGTGGATACAGGTTGACCTCGGTACAAAGGTCTACTTCACTGGGCTGATCACTTATGGCAGACGTCCCACTGACCATTCGAACCAATGGGTCACGAAGTACGATGTGCAGTACAGCGATGATGGTCAATCCTGGGATGATGTGACTGATGCTGAGGGGAATGCAAAGGAGGTTAGTTTAATACGAAAAGGGCGGAGTGGGAGGGTAACTGGGAGCATCGAAACAAATCTTTGGCAGTCTAATAATTGCGGATTTGTGTTGTCAATCTCATTTCCAGTTCACCGGTAATTCTGATCGAGACACCGCAGTGACTGCTCTATTCCCAAGGGTCGTGCACGCCAGATTCCTTCGCATTCTACCCACTGCATGGTATGGACATATCAGCATGCGTTTCGAGGTCCTGGGCTGCTCTAAATGAGGCATGAGAAGGGAAATGTTTTCAACAATTCAAAATTTCATCACTCTCTTAATTGTTCATGGTGTATTAATCGTTTCAATGTTTTATTGCAGTTGTGAGTTTAGGTATCGAATTATGAGTTCAATACGATAAATAGAAAGTCATGAGCAAAAGTTATCAAGTTGAATATCAATACAGCTCAGATTTGGCAGGGCCTGGCGTTTCAACTTTTAATCACAGCGGGAATATTGTTCGGGGATAAACAATATAATTTACACAGTCAGTCACAAGGTTTTGCTTTTCAAATAACATAAATAACCGTAAATAGTCAGCGCAAATTCTACCAAATTTTCACGCTTCAGACGCTTTACAAATAGAAAAGCTTATACAAACTTAAAAATGAAATAACTAACTAGTAATCAAAAGCTAGATTTAAAATAGGTACACGACTACAAAAAACATGGAGAATAATTGTCTAAACTCCACGACGAAAGAGGAATCTATATTAAATCATAAAAACCTCCGAAAATAAAACTCGTCAAACTAATGCAGAATTTAAGATAAAGACTTAAAAATCAGTATGCATAAATACAAAAGAAAACATTAAGAAACCCTGTTAAAATAAACACTCACAGCGGTGAAAGTGTCTACATTTATCAAGCGGAATCAATGTACAAATTTAAACCATCAGCGAATATCACGTAGATTTTAATATGTGGAATAACTGTTATTAAATGGAAGATAGAAATTATGAAGTTAAAAAACAAGTGGGTCTTTAAACGTTAAGTCTTAAATCATATTATAATTGTATTAATATCATAATCATAATCTATAGGTGGACATTAAAACAGATAATATGCCATATGATTATAGAAGAGAGACATAGGATTGTAGACTTGGCTCGTTGTAACGAGTCTTTCTTTGTATTGTGGTCGTTATAATGAGAGTCCTACGTATGTGCCTGCGTAATAGTGATATGCATAATGTGGTATTGTAAAGTATATTATCGTACTTATTTTTCACTGCTTTTGAATGTAATGGTCAAAACTATTACATCCGAAGTAATCCCCATCACTGTTTGCTATTGGTATAATACATTGGTTGTTATGTGCATAGTATAATGACGCCATTGAGCGCCTTTCTAATTCAAATTACATAATCTTGCGACGCATTCTGAACCATTCACGGCATAATCTATGTATATGTATGCATGGGGTTAAAAAAACATAATTGTAGGCTTATATTAGTTCATTATTATTATTAATGATTTGTCGTCGGGGAGATAAAATTATGCAAATTAGGCTTGCCCGTCAATGACGTATACAAGCATAGCTTTCTCAAGTGCTTTTGAGTGCACATAAAAATAACCTGTAAGCAGTACAGTGAGCGGAAGATCTTTGGTTCGAATCCCACCTGAGCCAAACGCACTCAAAAGCACTGAGTATGCAATGTTGATATATGTCAGTGAAGGGCAAGCCTAATTTGCATACGTTTAAACTATAGATAAAATGTAGACAAAGGTGTATCGTACGTATTGAATAACATTGGTGGTGGTTGTATTGTGACTTGAACATATCTGTGCTTGTTTGATTATTAATTTGTATGGCTTTGTGGTATCTCAATTATTATCACTTCCCTGAATAGGAGAAAACAACGACCGAAAATCTTTCAGAGATTTAAAAAAATAAAAAATTAAAGAGACGTGAACAAAGAAAAATTGACTGGAGTGGGATTCGAACCGGCGTCCTCCTGAAAACTGTACAGGCGCTCTACCAACTGAGCCATTCAGCCCTACGTTGGTGGTGACCCCAATAGTCAATTATCTTCGTTCGTTTGGCAGTCAGAAGCCATGAAACCACGCACACACAGTCACATCCCAGGGATCGTTTCACTAGTGTTCTTTCGTTTTGAACCGTTTGGAACCCGTGCAGGTAAGTACGACGAGCGCTGTCCAATCGTATGCAACCAACAACAATAGAACCAGTAAGTCGTGTACCAGTCCAATCAAATGCTAGTGCTTGACGGATTAGGCAATGATTATGCATATATACATATTCAGTGAAAGTGAGACTCAAATCCTTTGTCCATGCATTGCTAATAGGCGCGCAGAGAAGCATTCCACAGCTTCCTACGGGCGTGGAGTCAAGCTAAAACTTTCAGGCATGTTGGCATTTACACTATTGTTACTTCATTATCAAATAACTGCTAAGACTTGAGAACATGTCCACGATTGAGCCTATACTCTCTTCGTGTTTCATTTTTCAATGTCGGAAAACATCCAGCAAATGCAGTTCATTCAAGTATTGTAGATCTGCCACACAGTCTGCACTTGGGTCAAAGGAATGGGCAACATAACAATGACAATAGCGTATTCAGGTTTTGCGTCCTGGGCTACATTTCCCCATAATACGGCGTTCTAATTTTCTGTCGATTTAAAAATGTCATTCCTCTTATCATGCCCCCCTCCCCCGTTGCAACACCTCATGTATATCTTACGGTCATTATAGCCGTATATGTATTTATTTATTTATATAATAATAAACAAACAGGGGCAACTTTGCAAACAATTTTTTTAATTCTACATTTTATGTGTATGTTATATTAAAAAAAAAGCTCTTCATATCGGGTAAGCACTATTATTTAGTCTATAAAATTGACAATTTGAAAATAAAGACAAACATTGACATCAATTTAGTAACTTTCCTAATCTTTCTTTTTATTACATCTAATACATGTATGTCACGTAAATGCACACTGATTAAAAGCCAGGTGGGGAAAACGGGCGTCCAATATCAATGAGCATCGAAAATTATTTGCATTTAAAAGGATTATACGGTTGCACCTAAATATCGATGAGCATCGACGGTTCACTGATAAAGGAACCACGAGGAGAACCGTCGCATCTAAATATCAATGAGCATCGACGGTTAACTGATAAAGGAACCACGAGGAGAACCGTCGCATCTAAATATCAATGAGCATCGACGGTTAACTGATAAAGGAACCACGAGGAGAACCGTCGCATCTAAATATCAATGAGCATCGACGGTTAACTGATAAAGGGACCACGAGGAGAACCGTCGCATCTAAATATCAATGAGCATCGACGGTTAACTGATAAAGGGACCACGAGGAGAACCGTCGCATCTACATATCAATGAGCATCGACGGTTAACTGATAAAGGGACCACGAGGAGAACCGTCGCATCTAAATATCAATGAGCATCGACGGTTAACTGATAAAGGGACCACGAGGAGAACCGTCGCATCTAAATATCAATGAGCATCGACGGTTCAGTAATAAAGGAACCACGAAGAGAACCGTCGCATCTAAATATCAATGAGAATCGACGGTTCAGTAATAAAGGACGGACAGGGAAAGCCGTCGCATCTATTAATACGCATCGACATTTGAGGTCGCTGCATTTGAAAAGAGTGAAAGAATAAAATAATTTTACGGCTTAAAAAAATAATTCATGTACAATGTACGGCCACAAATACAGATTCTCCAAGCGGCCACTTTTAAATCCTTTGAAATTGAGCCGTTCCTTCTAACTATAGCCGAAGTTGCGATACTTCCAAAACAGTACCTTTAGTTTAGTTTGTGTAGATTTATGAAAACTTGGTCCAAATAGTTTACAACCGGGGGAGCGGATGTATTGTGAGTAAAGTAAGTTGTTTTTTGCGCTATTTTGCATTTTAGGTCGAAGGTTGCTAATAACATGAGGAAAGTGCTTTTTTCCAACTGTTACTGTTTTATAAAGAGTTTTTATTACTCTTAATGTTGTTGGGTCACTTAGAATAAACATTATCATGTGTAAGAAAGTCATTATAATTACAAACAAGAAGCTCAAAACATTTCAGATTCTCATCTTCATTTAATGAATTTCATCAGACAAAGTGATGTGTCTTTGTGCCAAAAAGGCACACAATTATGTTACAATAGGCAACATCCAACGTGGGTGTCGGTACACATCCTTCACAGCGCTATATGATTTGAAGTATGCCATGACATGCTCGACGTAAATTCTATATCTGGCGTGTTCCTCGTTGAAGATACGCATGGCGATGCGGTCATCATTGTTGAGAACCTGTTGTATTTGGTTTGCTCGGAATTTGGTCATAATAGGGTAGCGATTTGCATATCCGTTGTCACCAAGAAGGTATGTTTCATTTGGAAACGGCAGATGCATCCCTATTCTACTTGAATATCCTGCTCCCTGTGCGCCATTGTTCAGACGAACAATGACTTCACGTTTACCTCACTTGCATGCTCCACGCCCTATTGAAGCCGCAGCCATATTACTTTACACCGTTAGTCTTGGCTGCGACTTGAAATTGCATGAGACCCGATGTTCTTCAAGTTGTAGCTAAATTACCAAACACGCTTGGCTGATTTCAGGCTTGACTCACAACCTGTTCAATATTGAACAGCCCACACTTCGTGAATATTTAAATACGGTCTGACGCAGGCGCAACGCGGGTATATGATTGGACACGTCCCGATGGGCGGTCTCTTTTGTCTGCCCTGTATTCTAATTGGATACTGAACGTCAACGGTCTAACGCATCTGGCCTACGGTTTAAAACGAAAGAACACTCATGATACACGCAGCAATGCTGCAACCTGGGAACGGTACATGGGGGATCACTCAAAGAGGATACGGCTTTTTAATTAATATAATTTTCAAATAACCACAAGAGAAACTGACTGAATTTAAAGTCAATTTTACGAACAAAGATAATTTACTATTCGGGTCACCACCGACGTAGGGCTGGATAGCTCAGTTGGTAATACAAATTGGGCATTCACATTACGCAATTTGCTCTATAATGCGCATTACAAAATAATGTATGTATAGCGCAGATGTGCGCGGATTACTGGTTGATAAATGATTGCTGGTGTAATGACGTGGACACCGTAGCGTCGCTGAGCGATTGACGTTAACGAAACCGGGTGCTCAGGCTCAGGCTCAGGCTCAAGCTCTGACTTCCATGTGCTGAAAATATAGATTGTAGTTTTAAATTGAAGCTGAAACTTGTTTCCTTTTCAAACCATGACAGAGAATCTATTTCCGAACTGAAGCCATAAAGTCTATATTTTGATACCCGTTATTTTAGAATGGATTCACGAAATGGAGTCGAAGCTTGAGACGGAGCCTTAGCCAGAGCCTGCGTTTTGTAAACACCCTATGACACCTGCTGCTTGCTGAAATGACAGAATGAATGAAAACGAAACTAAAAATACATTTATCACAAAAATAGAGCATTTATATAATAAATGAAGAATATGGGGCAATTTAAAGTCTGTAGCCGATCTGAGACCTACAACAGAAAAACAACTTGATCTGAAGAACGAACGGAAAGACGCGCCAAGAAAAACAGACAAACAGCCCGACTAGATAGACTGGAAGACAGCCCGATAGCTCGACAGCTCGACAGCCCGACAGTTCGATCGACAGCCAGACAAGCTGTTAAACAGATAAACAAACAATGAACCCTACAATAAAAAAAAATCCCAAATCAACACAAAAACAATTGGCATACAAACCTATGTACAAAACATTATTCCAATGATCTATTTCCTCTCATGACAATGCTGCAATGCCTATAATCTATTCACTGCGTGCAACAATCAAGATCCTCGGTCGGCATATTATTGTACAGTAACTGTGTGAATAGAATGGTAAAGGATGTAAATTTACACCTGTATAACATACACAGTAGCACCGAAAGAGGGTATGATTTAAAGATCAAGAGCATCATTGGTTTGCTGAGTTCCTCCTACTGCTGTTGCTGTTGCTGCTGTTGTCGTTTCTTTTGTCGTTTCTGTTGTCACCGTTGTCGTTGTCGTTGTCATTTTTATGACAGCATTCCAGAGGAACGTCAACACAATTCATAGGAATATTGGTCATAATGCCAACATTACAAACCGCGTACATTTTGATAAAACAACTGAATAAATTATTAGTGTGTAAGGGACATTATAGGGAGGTTCATTAGCAATTTTGTGCCTTATACCTTTAAAATCCATAAACACAAAATAATATTCACTGCTGACCTCCTATATCCACCTCCACCATGAAAAACCCCCAACCTTGAAGGTCTTGCAATTAATTTACCGGCAAGCAAGGTATTCTCGACACCAAGCGCATAATTATGCCTTTGTAAAAAAAATATTGTAAAAATTACAATTTATATTAGCAGCGAGCTGGTGAAAATTCATAATGCCCAATATTCTGCCCCCTCCCCCATGAGCCTTTCACTGCTGGAAGAGTTGTTTCCGGCAATTACTTCTCTCACACCACTGCAACGGAAAGGACAATATACCAATTTTTTGCTGCTTGGCTGACTAGACCTTCTCATAATAAGCCTATATATTCGTTTTTCCCATTCTGTGCGTCTTTCATTTTTTTTTCTTTCGAAGCTGTAGACGTCATAGTTGCCATAGCAACACAAACCAACCCCCAAATTCCAGGAGAGAGCGAGCCTTCGGCTCCAGGTTTGTGATAACGGGATATTTTCCTGCAGCGGAGTCGGAGCGAGGCAGCTACCCGTACCAACCCCGTACAGCTCGGCGTAGGTCTGAGCAGTTATATCGCCTGGTACGTGAGCAGTCCGTGAAGAATGGAGGTTTTCAGGAAAGTTCTTGCATTTTTGTGGCTGGCAGTACTTGGCAAGCGTATCAAAGGTATGTGGTAGGCCTATGTTATCATAACACGCATTGAAAATTACCCAGTAAACAGATGCTGTATGCCAAATAATAGTACATGTATAATCAGTACATGCGAAACTTGGCTAAATTTAACACCCCAAAATAATTCGTAAGGAAATATTATCACCGTCTTGTATCGTATAATACCAACAATTATTCAGTGGCGATGACATTAGGATACGGGAGGGTATGGCGTGCAAAGTTAACATTTAATCCTAGAATAGAGATATCTCTATTACAATAGAGATACTGTTTTAATAATAGAGATGTCTCTATTTCTCAATAGTCTATTTCTAATAGAGATATCTCTATTTCTCAATAGTCTATTTCTAATACATATATCTCTATTTCTCAATAGTCTATTTGTAATAGAGATATCTCTATTTCTCAATAGTCTATTTCTAATAGAGATATCTCTATTTTTCAATAGCCTATTTCTAATAGAGATATCTCTATTTCTCAATAGTCTATTTCTAATAGAGATATCTCTATTTCTCAATAGTCTATTTCTAATAGAGATATCTCTATTTCTCAAAAGTCTATTTCTAATAGAGATATCTCTATTTCTAATATATATCTCTATCAAAAATAGAGATATCTCTATTAATAGAGATATCTCTATTTTTGATAGAGATACCTCTATTAATAGAGATATCTCTATTTCGGGATTAAATGTTAACTTAGCACATCTCTATTTTCTAGTAACTTAGATGTCTGATTGAGCTCAAATTTTCACAGGTTTATCATTGCATGTACACGAGTTTAGACAAAGTGTGAGTGTTGTTCTTTCACCTTTACCATGGTTGTACACGTTGTACATTTCTTCAATTTGTCAGGCTGAAAACGAAAAAACTGACTACAATACATGCTGGTTTGTTAGAAAAAACACTTCAAGCGCGAAAGCCTACATTTTGTACGGTACTCATCTGCGAAATGATGTAATATTGCAATTGTCGCCTGTTAAAATTATAATTGTCGCATTCTTGTTACCTGACTTGGTACTTCATTCTGAGCTGTTACATCAGTAACACAATGACAATGCCAATATTTTACTGTTGTACACGTTGGCGCTTATTAATATCAAATACCAGTGCAAACATAATGCAAACATTAAATAAAATTTGCCAGTAAATAAGAAGCAAAACAAAACGAACAAACAAACAATCAACCGATCTCGATCAACCAAAGTAAAGAATATTTGCCATTGAAACTTTTAATTTGATGCGTTACATTTCTCTGTCCTTTTTTGATATAGCAATACAGTGCATAATAGGACAGGAACCAGACCCCCAGTCACGCAACCGATATCGCTGGGTGATTCCCGAACCAGATCCTTGCCTGTGTACCGTGGTACAAGTGGGTGGGTACGTCACCCGGACGCCTTACAGACCCTTCAATGTGACTTACTATGACAAGTTTCTGCATAGCAACGACCCGGATGAAATTCAGCAATGGCTGAAATGTCCTGGTAAGCTTGTTAAACATTATTTTACCGTCCAAGATATGCAGTGTATCCCAGAAAAAAACCCGAGACTTATCGATGTTTAATACTTGTTGCTCAAAATTGATATTAAAATATGATTCGACATTGATAAATCTCGGTTTCGTTTATTCTTGCACACCCTGTATAGAGTATTGGTGAGGAGAAAATACAAACAGATTTCAGAAACTGGTGTGTCTTTTGCTGTTAAAAGTAGTATCACACTTTAGTTTTTATCAAAGAAATACAGATTCATGGGCAAAAATATCAAGACAGATACAGTAACAGTCATCTGTGAAAATTTCAGTCCCATACGGTCATTACGGTGTCCACTTTTTGAGAAAATGGTGAAAAACGGTCACAGTATTTCTTAAGTCTTTTCTCTTTTAGTTTTGATCTTTAAAAGATCAACAAGATTTTCGGTCGTTGTTTTACTAATTTCTGGATAAATACACCATTTCAGGCGGAAATATTTTAACGGTAGTTTCCTACTAGCATTATCTTCATACCCTGTAAGTTATAGGTAAATCTGTGAACATTTCTGTTTTGGTCTCTTACCAAAGTATGATACTACCTTGAAGTGTTCACTGAAATTGTCGCAGAAGTAGCAGCTAGTGGACTTGGATCGGACCTGCCCGGATCAGTCAGGAACGATCCGGAGCGGATTGAACTCCACTGATGTGTGACAGTTTGTGCGACCTTTTTCTGATGCCAGTTCTGGTTCTGGATACAAATACATCATTTGTTTCCTTTACAGTTGGCAGACGGTGCTCCCAAGGTGAGCCCCTTGGCATGGAGGATGGTAGTATCACTGATGCTAGCATCACAGCTTCATCTGCTTATTATCCTCATGAAGATAATTGCTCACCCAGAAGGGCCCGTCCTCATACATCAGGTGAAACATTTTGCCAATCTGTGATATTTCATCCTGCAGATGTTGCTATATACTTTCAAAATAATTACTATTTCAGAAGGCACCAATCCTCAAGATAATTCCCAGCTTAAATCGATTTATCGATTGATTGATGGATTGGAGGACTGACTGATTCACGTATTGATTGAATAATAGATAGATTGATTGACAGATTGACTGGCTCATTTCCCATTAAATAAATGATTGATTGATCAAATAAGGTACCTAATTGATCGATGGAGTAATCGATTCATCGAGTGATCGGGTGATCAATTTCTTTCCCGTGCAATTTATAGTAATTCATTGATTGATTAATTTTCTATTGATTAAGAGATCAATTAAATAAAGGCTACATCAGCCAGCTGGAAAGAGTTTGGTTTCTTCGTTTAATTTTCTATCGCGATTTGCAGATCGATTAGGATGAACTGATCGATCTAATGCTAGGAGTCCACTGGGCCTTGTCTTTACCACACCAACCTACCCAGCTGCCTCTGCGAGAAGCCGTTGGTTTATCAATTGACTGATTTTATCACCGAGATTTTAATCGATTTCAATCGAAAACCAGATTGTCTCTTACCCATATGTCCTTGATGGTTGAACAGATCCTGGTGCTGCTGCTGAACGGGAACCAGTCTAGAAGACTGGTTCTCCAAAGTCTCCCATTAAAAACCAGATTGTTTATCATTTATGTCATTGATGGTTGAACAGGTAATGCTGCTGCTTGGTGTGCCGAGGTACGTGATTTACATCAGTGGATTCAGGTTGACCTCGGTACCAAGGTCTACTTCACTGGGCTGATCACTTATGGCAGACGCGACTACGCCCAATGGGTGACCAAGTACAATGTCGAGTACAGCGATGATGGTCAATCCTGGGATGCTGTGACTGATGCTGAGGGAAACGCAAAGGAGGTTAGTTTAATACGATAAGGGCGGAGTGAGAGGGTAACTGAATCGAAACTAATCTTTGGCCGTCTAATAATTGCTAGTTTTGGTTGTCATTCTCATTTCCAGTTCACTGGTAATTCTGACCGAGACACCGCAGTGACCGCTCTATTCACAAGGGTCGTGCACGCCAGATTCCTTCGCATTCTACCCACTGCATGGCATGGACATATCAGCATGCGTTTCGAGGTACTGGGCTGCTCCTATTGAGGCATGAGAAGTGGAATCGTATATGTTTTCAAAAATCAAACAAATTAATCAATATCTAAATCGTGAATGGTGTATTATTAATATCGTTTCAATGTTTTATTGCAGTTGTGAGTAATGGGTATCGAATTATAAGTTCAATACGAAAAATAGAAAGTCATCAGCAATATTTAGCAACTTGAATATCAATACAGCTCAGATTTGGCAGGGCCTGACGTTCACTTTTCAGCCTTTCACAGAAATTAAGGTCGAAATGTTATTCCCTCCTTATTAGGAGCAAATATAAATTATAAATTTGCACTCAGTTGGAAGGTTTTGCTTTTCGAATAACATAAATAATAATTAATGTTAATAATAAATAGTTAATAGCACATAGTTATTTCTGCCAAATGCTGACGCTTAATGCGCTTTACAATAAACGCTGTATAAACTTTCAAATAAAATTGCTATCTAGTTATTAAAAGCTGAATTAAGAATAGGCCTAAGAATAAATAAAATGTTAATAGATAAGTAAATGACATTTCCTATCATATTTTGTTTTCTAAAATCCCTGAAAACGGAATCTATGTTAAAACATATGAGTCGCGGGAAAATAGCAAAAAACCTGACTCAATATTTCATATAAAACATAAAGAATTAATAAACTAGTTCACTCTGGGTCGTTTGGTGTTGGTATTGGTTTATTTTCACACTTATCGTGGCCCTCAGGCCAAATTGCAAGAGTGTTTAATACGTTATTTAGAATAATACTTCGCCTCCCAAAACACCCCCAAAGCACTGAGTATGCAGTGGTGATGTACGTCAGTGAAGGGCAAGCATAATTTGCATACGTTTAAACTAGATAAATGTACACGAAATTGTATCGTACGTAATAAATGATGGTTGTATTGTGAATTGAACATAGTCTTTGCGTATTTGATTCCTAGTTTGTATGGTGTTTGTGGTTTGTTAAGCATTACCACTTCCCTGAATATTATAATCTCTTTTAAGGTTTATTGGCTATTCATTATCGATTACATGTACATTTCATTTCTATATGCTTCAATACAATATTTAATGGATCCTTCTACCAGACTAAGGTACGATCTGTACGGTATCCCGTGATTCAAAAGTGGCCATGTACTGTTCATTACTTTTTACGATGTCCTGTTATAATAATATTATAGGACATTCAAAATGCGCAGCTACTATATAATTTTGCTTTTCTAAACACTAAAAAGGTATTATAGCTCAGATCACAACCAATATGCGATGTCCCTGTGCGCGCATTACTGGTTGAAGATTGCTGGTGTAATTTCGTTGACACCGTAGCATCGCTGAGCGATTATGGGCGTTTACGAAACGGAGGCTCAGGCTCAGGCTCAGGCTCAGTCTCAGGCTCAGGCAACAGCTCGGACATCCACTTGCTGCAAAATATAGGTTGTGGTTTTTCATCGGAGTTGAAACTCTGTTTCTCTTTCCAAACCGGAGAATCTACTTCCGACCCGGATCCAAAAGCCACTATATTTTGATACTCGTTATTTTAGAATGGATTCACGAAATGGAGCCGGAGCCTGAGCCTGCATGAGCCTGAGTCTCAGTATTGTAAACGCCCTATGACAGTACCAGCTGCATGCTGAAATGACAGAATAAATTAACAAGAAAAACATTTATTACAAAAATAGAGCATTTGAATAGTGAATGAAGAATATATGGCATTTCTGTAACCGATCTGAGACCTATAACAGAGAAACAAAAGGATTTGGAAAACGAACGGAAAGGCGTGCCAAGAAAAACGGACAAACAGCCTGACAGGAAAGACGGGAAGACAGCCAAACAGACACTTTTGCAGCCCGACAGCCCGATCGACAGCCAGACAAGCTATCAATCAGACAGAAAAAAAAAGAACCCTAAAATGAAAAAAAAAGGGAAATCAACACAAAAACAACTGGCATACGATCCTACATACAAACACTATAAATGTGCACATTATTGTTTATGGTATATTATTCCAATGATTTAGTGATTCTAGTTCCTCTCATAACAATGCTGCATTGCCTATAATCTATTCACTGCGTGCAACAATCAAGATTCTCGGTCGGCATATTATTGTGCAGTTACTGTGTGAAAAGAATACTTCCGAATCAATGTTCACACGCTGTATAGCATGTACACTAACACCGAAAGAGGGTATGATTTAAAGATCAAGAGCATCATTGGTTTGCTGAGTTGTTGTTACTGCTGCTGGTGCTGCTGTTGCTGTTGTTGTTGTTGTTGTGGTGGTGTTAGTTGTTGTGGTTTTTGTTGTTGTTGTTGTGGTTAATTGTTGTCGTCATCTTCTTTATGACAGATTTTCAGATTGAGGTATTTCATAGATTTTCATAATGCCAACATTATACAAACCGCGCAGTTTTTCACGGCACTACTGAATATATTTTCTGTGTATAGGGAGGTACGTTCATTAGTAATTCTGTACCATACCCTTACAATCCATAAACACAAATATTCACCACCGACCTCCTACCAACCTCCATCATGAAAAACCCCTAACCTTGGCATGGTAGTCTTGCCATGATTTACCAGAAAGCATGATAATGGAGCAAAGCGCACGAGCTACCTTATGATGGAAATTGCAATCAATATCACCAGCATATTGGCAATTAAGTGGCAAATTCAATGCCAAATATATAATCTGTTTTTGTCTGTTTCACATACGAGACCGTCTTCATACAATTTTTTTCCCCCTCGTGACTAGATTTCAACCAATCAAAACACAGCACGTCTTCGGTTTGTCTCTTCCGATGTCGGCGTCATAGTTGCCACAGAAAGGAAAACGCAACCCCAAATTTCAGAGAAGAGCGAGCTTCAGCTCCCAGTTTTTGCATACCGGTTTATTTGCCTGCAGCGGTGTCGGAGTGAGGCAGCTACCCGTACCAACCCCGTACAGCTCGGCATAGGGCTGAGCAGTTATATCGCCTGGTACGTTAACGGTCCGTGAAGAATAAAATGGATGTTTTCAGGAATGTTCTGGTATTTTTGTGGCTGGCAGTACTTGGCAAACGTATCAAAGGTATGTGGTATTTGATATAGCACGCTTTGAAAATAACTTACTAAACAGATCTTGGGGAATACACATAATCATGCAAATAGTAATATACATGTATAATCAGTACATGGAAAAATTGGGTAAAATTAAACAGTCACTTAACTGTCAATAACTGTCAATGTCGCGTATCGTATACCTATTCGGTTGTGATGGCATTACGTACGGGAGACCCAAGGAACAGAAATAGTTTCACAGAGCACGCGGTCCAGGCTTACACATTATTGTAGTTCGATGTGTCTGTCTGGTTTGATTAAATTCAGGTAATAACGTCGGGATATTGTCTTTAGAAAATCAGTATTTCAATTCTTCAGAGTCTTTTTTTTTTTTTAGTACAGGCAGAAAAATGAAAAACAGACTTGATGATACATGCCGGTTTGTTGGAGGAAATATCCAACGTACGCTTTCATTTTCTGCGATAGTACCGTACTTTTGTTTTTGTAAAAGAACATTCATTGGCAAAAATATTAAGGAAGATAAAATTACCTCTGTGCAATTTTCAGGTGCCGAGTTTTTTTTTAGAAAACAGTGAAAAACGCCCACATATTTTTAAAAACCTTTTCACTGTTACTTTTGATCTTTAAAAGATCAAATTGTTTTTGGTAATTTTGTATTTTTACTCTTTTCTGCATAAATACAGAATTACATAATGAAAAATTACCCAAACCCTTTAAAGCTACTATCATACTAAGTTTTTGTCAAAGAAATACAGATTCATGGGCAACAATAATCAAGGAAGATACAGTACCAGTCATCTGTGAAAATTTCAGTCCCATACGGTGCCCACATTTTGAGAAAACAGTGAAGATTTAAAGATCTAAAAAAATTTTGGCCACTGTTTTTTACACTTTTGTTTTGATAAATACAGCAATTCAGGCAGAAACATTTTAACGATATGTTTCTACCATCACCATCTTTATACCCCGTAAGTTATAGGTAAATCTGTGAAGATTCTGATTTGATATTACCAAAGTATGATACTACCTTTAGGTTATATGTAAATCTGTAAAGATTTGTTTTGCCTGATTGTCACTGAGCTGTTTTCACCATGGCAGTGGCAATACATGATTGTGAAGTCTGCCAATGATGTGTACACGGTGGCGTTTATTAATATCAAATAAAGTGTAGACTGTAAATTAAATTTGGCAGGAAACAAGAAGCTAACAAAACAAACAAACATATAAACAAACGTCTGTCGCCCGTTCAATTAAAGTAAAATATAAGGGTTATTATATTTTGGAACTTTTAATTTGATGCGTTACGTTTCTCTTTCCTTTTTGATATAGCAATTCCGTGCTTAATAGGACAGGAACCAGACCCCCAGTCACGCAACCGATATCGCTGGGTGATTCCCGAACCAGATCCTTGCCTGTGCACCGTAGTACAAGTGGGTGGGTACGTCACCCGAACGCCTTACAGACCCTTCAATGTGACCTACTATGACACATTTCTGCATAGCAACGACCCGGATGAAATTCAGCAATGGCTGAAATGTCCTGGTAAGCTTGTCAAACATTATTTTACCGTCCAAGATATACAGGGCATACCAGAAAAAAACCAAAACCGAGACTTATCGATGTTTAATACTTGTTGCTCAAAATTGATATTAAAATATGATTCGACATTATTAAACCTCGGTTTCATTTATTCTTGGACACCCTGTATAGAGTATTGGTGAGGTGAAAATACAAACAGATTTCAGAAACTGGTGTGTCTTTTGCTATTAAAGGAAGTATCATACTTTAGTTTTTATCAAAGAAATACAGATTCATGGGCAAAAATATCAAGACAGATACAGTAACAGTCATCTGTGGAAATTTCAGTCCCATACGGTCATGACGGTGTCCACTTTTTGAGAAAATGGTGAAAAACGGTCACAGTATTGCTTAATTCTTTACTCTTTTATTTTTGATCTTTAAAAGATCAACAAGATTTTCGGTCGTTGTTTTACTAATTTCTGGATAAATACACCATTTCAGGCGGAATTATTTTAACGGTAGGTTCCTACTAGCATTATCTTCATACCCTGTAAGTTATAGGTAAATCTGTGAACATTTCTGCTTTGGTCTCTTACCAAAGTATGATACTACCTTTAAGGGTTCACTGAAATTGTCGCAGAAGTAGCAGCTAGTGGACTTGGATCGGACCTGCCCGGATCAGTCAGGAACGATCCGGAGCGGATTGAACTCCACTGATGTGTGACAGTTTCTGCGACCTTTTTCTGATGCCAGTTCTGGTTCTGCTTCTGGTTCTGGATCTCGTTCTCTCTCTTATTCTGGTTTCGGTTCTTGTTCCATTGTTCCATTGTTCTTTATTTTTTTCTTTCGGCTCCCCACTCCCCACTCCCCCACCCCATCCCACCCATTCCTCCTACCTGTATCCCTCTTCATTGCGTGCTCTCCTTTCTAGGGTTTACTTTAACTTTATTCACGACCTCATTATCAGTTCTGGTATCGGGTTTGTCAATTTTACCTAGCCCTTTTGTGTTATATACAATGTTTACATTATGCCCTTTTTTGCATTGGTTTTTATATTTGTTTGAATAAAGTTCCAGTTGAAAAGTCAAGTCTGTCTTTCTTTCTTTTTTTCTATTCTTCCTTTTTGATTGAGTTTTTTTTGCCATGTTTTGCTTTATTTGTTTAATTTTATTTTCGTAAATTATTATTTTGTGTAATCTGTTTCATTTTGTGGGTTTGATTTGGTTTGGATACAAATACATCATTTTGTTTCCTTTACAGTTGGCAGACGGTGCTCCCAAGGTGAGCCCCTTGGCATGGAGGATGGTAGCATCCCTGATGCTAGCATCACAGCTTCATCTTTCTTTGGCTCTGATGAAGCTGTTTGCTCACCCAGAAGAGCACGTCCTCATACATCAGGTGAAACATTTTGCCAATCCGTGATATTTCATCCTGCAGATGTTGCTATATACTTTCAAAATAATTACTATTCTAGAAGGCACCAGTCCTCAAGATAATTCCCAGCTTAAATCGATTTATCGATTGATTGATGGATTGGAGGACTGACTGATTCACGTATTGATTGAATAATAGATAGATTGATTGACAGATTGACTGGCTCATATCCCAATAAATAAATGATTGATTGATCAAATAAGCTACCTAATTGATCGATGGAGTAATTGATTCATCGAGTGATCGGGTGATCAATTTCTTTCCCGTGCAATTTATAGTAATTCATTGATTGGTTAATTTTCTATTGATTAAGAGATCAATTAAATAAAGGTTACATCAGCCAGCTTGAAAGAGTTTGGGTTCTTCGTTTAATTTTCTATCGCGATTTGCAGATCGATTTTCGATGAACTGATCGATCTAATGCTAGGAGTCCACTGGGCCTTGTCTTTACCACACCAACCTACCCAGCTGCCTCTGCGAGAAGCCGTTGATTTATCAGTTGACTGATTTTATCACCGGGATTTTACTCGATTTCAATCGAAAACCAGATTGTCTCTTATTCGTGTCATTGATGGTTGAACAGGTTATGCTGCTGCTTGGTGTGCTGGGGTTTTGGATTCAAGTCCGTGGATTCAGGTTGACCTCGGTACCAAGGTCTACTTCACTGGGCTGATCACTTATGGCAGACGTAGCAGTCCTGACGACCCTTACTACCAACGGGTGACCAAGTACAATGTCGAGTACAGCGATGATGGTCAATCCTGGGATGATGTGACTGATGCAGATGGGACAGCATACCAGGTTAGTTTAATACGATAAGGGTGGAGAGGGAGGGTACATCTTATCTCTGCCCGTCATCTTCGGACTTCTTTAATACGGCATCCTTGTTTCACCTCTACGATAGTCTTGCTTCCATCCGTCACACTCAATCTCGTCCGTTCGTAACCTCCATGAGTCTTTTCAACCCGAGCTAGTTTAAAACTGAGATCCTCGAAACAAATCTTTGGCAGTCTAATAAGTGCTAGTTTTGCTGTCATTCTCATTTCCAGTTCACCGGTAATTCTGATCGAGACACCGCAGTGACCGCTCTATTCCCAAGGGTCGTGCACGCCAGATTCCTTCGCATTCTACCCACTGCATGGTATGAACATATCAGCATGCGTTTCGAGGTACTGGGCTGCTCTAAATGAGGCATGAGAATGAAATGTTTTCAAAAATTCAAAATTTCATCACTATCTTAATTGTTCATGGCGTTATTTATCGCTTCAATGTTTTATTGCAGTTGTGAGTTTAGGTATCGAATTATGAGTTCAATACGATAAATAGAAAGTCATGAGCAAAACTTGAAATAAAAGTTGAATATCAATACAGCTCAGATTTGGCAGGGCCTGGCGTTTCAACTTTTAAACACAGCGGTGATTTTTTTCAGCCTTTCACAAAAGATAATATCGAAATGTTAGGCCCTCCTAATTCGGAGAAAACTGATAAACAATATGTACAGTCAGTCCCAAGGTTTTGCTTTTTAAATAACATAAATAACCATAAATAGTCAGCGCAAATTCTGCCAAATTTTCACGCTTCGGACGCTTATGAATAGAAAAGCTTATAAAAACTTGAAAATGAAATAACTAGCTCGTAATCAAAAGCTAGATTTAAAATAGGCGAACAACTAAAAAAAAATGGAAAATAATTGTCTAAACTCCACGAAAGAGGAATCTATATTAAATCGTAAAAACCTCCGAAAATAAAACTCGTCAAACTAATGCAGAATTTTAGATAAAGACTTAAAAATCAGTATGCATAAATAAAAAAAAAAACCATTAAGAAACCCTGCTAAAATAAACACTCACAGCTGTGGAATTGTCTACATTTATCAAGCGGAATCAATTTACAAACTTAAACCATCAGCGAATATCACGTAGATTTTAATATGTGGAATAACTGTTATTAAATGGAAGATAGAAATTATGAAGTTAAAAAACAAGTGGGTCTTTAAACGTGAAGTCTTAAAATCATATTATAATTGTATTAATATCATAATCATAATCATAATCTATTGGTGGACATTAAAACAGATATATGCCATATGATTATAGAAGAGAGACATAGGATTATAGACTTGGCTCGTTGTAATGGGTCTTTCTTGGTATTGTGATCGTTATAATGAGAGTCCTGCGTATGTGCCTGCGTAATAGTGTTATGCATAATGTGGTATTGTAAAGTATATTATCGTACTTATTTTTCACTGCTTTTGAATGTAATGGTTAAAACTATTACATCCGAAGTAATCCCCATCAATGGTTGCTATTGGTATAGTACATTGGTTGTTATGTGTATAGTATAATGACGCCATTGAGCGCCTTTCTAGTGCAAATGACATAATCTTGTGACGCATTCTGAACCATTCACGGCATAATCTATGTATATGTATGTATGGGGTTAAAAAACATAATTGTAGGCTTATATTAGTTCATTATTATAATTAATGATTTGTCGTCGGGGAGATACAATTATGCAAATTAGGCTTGCCCTTCAATGACGTATACCAGCAATGCTTACTCAAGTGCTTTGGGGTGCACATAAAAAACAGTAAGCAGTTCTGTAAGCAGGAGATTTTGGGTTCGAATCCCACCTGAGCCAAACGCACCCAAAAGCCCTGAATATTCAATGTTGATATTCGTCAGTGAAGGGCAAGTTTAAAGTATAGATAAATGCAGACAAAGGTGTATCATACATGTACGTAATGAATAACATTGGTGGTGGTTGTATTGTGAATTGAACATATCTGTGCTTGTTTGATTATTAATTTGTATGGCTTTGTGGTGTGTCTCAATCATTTTCACTTCATTGGTTATTCAGTGGTATTTCATCTCTATGCTTCAATACAATATTCATCTACCAGGCCAAGGTACGATCTGTACGGTGTCCCGTGATGCAAAAGTGGCCATGTACTGTTCATAATTTTTTACGATATCCGTAGGTACTACATGTATATCAATTTGCTCTACTGCGCATTATATATCGCAGATCACAACCAATGTGTGATGTCACTGTACTGAGCGCGTATTACTGGTTGATAAATGATTGCTGGTGTAATGTCGTGGACACCGTAGCGTAGCTGAGCGATTACGTGCGTCTACGAAACGGTGCTCATGATCAGGCTCACGCTCCAGCTCTGACATTAAGATATGGGAACCTTTTCTAGAACAGGCTCCCATATCTTACGTGACGAAATCACACAGATTTGTCTGCTGCCCCCATTAACGAAATTCAGAGAATCTGAATTTTGGAGAGCTGGCAGTTTGAGACAAAAATCATCTAAAAAGACTCTCTTTCTGTGCTCAGTGTGAGGTAATATTTTTGTCCTCATATCAAGTTATTTAAGGATGCTAGTTCTAACAAATGAAGCGAGGTTAGTTGAGTGTTGAACATCCTCTTTATAAATCAAGAGCAGCATTGGTTGTTCAAGTTGTTGGTGTGGTTGTGGTTAATAAATTGTGGTAATCATATTTTTTTTATGAAAAAAATTCAGATTGAGGTATTTCATAGATTTTTTTATAATGCCATCATTACAAACCGCGCAGTTTTTCAAGGCACTACTGAATATATTTTCTGTGTATAGGGAGGTTTGTTCATTAGCAATTCTGTACCATACCCTTACAATCCATAAACACAAATATTCACCACTGACCTCCTACCCACATACACCATGAAAAGCCCTAACCTTGGCAAGAGTTCTTGCAATTGATTTACCGGAAACCTAGAAACTTGACACCAAGCGCGAGATCTACCTGTGCCACATGAGGGAAATTGCAATCTATAATCACCGCCGTGCTGGCAAGTGGCATATTCACAATGCCCAATATTCCGTTTCCTCCCGAGGACCCATTCATTGCTGGTAAATATGTTTCCGGCAACTACTTCCTTCCATGCTCGCAATCGAAATGGCAATGCAAATTTTGCTGTTTCACGTTTTTCCCGCGTGACTAGATTTTAACCAATCAAAACACTGCACGACTTCCACTTTTTTTTTCCGAAGATGTCGGCGTCATAGTTGCCACAGCAAACCCAACCCAACATTTCAGGGAAGAGCGAGTTTCAGCACGAGGTTTGTGCATACGGGTTTATTTGCCTGCAGCGGTGTCCGAGCGAGGCAGCTACCCGTACCAACACGGTACATCTCGGCGTAGGTCTAAGCATCTATATCGCCTGGCCTAGTCAGTCCGTGAATAATGGAGGTTTTCAGGAAAGTTCTTGCATTTTTGTGGCTGGCAGTACTTGGCAAGCGTATCAAAGGTATGTTGGTATGTTATCATAACACGCACTAATTATCTTGGGGACATCATATACAATGTATTCTAAAATAGTAATGACATCTAATCAGTACATGCGAAAATTGGCTAAAATTAACATTCAAAATCCACAGAAAGTGTCACTGTCGCGTATCGTAAAGCTACAAGGTATTATTCAGTGGCGATGACATCACGGGATGGAATCTCAAGGAACATGATCAGTTTCCCAGAGCCCGCAGTTCATGGTTAGTTCGATATTCCTGTCTTATAATTTGACAAAACTCAGCTACAGAAAAATGGGGGTTTGTTTCGAAAAACTCACTATTCCTCTGTTGTTTTGGGGGCATTTGACGTATTTAGAACGATGTTATGGACCCGTGTGTTGATGTTATAACTCGCAGCACGGTCCACGTTAGAACAGACTCTGTTCGATATTATTTTATATCCCCCCCCCCCACGACCTATCCACATTAATACAGGCCCGTTGCACGTACACACACGTACACCTGTACTCTGCACTACTACTACGTAAATGTACATTGTAGTTTTAACTGCCGGTTGGTAGAAGTTACGGGATTTTCAGTACATTTTGTCGTCATAATAACATTGTGCAGCGTTTGAGTGATGATATATGGCTTTCGAGATTGAGTGATGATGGCTACAATCTGGAAATGGCGAAAGCAAATATTAAAATCGTCGTCGATCGAGTTTGACCTCTTCGAATATCATTATGGTATTTGTTGGACTCTCTTGACTTGTAAACACTTACATAAGTCTAAAAATTCAACGGAAATCATGGCCAGGATTTTGTTAAGATAACCGTTTGAAAAAACGTCTGATTTGGAACAATGATCAGGTCTGGGGATATGACAGTTGTAGTTCCGACTATAATAGACTACATAAAAAAGGCTTGCCATGTTGTTTAGAGGTATAATAAAAATAGGGTTTCCCGGTCGTTCGGCAAATCAGCATTCCTGGTGATTCTTGGTGATTTTTCCTCCTCGGTTGAAACCGTCACTTGATTTCTATTTGATGCATCCGAATTTATATATCAAGTTGCATTCAATTAACTTCAACAGTCGTTCATTTTAGCCATTCAAAATCTGCGTTCATGATTTAGCAGGGTAACCGCAAACAACGATTTATATATACCACATCATTACTTACGTTGGCGTTTTGAGACAACGTATTTCACAAAATGAGCAAACAAAATAATGCAAACCTCTTTATTTTTGTTGATTTCTCTGTGTCTTTTGTCAGTCCATTTCACCTTAATGTCTTTATTTCTTTGATTTGTTCTTCATTTACTGGCTTCCATCTGATTAGTCTCAATGAGAGGATTGGTCTCATGGATGTGTAAATGTATTGCAAATCATGGTGTCGTATCTCGTCATCCATTTTTAAATGAGTTGCACTTCATCTGACCATATAGATGGGAAGGAAATGCTCTGACCATCTCGTCCGGATCTCAATAAGTTGCGACAATCGATTTTGCTGTGGGCATTTAAAAAAAATGTCTGCAAGCTCAATGTAATCTAAATCACTCCAGTGTGGCAACGACCGTCAAATTCTGTCGTATAGCAATTATAGCTGTCCTTTTTCGAGTATTTTGTAATTACAATTCATTGTCACGGGGACATCACACATGTGATTATACTTAATGCCATACAGGAAATAAACCTTTTTATATTTTTAATCTTGCCATGATAATTCATAATTACAGACTAACAAAACGCAAAATTTGCTGAACAATCCGCCGGCAGAAATACCTGGCCGGCCAAAACGAATTCGAATGACTATCGCTGCCAAAAGTCGTGATTTGAATGCTTGCTGTTCGAATATTTTTAACTTTTGAAAGCCGGCGGCGATTCTTTTTCAAGGTACGATACATGATTGGTAATGCCTAGGTCACATTTGCTCACATTTGCCGCGGCTGCCGTGGATTCTAAAATGTCTACGGCCAGTAACAATTATAGGGTCGCCGCAGTATTTCAACGGTAACACACTGTAGAAGTCACATTGTTAGGGTTGTCGCACGGCGTATTTTTGATTTATTGGGAGAAAAAACCTGCGGCTGCCGTACGTCCTTTGAAGTGATGACGCACGGTCGCCTTAGGGTGACCCTGCGGCGGCCGTTGACAAAATGGAAGACGCAAGCTTGCTGCAAAGCGCCCGCAGCATACAATGAGAATGATAATGAGGGGTTTGCCATACACATCAAGATTTTTCAAGATGGTCATTACATTGCAAAGTTTCCAAAGTGTTATGCCCCGGTCACAACCGGGTTGCGTGCAGTCTACGGGCACTTTGCGATCAAATTCGCATACAAACGTGCATTCTATGCAAGGGGCCCTCACGATATTCGCAATGGTCCGTGCGGGAAATCTAATCGCTAACAAGCCGCAGAGGGGAATTGAACGTGCTCAATTTTTGCAAGCGATTCGTTTGAGATTTTCTGGACGCATACAAACCGCATACCACCGCAAGGCAGACGTACATGACCCTTCAGTCAAACGTGCGAATAACGTATTAAACGTGCGAATAACGTACCTATAACTCAGTCGTACTTGCGATTGACAATTTGATTCCATCGTACGTTTGCCTGTGCGACACAGCGCAACGCCGCACGGCTACCTCACGGCCCTCACACGACACTCGCAAGTGTCACGTGCATTAAACGTGCGGAACACGTGCATAAAACGTGCATCACATGTGCGACAAACTTATAGTCCGTACGACCAATCGCATAGCCGGACGGGCAGTCGCATGATCTCACGGTTTTTCGCACGTGATATGCACGTTATATGCACGTTATATGCACATGATCCGCACGTTACCTGCAAGTGAGGCCGCGTGACACCTCCCCGGTCAACCGCGGGCAGACTCATATGACGCTACACACAATCGCAAATGTGACCACTGATGAGAATATCGTACGTCATTCAACAATCGCTGTCCCCTGCGTTTGACCCTGAGATTTTTTTTCGTACGTCCACCGCACCCGGTTGTGACCGGGGCATTACGGATAGCGTGCGTCGAGCGTACGGGAACCGAAAAACCGTTCTACGGGATGGCTACGGCGGGTCGAATTGTCACGGCGAACGTATAAATGAAAAAAAGTTATAAATCCGCGCTATGACTCTACGGCCACCCCTACGGTTTTTAAAAAAATAGGGATGTGCCGTAAGGAAACCCTGAGGCCTCCGCAGATTTTCGGCGGCCGCCGCACGTTTCTCTCGATTTTGGGTACAAGCGGCCGCCGTACGCTAGCCGTATAGCAAATGTGACCGAGGTATAAGGCATGTCACAGAACAGCATTACACTTTGCCTGATCAAATAATAAACCTGTGAAAATTTGATCTCAATCGGACATGGAGTGGTTTTGATCTTACCCTGATATCAAAACTGTTAACGGTCTTTGTTTGACTAATTTCTTGATAAATACATCATTTCAGGAGGAATATTCTAACGGTATGTTTCTACTAGTACCATTTTCACACCCCGAAAGAGTTAAATCTGTGAACATTTCGGTTTGACTTTGAGTGTGTTGATACCAGTCCCATGAGATACATGTACCATTTCCTCCATGCATGTACATGTACTGTTGCTATGTATACACGTACGTACGACGATGGCATGTTCCAATGGAAGGCGCCATGTTGTTTACACCGGGTATAACACAACGGTTGATTGACGTGCTCGCCATCCAATCACGAATCAGCAGTGTGGCAATCAGAATTGTGGGCGGAATATTCGCTCCCCGGGATTTCACGGGGAAACTGCCAAGAGTCACTGGACTGTGTTCGAACATGCAATTGTGTACGTATGGCGGGTGGCGTATACGTACGTATGTGCTGAGAGGTGCGTATAGAGGTTATTCACCGACGTCATAAAAACACGCAATTGGCCGTCAAGCGTCCATATGGTTGCGCGTACGACACTACGTTGTGTGTGCGCTGAGCGTGTGTAATCATATTGTGCTTGACGGCCAATGACGTCACGTGAATAACCTCTATAGGGGGCGCGCGTCGTAAAACGAACACAGTCCAGGAAGTGGACTAGGTCCACGTGCGATCCCATGCACTGCATGCCGAGGAGTTTCATAGGAGACCGTGCGGTCTGCTATTTGACTAAGCATCTTTTCCCCGTCGCTTTTTGTTTGGCTTTTCTGAGCGAGACGGACAAGCCTCGGAATCATTTCGAGTAATATATAAAATTCATTTTATGCCCGCTAAATCTTTTTGTGTTATTGAATTAATGTAGGCTATGTCATTGAAATCATTTCTTGTTCCCAAAATGATATTTTTTTGTTATTCAAGTGGATATTGTTTCGTGCCCTCGACATCGTTTCGTGCCCCAAAATTCTTTTCGTCCCCTTAAAATCATTTTGTGCCTTCAAAATCCTTTAGTTGAAAGCATTTCGTGAACTCGACAAAATCTTTCGTCAACATGAAAACAATTTCATATTCTCGAAAACATTTCATGATATCGAAAATATTTTATGAAATCCACAAACAATTTCGTGAACTCGAAAACATGTTGTGAATAACTCGAAAACATGTCGAGAATAACTCTGAAAAGTCTTGTTTAAAATAGACAGACGGATTCGCCCTACTCAGTAATTGTTTATGTTTTGCCGATAATTTTCCTCATCGTGTATCGCGTTCCTGGAATTCTCATGTGGCAGCTGCCACATTATTTAGTCACAGCTACGAGTACCAGTCGAAGACCATTGGTGTGCCATCATCCTTCTAACATTTGAAATGTGTATATGCAAAACTTTTACCTTATTTTGTTTTCCCGTTAATTAACCTCAATTACACGATATATTTCTGATTTTTTTACAAACATTTTTAAAAAAGTGTTCTAGAGACGTTGTGTTATACACTGGAATATTTATAAAAAAAAATTTTGAAGCCGGCGTGTTCCTTTAATACCAATTACCAACGTGTAAAATGTAAAATTGGGCAGTAAATAAGAAGCAAACCAAAAACAAACGAACACTTAAACACCCCATCGAACATTTTAATTTTTCATTTTGAAAGTGGAACTTTATTTACAAAAGGAAGACTTTTTAATATGAACTGTATCGCAGCAAAACGGCGTGGGCAATATGCAAACAATCAAACACCCCAACACCTTATAAACGTGTAGGTCGACCGATCAACCAAAGTAATAAATAAGGGTCATCTTCAACTTTGAATTTGACGCCATAAAATTATTTTCATGTTACTATCTCCTTTTTTGATAGCAATACCGTGCATAATAGGACAGGAACCAGATCCCCAGTCACGCAACCGATATCGCTGGGTGATTCCCGAACGAGATCCTTGCCTGTGTACCGTAGTACAAGTGGGTGGGTACGTCACCCGGACGCCTTACAGACCCTTCAATGTGACCTACTATGACACATTTCTGCATAGCAACGACCCGGACGAAATTCAGCAATGGCTGAAATGTCCTGGTAAGTTTGTTAAACATTTACCGTATCTAGATACCGTGTATTGGTGAGGAGAAAATACAAACGAAACGAGTGTATGTTTGGTAAGATCTTCGGTACGTTTGGTAAGTGCTCAATCGAAGTAGCAGCGACTGGATTGGATCGGATCGGATCGGACTGACCCGGACCAGACAGGAACGATCCGGAGTGGATCGAATTGGACTGATTTTGTGAATATGTCTGTGGGCGTTTACGAAACGGATGCTCAGGCTCCGTCTCAGGCTACGGCCCCAATTCGTGAATCCATTCTGAAATAGCGGGTATCAAAAAAGAGGCAGTTTTGGCAGCGGTTCGGAAGTATACTCTCTGGTTTGAAAGGAAAAACAGAGCTTAAGCTTCAATGAAAAACCACAACCCATATTTTCAGCATTATGGATACCATGCAGAGCCAGAGCCTGAGCCTGAGCCTGAGCCTGAGCCTGAGCCTGAGCCTGAGCCTGAGCCTGAGCCTGAGCCTGAGCCTGAGCCTGAGCCTGAGCCTGAGCCTGAGCCTGAGCCTGAGCCTGAGCCTGAGCCTGAGCTTGAGCCTGAGCCTGAGCCTAAGCCTAAGCCTCCGTTTCGTAAACGCCGTATGGCTGTCTCTGATGCTAATATTTGTTCTAGTTCTACTTCTGCTTCTGCTTCTCGTTCTTTTTTGGTTCCGGTTCTCGTTATGACTGTTATAATTTCGGTTCTTGGTTTTGGTTCTTGCTTTAAGTTATTGTTTTCTATTATTATTTTTTTGTTTTTTATTTGCTTTGCTATAATTGTTTTTCGTATATGATTTAGTATTATGTTAAATTTTTTGGTTTGATTGTTACAGGTGGCAGCCAGTGCTCCCAAGGCGAGCCTCTTGGTATGGATGATGGTCGCATCCCTAATGCTAGCATCACGGCTTCATCTTCTTATTATCCTCATGAAGCCTATTGCTCACCTAGAAGGGCACGTCCTCGTACATCAGGTGAAACATTTTGCCAATCCGTGATATTTCAACCTGCAGATGCTATTATTCTTTCAAAGTAATTACTATTCTAGAAGGCACCAATCCTCAGGAAAACGCCCAGATTGAATGGATTAATGACTTGAATGATGGATTGGATTAATGACTGATTCACTGTATTGATTGAATGATATAATTATTAACTGATTGATTGACAAATTGACTGATTGATTTCTAGATTCATTGATTTATTGACAGATTGACTGACTGACTCTCCAAGTCCTTGACTGAAGTACTAGCTGACTACCTAAATGAATGATCTATTGATTAATTAATAAGCTACCGATTGATCGATTGAGTAATCGATTCATCGAGTGGCTGATTGATTGACAAATTGACTGATTGATTTCTAGATTCATTGATTTATTGACAGATTGACTGACTGACTCTCCACGTCCTTGACCGAAGTACTAGCTGACTACCCAAATGAATGATCGATTGATTAATTAATTAATAAGCTACCGATTGATCGATTGAGTAATCGATTCATCGAGTAAACGGGTGAACAATCGCTTTCCAGTGCAATTCATTGATTGAGTTTTGATTTCTTTCCTTAGTATCATTAGTATCATACTTTGGTAAGACACCGAAACAGAAATGTTCACAGATATACGTATAACTTACAGGGTATGAAGATGGCGGTGATAGAAACATACCGTTACATTATTCCGCCTGAAATGGTGTATATATCCAGAAATTAGTAAAACGACCGCAAATCTTTTTGATCTTTTAAAAGAAAAAAAAAGAGAAAGGACTTAAGAAATACCGTGGCCGTTTTTCACTTTTGGCACCGTACGGGACCGAAATGTTCACAGATGACTGTTACTTTTTCTTCCTTATAATGAATCCATGAATCTGCATTTCTTTGACAAAAACCAAAGTATGATATTACCTTTAAAGAAAGTATCATACTTTCGTAGCATACCGAAACAGAAATCACCGAAACAGAAATTGTCACAGATTTCCCTATAACTTACAGGGTATAAAGATGGTGATGGTATAGAAACATACCGTTACAATTTTTCTGCCTGAAATGCTGTATTTATCTGGAAAAGAGTGAAACCAGTAACCAAAATGATTTTATATCTTTTAAAGATCAAAAATAAAAGAGAAAAGACTTAAGAAATAATGTGGTCGCTTTTCACTGTTTTCTCAAAAAGTGGGCACCGTATGGGACTGAAATTTTCACAGATGACTGTTACTGTATCTTCCTCGATATTTGTGCCTATTAATCTGTATTTCTTCGAAAAAAAATCAATGAATGATATATTACCTTTAATTTCCTATTAATCTATATCGCCATCAGATGAATGATCGCGATTTTCAGATCGATTGGGATGAATTTGATCGATCTAGAATTTGTCTTTTTACCTATACCCACCAGCTTCTGCGCGAAGCCGATGGCCAAATGTGTGATTTGATCTCACAGAACGAGTCAGTTTTAGATTTTACTCGATTTCAATCGAAAACCAGATTGTCTCTTACCCATGTCATTGATGCTTGAACAGGTTTTGCTGCTGCTTGGTGTGCCGAGGAATGTGATTTACATCAGTGGATTCAGGTTGATCTCGGTACCAAGGTCTACTTCACTGGGCTGATCACTTATGGCAGACGTAGCAGTCCTGACGACCCCAACAACCAATGGGTCAAGAAGTACAATGTCCAGTACAGCGATGATGGTCAATCCTGGGATGCTGTGACTGATGCTGAGGGGAACGCAAAGGAGGTTAGTTTAATACGATAAGGGCGGAGTGGGAGGGTAACTGCATCAAAACAAATCTTTGGCAGTCTAATAATTGCGGATTTGTGTTGTCATTCTCATTTCCAGTTCACCGGTAATTCTGACCGAGACACCGCAGTGACCGCTCTATTCCCAAGGGTCGTGCGCGCCAGATTCCTTCGCATTCTACCCACTGCATGGCATAGACATATCAGCATGCGTTTCGAGGTATTGGGCTGCTCCTATTGAGGCATGAGAAGTGAAATCGTGGACAATGTTTTCAAAAATCAAAAAAATTAATCAATATCTTCATCGTGAATGGTGTAGAATTAATATCGTTTCAATGTTTTATTGCAGTTGTGAGTTTAGGTATCGAGTTCAATACGAAAAATAGAAAAATCATCAGCAAAATTTTGCAACTTCAATATCAATACAGCTCATATTTGGCAGGGCCTGGCGTTTCAATCACAGGGGGAAATTTTTTCAGCCTTTTTACAAAAATCAATGTTGAAATGTTAGGCCCTCCTAATTAAGGGCAAATATTAATTATAAAATTGCAGTCAGTTGGAAGGTCGTGCTTTTCGTATAACTTAAATAATAATAAAATAATAATAATAAATAGTTTATTGCGCAAACACCGCCAAATGTTAATGTTCAAGACGCTTTATAATAAAAACTTGAGGGAACTCAAAAGCTGAATTTTGGATACGCCTAAGACTAAACAAAATCTGAAAAGATAGGTAAATTGAATTTTTTAATCATGAAAATTTATATAAAATACATGAAAGCAGAATCTATATTAAAACACACAGAAACTTCAGCTTATTGTATTCAGCAAATTAATGCAGAATGTAAGGTAGAGACTTAAAAATCAGTATGCATAAATAAAAAAAAGGAAGCATTAATAAACACTTACTCATACTAAAAATTTCCATTCATGCCAAAGTGTCTCAAATTTATTAAGCGAAATCAATTACAAATTTGTTTTACTCTCAGCGAATATCACTTAAATATTAGTGAAAAAACTGTTATGAAAGGTAGAAATTTACAAGTTAAAAGTTAAAAAAAAAAGACAAAAGTGGGGTCTGTATGAAATCATGCTATGTTATTGAATATATTGATTATTGGTTTGTTGTCTTGGATGGTAACAATGCAGCCGGTCTCATAAGTTGGAGAATTAAAATTTACTGGATCCGAACCAAAATATAACAAAATGCTTAGCCTTAAAGTGTTATTTTGCAAAAACCTAATCACATATACGCAATTACATGTACGTATCATGAAGAATATAGGTGATCTTGAAGTGCTTTGTATGTAAACATAGGCTACTATAGAAAAGAGACAGAAGGTAGACTCGGCTCATTGAACCGGGTTTAGTTAGGCATTGTGATCGTATTCAAAATTCGAGTCATTTGCATGTATATGATTGCGTTATATCGATATGCATCTTGTGGTATTGTATATATTATACTAAATTTTGACTGCTTCGAGTACTATATGGTTGCTGTTCGAGGTGATCCCCATCACTGGTTGCTATTGGTATAGTACATTGGTTGCTATGGGTATAGTAGTTGTTTGAGCACCTTTCTAGTGCAATGACAATGTGACGTATTTTAAACCATTCACGACAGAATCTGCATATACTTGCATATTAGGGGTTATAAAACAAACTACCCTTGTAATGTCAAGTTGTATATTACTTTCAAGATTGTTGATAATTATTTTTCATAGGAGAGATATAATTACGCATAATTTTTGGGCTTGCACTTCACCCACGTAAATCAACACTATATACTCAGTGCTTTTGAGAGCATAATGGGAAAAACATGCGCTGACTCAGTAAGCAGGAGGTCGTGAGTTCGAATCCCACCCCTTGCGCATGATGTTTTCATACGCACTCAAAAGCGTTGAATATGCAGTGCTGGATATGTATATATGAAAAACACGCCTAATTTGCATAGGCTTAAAGATAAATGTACATAAAATTGTATCGTACGTAATAAATAACTGGTCGTTAATGTATTGTGAATTGAACGTTTTGCGTGTTTTATTTCTAATTATTTTGTATTGCTTTGTGGTTTGTTATTATTGTCACTTCCCGAGTAGAATAATCAATTTTATTAGGTTTATTGGCTATTCATGTTTGATTACATTTGGTATACCCAGCATGCTTTATGGATCATACTACTAGGCTAAGATACGATCTGTACGGTGTCCCATGCTACATAAGTTGCCCTATACATTCATTGCTTGTTTTTACGATGTACCATCACTTAATAATAATAATAACAATAGAACATTTATATCGCACAACTTATACTACATCCATATTTACTCTATTGCGCATTACAAATAATGAGTGCATAACAATTACATGCGATGTATCTATATGCGCATATTACTGGTTGGCGGGTTGCAGGTGTTATGTCGTGGACACCGTAGCGTGGCTCTGCGATTATGACATAATAAAGGGTCTATGCAATAGGAATATTATGGCTTTAACACGTGCCAAAAATAAATTGTTACATGGGCATTTGATTTTACCCACTTCCTCACACTGTTTCAGGGTTAACAACAGTTTTCTTGGTTTGTATGCAATTAGAATTTCCATATTCATGAGCAAAACTGTGATGTCATCTGGGTAACTGAGAGCAGTAATCCAATTGCTTTGTGCACAAAAAATTGGGGTTGTTTTATAGGTTTTCTAACAAACCTTTCCCCCTCAATGGGTTTATTGTGCTGAATATGTTCCTTTCACTCAACTGATGATGTAATTTTTTTGACCAACCATTTATGTGGGTCATGTTTGCCTCTTCATTTGTTTATGTGTTTTCATTATATTTTAGCTGTTGGTTCCCTACATTAAGTATGCATGAAAATCCCCCATTTTGCAAAGCCGTTCAAAAGCAAACCAAATGCTGATTTGAAACCAAAATAAGACTTGCCATTCATTATCTTTCAGTATATTCTCTGTAGGAAGGCAATAAAATAACCTGACTGAACAAAGCACTGCATGAACCCTTTAAAGGTGCAGTACAGCAGCCGATTTCACGAAACTTTACGCAAAGTCCACTTACGCCACAAATGTTGCGTAAGTTGCGCCATAAATTTATGACCGATTTCACGAAAGTTACGCACTATCCGGATATGGCGTAAGTCGGCGACTTACGCCATAAAATGTGGCGCAACTTACGCCATGTATTTAGGTGGCGTAAGTGCATGAATCATGCCGTAAAAATGGCGTCCACGTTTAGCTCAACGTGAACAGCGAAGAACACTTCGTCGAGAGAGACTGTTTCGTGACAGAAAATTCCTTTGGATACTCTCGACTACGGTGAGATAATAGAGCGATATACAAGTATGATTTTACCGGGACTCGGGGATATTTCGCACAGGCTTGTTGCAGAATTTCAAGAGGATTTGGAGCGTCAAACTCGGGTAATTCTCCGTTGGTTAGCGTATTTGGAAAAACAACGAACTAGTGTATTATGTACGCTTTTCTATTGAACACGATGATAGGCAGCGATCAGACGAGCGGGTGGATAATCATGGTTAGAATAGTCGTTGGAATGGGGCTGGGTGTTTCATACTATTTCAGTTTGCCGGTAGTAGGAGTATTGGAAGTGCAAGTGGTTATTTAACTTTAGGTGGAAGAGTGGCTTATTATAAAATTAGTAAATACTAAATAAATGACTAACAATATGACACAAAAAATAACCCGGGATATGCTATAATTTTGGTGGTGTTCTATTCCCAAATTTAATGTGCACGAAACCGACAAGAATCTACACAATAATAAATATGAAGAATATTCAATATGAGGGTTTTTCATTACCAGTTAGCATACATGTACATTTATTCATTATTGTTTTGACCTTAATACCATACATTTTAAGTGCACTCATATTTTTATTTCTGAACATGTCTTTTTCTGATACAGACTTGAAGGGTTGTTATTCGGAGATACTGGCTACACCCTTCGCTCCTAGTTGATGGCACCCTACTTTACCCACAACCCAGAGGGGGAGAGACACTTCAATTTCAGCCTCAAATGAGCCGTGGTGATAATTCAACAATTCAAGGAGCAACCCAGTTTGAGCCGAGGATAAGCCAAAGGAGGGAAAACACTCATCCTTGTTTGTGATGTTTTCAACAGCAAAGCTAGGAGTTTCACTAGAGCCAGACAATTTTTATGAGGGCCAAGTTTAGGAGGATGAAGTTAAAGTGACCCATAATGATCAACTGAAATCTGATTTGATTGAACACTTGAGCAAGTAAAACTAAGTCACTAGACACTTTTTTTATGTCACAAAAGGAGAAGGCAAAATGTAGATCACAGTGACATTACAGGGAAAATTCCATGGAAAAAGTTAGCAATGGTCAAAAGGTCACCCGAAAATTAAATTTTATCAATTAAAACTTTTTTAAAAATAAAATTGGATTCCAAAATCCAGAATTCAAAGGCAATCTTCAAATAAATAGAATCATCTGTGCTGTTATCCTTTTAATTGCAATATTTTAATTAATATGTTATATTTGTTTAATTTTTTTTTTAAATAGTGTGATGTTCTCACACGACTAGTCAGTGACACATGTATTGCTATCATTAAATGATGTAGCCATATAGTTTATGTTTTACCTTTTTAAAATTCAGGTAACCTTTCCAACATATGCTGTACTAATAATATAAGGAAGTTAATGACATAAAACGTGCCAAAATGATTATGAATTTATAAGTTCTAATAAGAGACAACAGCAATGTTATTCTTGCTGGCAAGAAATGGCAATTATCATTAGCAAGCTGACATCCAAGTGTTTTGCAATTTGCAAAATCTCCTTTTCTACTTGCAGTCTCTCTTTATCAATTGTCAATTTGCAAACGTTCCTTTTCTAGTTCATAAATCATGTCCCTATTGGACACATAGGTTGCGCGTTTCACAGCCAAGGCACTGGAACTTGGTGTTGCAGTGTTCACAGGTAGTAGGCCAGCCATCAGTGATGATGATGATGGTACAAGAACATTCTCTGCTTCATCATGGTATTAGTCATCTTCTTCATCTCTCTCAATTTCGTCATGTTAAGTGGCTCTCTTTGCCTTGAAATGATAGCTTCTGTGTACAAAAAGGGGGGAGTGTATGAAATAAAACAAAACATTTATATGTATGAACATGAACAACATGAAGTGTTTATGATACAAAGTTTCATTTGACAGATATGTGTGTAGTAATTGTATTAGCCACAAACTTTTACCTGCACAAGGACTGACATCGCCTTCCCCTCTAGCCACTACTCCTAGGGCAGCTGGGGTCAGTAGGGTACCTCTAGCACTTCCTCCATGAGATCATTCTTCTCAGTCACCTCGTCCTGAATTGATACAAACAGTAAAATAAGTTAGCACTGGAAAAGAAAAGAGAAAAGAAAACCCTTCATTATCAATGTTCTTCATGTGTATGGAAAATGTAGGGCCTACCTCTGTTTTTTATCAAGTGTATACACATTTTCCAATCCATCAATTGTAAACAGACAGAACCAATTGCCATTTTGGACTGAAGCATACTAATCAAACTGTCTGCTCCAAGTTTCCATTGAGGTATTCACTGATCAATCTATCCCTACCCCCTCCATAAATAAATAGTTCAATGGGTCATCAGGAAAAAAATATGGAGCAACTCGCCTCTTTCCTTTTTTGACTTGGAACATACAAAATAAGTGTTTCATCAATTTACAAATACGAGTAGGGCCTACAAGTTAAATTTCTCAAATCTTTTTTTTTATTTCCAAAATACCAAAAAGGCTATAATTTTGTGTTCGTGTCTGCCCTGACAAATTCTACAAATAAATATAGAAACTTTCCCTACACCCAGTTGCTACCGCGAGATTTATCCATGATACGTGCACATACATCCCTTAATACCCTGAAGCTGAAGTCTGTTCAATTTTTTATAGTCCGAGGCCTAAATTCGGTACTTACAAGGGAGTGAATCACTGAATGTAAACAGCGTAGCGTAGGCTAACCGCATGCATGCAGCCCCGTGACGAGTGCCGTGTTCGCTTGTCCATTTCCTGCAAAGTTGCACTTTTCGTCACGATAATGCCGCAAATGTATAAACTACACATGGTTTTCGTCAAGGGAATTTTTCTTCGTACGAGCGCATTTACTACTTTATGCCTCAATCGTGAAAAGTTGTTCACTTTCCGATCACCACCGCGACGTATCAACAAATTGCAAATGGCTGCCTTCGAGAAAACTTTTGCAACGGTGTGCTCAACGAACGTTTCATGTATAAAGGCATGAATACTCAAACAGTCATTGACCTTATACGAGGTCATCCTCGTCCTAGGAACATTAAAATATAAAAGTGTAAATCGGACGTTGCGCAGCTAAGTCGAGTTTCGTGAAATCGATTTTAAGATATGGCGCAGCTACGCCATAATTTTATGGCGTAAGTCTTACGCCATAAGTAGATATGGCGTAAGTTACGCCAAGATTTGTGAAATCGGCTGCTGGTAACATTGGTAACATACGCAAACATAATGTTCACAAAAGAGCATTATACATGTACAATGAATGCAGAAAATAATACGAGGCAATTCAAAGTCTATAGCAGAAGTTGGTCAACTTTATAACAGCTGAGACCAACAACTTACTACAAATGAAAATGCAAGCGATTTCCGTTCATACCAAATATGGAATCTTTTTCAATGACTAGTGTGGGTTGTAGTAGTTCTTCCGGATTTAAGGAGGGCCCTGTAACAACATATGGACCTGTGGCGAAATATAAACCAGTCCTGCTGTATCAGTTCTTGTCGAATAACGGATTCTAGTTTTAGTCACACGATATAGCTATTTAGTGCGTTAGTGTATGTATTGTCTAAAGGTTGCGGTTCGGTATACAGGAGTTTATATTTAGATCATTCCGCACATACAATGCTGTATTGGCTGGTTGCGGTTTCCAGTTGTTGCGTTTGTATTAATTAAAATACCGATATAAATGAATTCATCATGCAAGGTGATGTTGTTTTTAATGCCTCTTTTCCAAACCATGGCTTGAGATGCTTCAGTACCCATTCATACATCCACGGATGTTTGTCTTAAAGAGGCGTTGGCCTCAAGTTGGAAAATCATGCTCTGCTTTGCGCAAAACACCGATCAACAACTTGACTGGAAATCCACAAGACGTTTGGTGGCGGGACAGTTTCTAAGCCTAGTCTGGGGCAGACCCCAGGCTGGAGCCCAAGCCAGAGCCCAGGTGGGGCCTAGGAATAAGCCCCCCAAGTAGCCCAAAATGTAGCTCAGAAAGGAGCCCAGTAAGGAGCCCAGAAAGAGGGGAGTAATTAGCCCAGAAAGGAGCCCAGGGAGGAGCCCAGAAAGAGGGGGAGGGGAGCTCCCCTGGAAGGAGCCCATAAATTCCAGTAAGGAGCCCAGGAAGGACCCCAGAAAGGAGCCCAGAAAAAATGCCCAGAAAGGAGCCCAGTAAGGAGCCCAGAAAGGAGCCCAGAAAGGATCCCAGTAATTAGCCCAGAAAGGAGCACAGGAAGGATCCCAGTAAGGATCCCAGTAATTAGCCCAGAAAGGAGCACAGAAAGGAGCCCAGTAATTAGCCTAGAAAGGAGCACAGGAAGGAGAGGAGGAAGGAGCCCAGTAATTAGCTCAGAAAGGAGCCCAGTAATTAGCCTAGAAAGGAGCACAGGAAGGAGGGGAGGAAGGAGCCCAGTAATTAGCTCAGAAAGGAGCCCAGTAATTAGCCTAGAAAGGAGCACAGGAAGGAGCCCAGTAATTAGCCTAGAAAGGAGCACAGGAAGGAGAGGAGGAAGGAGCCCAGTAATTAGCTCAGAAAGGAGCACAGAAAGGAGCCCAGTAATTAGCCTAGAAAGGAGCACAGAAAGGAGCCCAGTAATTAGCCTAGAAAGGAGCACAGAAAGGAGCCCAGTAATTAGCCTAGAAAGGAGCACAGGAAGGAGAGGAGGAAGGAGCCCAGTAATTAGCTCAGAAAGGAGCCCAGTAATTAGCCTAGAAAGGAGCACAGGAAGGAGAGGAGGAAGGAGCCCAGTAATTAGCTCAGAAAGGAGCCCAGTAATTAGCCTAGAAAGGAGCACAGGAAGGAGAGGAGGAAGGAGCCCAGTAATTAGCTCAGAAAGGAGCCCAGTAATTAGCCTAGAAAGGAGCACAGGAAGGAGAGGAGGAAGGAGCCCAGTAATTAGCTCAGAAAGGAGCCCAGTAATTAGCCTAGAAAGGAGCACAGGAAGGAGGGGAGGAAGGAGCCCAGGAAAGAGCGGGGAGGAGGCAAAGGAGTTGGGGTGTATAGGGGAGAGATTGATGATGTTTTGCTCATGTTTTTGCCCCCGCAGGTCGGGTGGTAAACATCAGCAGCGTGCATGGCCTATTCTCCGCACCCATGAGCTCACCGTATTCTGTGTCCAAATATGGAGTTGAAGCATTCTCTGACAGCCTGCGCATTGAATTGACCAAATGGGGAGTGAGGACTATCATTATTGAACCTGGAAATTATGCAGGTACAGATCTTCATTTAAAATACATGTTATAAATTATAATGTAGCACCGTAGTGGAACCACCACAATAAAAAAAAAAACCATTATTATTTTGTGATCTTGAGGTGACCGAGGGCCTTTTATGGAAACCGAATTCAGTGAACTAAATTTAAAGATTTATTAAATTTGAATTGATTCGCAAATTACGGATAATAAGAATGAAGTATGATATTATCAGTAATGCCTGATATTTTGGCATAATTTGATTTATTTTGTTCCTTTAGTAAAGATAGTGGCTTTACTATCCTTCTAAGTACAAAATATGGTGTATCTCACAAAATTGTCTCAAGTTGAATAATTGAAATTCTGAGTTTTGTGGCTCTCTCTCTGTAAGTATTAATGACAAAATTGGGCTTAACCTTCACGATTGTTGAATATGTTTAGTTGTCATTTGTTACAGAAGTAACATGGAACCGATTTGGGTGTAAATGTGAAATTTATTTCTTTGTGATTGATTGTGCACGTTTGAAGATGCAGAATAACTATGGAAGGCGTCTGTAATGATTGCATGTAGTAGTTATTGACCTCGAGATTAAGCTTTTCTTTCATCAACACTCCTCCCTGCTCCCGGCCCCACAGCATGTTCAAATGCCTTAAAGGGGGACAATGTCACCAAGATGGTGGACAAAGTCTGGGCTGACACACCCGGGCACGTCAAGGAAGAATACGGCGAGAATTACTACACCAGCGTGTTGAAGCTCCTGAATAAGTCCATCAGTAGTTCGAGCGCCACCACGTTGAAACCCGTCCTCGCGGCCGTGGAGGACGCCCTCACCGACGTGAATCCGCCAGAGCGTTTCTTCCCAGCTGACGTGATGTCTCGGATCTTGGTGTTGGTATTTCGTTATCTCCCTGCTAACATCACGGACTACTTGTTCAGATTGTGCATTGCATTGTGGGTTGATAAAGTGGCAGGTGTAGCAGATGAATCTGGTGCATGACAAAACAAACTGTTTGAAGTTTTAACTTTGAGCATGATTGTAAACAATTGGTAATTATTAGTTTACTGAGAGGCAACTTGGTACAGTGAGAAAACTGACCATAGTGCAATAGCTATAGTACAGAAACAGTCGGTAATTTATTTTTTATTGTCTCAAATTCCATTCTCTTTCATGTTCCCTACATTTATTATCCTAACTTAATTCTGGGTCTTCCTTAAAGGTACAGTAGGGGATTTGTAATACCCAAACAGAAATGTCAGTCACAGATTTACGTATAACTTTAATTCAGGATATGAAGATGCCGCTGGTAGAAACATATCGTTAAAATATTTCCTCCTGAAATGGCGTATTTATCCAGAAATTATCAAACAAAGCCTGAAAACAGTTTTGATCTCAGGGTATAAAGATCAAAACCATTCCTTATGTTTCATAAGAAAAATTGAGCCGGGTTTCCGCTATTTTCTCTTGACTTGGACGTCCGATTGAGATCCAAAATTAATGTTCACAGGTTTATCATTTTCATGCACATGAGACAAAGTGTAAGTGCTGTTTTGTGACCTTTACCAATCAGGTATTATACCTTTAATGTACGCCAATACGATGTGTCGATCCTCTCGAAACTGGCATATAAATTTACCAGAAGTTAGATATTATTAGGTGAGAAATAAAATTTGTTTTTGATACTGAATTTGGTTTAGTTCTATTTGTTGATGATTCTCATTTTGGTCGCTGTTATATTCACACAGAAAATCTTGAAATTCTGGCTTAAATTATCGAAAATCTCTTGATGACAATAAATTGTTTCAGCTTCGTCAGTCATGCAAGAATGAGAAACGAAATGGAATTTATTTTGCCAAAACGGAAAGAAATAATGATACAAACAGACCATGTTTGCCGATGTGGACTCTTCGGTTTTGTGAATGATTTATTTGTAATTATTGAAGTTTAAAACTTTCTTCTGCAACTGAGTTCCTGTTTTGTATTTACATTTTTTTTCTATCGACATGAATAAATAGTTTCACCTTCATACACATCTTATCTGAATTATTCCGTTGTATCGCTTCTATTGCGAGAAGTTTGCTTATAATAATGTAATCGATGTAATTGTTTATTATGTACTATGTTCTAACGACGTTTTGGACAAAAGCATCGAGCTTGCACCACAATTGACCATAATGCTACAGTCACACGGCCATGTTACGGACCTGCGGATGGCTGCTTATATTTGGATAATGGAAATGCGTAATTTGTACCCCAAATTTCAGCAAAAGTTACCTACTATTCTGCGGACGGTACGGATTAGTTGGTTACGTATATTCTACGGATGCTTACGTATATTTCATACGCAGCAATGTTTTGACATTTTCAAAATTCCCTCTGAGGATCTGCGTATGTCTGCGGATCATGCGGATTGGGTTACGGATGGATACGGATGGATACGGATGATACGGATCTTTGCGGATGCTTACGGATTTGTATCCGTAAGCATCCGTAGCTACCGTAAGTGGCGGGTGACTGTATCATATTTACATCTTTCTTTAACCATTTCTCCCTTTCCCTTTTTACAGAGCATGTTGGTAGTAATCAAACGTATACGTGGACAAAATTGAACCACTTGTTGATCTGCCCAAAGCCATGGTGTGTATTTAGGGGGAAACGTAGACTTGAAGCCAAGTCTTTCGAAGTCGCGGTGATCGTCTCTTCTTTCATGCAATTCTCGCAAACCGCTTTACTTTCTCGCGAGACTCATGGCTACGGCGAGAGTTCGGCGTGAAAAAAGAAACGATCACCTCGACTTCGAAAGACTTGGTGAACTTGGTGATGAACAATAATATTTCTTTTCTTTACGCACGGTGCTTTTTATCATGGGAGTACTATCGGACTATGGCTAATAATATGGCAACGTGCAATTTATTGCCAGAAATGTAACCGTTCTATGAACTCTGCAATTACTGTATATCGCACATGGCCATTACGTGATAGATGGTTGTCTCGCATCATTGAATCTTCCAGAATAATTGCTGCTATGTGTCATGATGTGTCTCCCTTGCTGACATAATGCGATCCACTCCACCTATCTCTACTGTGTTTGTATCAACCCCCGAGAGACATTGCGACCAAAAAAAACACACTCAAAACAAACAAATGGCAACTGCCAGACAGACGGCAATAGAACGGTATGACAGACAGACGGTATGATCATGAATTAAAAAAATGTATCAACTGTTTTGACTGTCTTGAGTAAAACAACTACGCCTTCTATTCCTGAAATTATATGGGAAATCCATTGGCATGGAGAATGACCCAACCTGTACATGTCACCATTCATACTACATGTACACTTTTTATTTGTTAATTGTTGTCATCTAACAACAAATACATAATTAATTAGCTACATTCAATATAAAAGGTACAGGATTGGTAACATACCCAAACACAAACGTTCACATATTTTACGTATACATTTCAGTGTGTAAAGATGGTGCTGGTAGAAACATAACGTTACAATATCTCCTCCTGTAATGGTGTATTTATTCAGAAATGAGTAAATCAGAGACCGAAAACTGTTTTGATATCGGGGAAAAAATAAAACCATTCTTTATGTTTCAAAAGAAAAATTGAGTCCGGTTTTCGCTATTTTCTCGTGATTCAGAATGACATCCGATTGATTTTTCAGGTTTATCATTTCATGTACATGCTGGATCAGACAAAGTGAATGCTGTGCAGTTCTGTGACATTTACCAATCATGTAATATCCATTATTCCCAATGAACTGTAGTTCCCCTCATGACAATGCAGCATTGCCTATAATTTATTCACTGCGCGCAACAATCAAGATCCTCGGTCGTCTGTCGGCATAATATTGTACACAATAATACTGTGTAAAAAGAATGGTCATCAGTTTGACATGCATCAGTAGGCCTACAGTGGGTAGGCCTTTGATTACCTCATTTTTTAGCACCTAAAAGAGGGTATGTGTTTTCAGGATCAAGAGCATCATTAGTTTGCCGAGTTGTTGTTGCTGTTGCTCCTACTGCTGGTGCAGTTGTTCTTGTATCTGCTGCTATTGTGGATGTGGTTGTTGTTGTTTTTGTTTGTTTTTCGTTGTTGTTTCTGTTGTCATTTTTATGACAGCATTTCATAGGAAGGAAATTTCATAGGAATATTGGTTATAATGCTAACATTCCAAACCGCGTAGATTTTCAAAAAAACAACAACAACCCTAATCAACTGAATATATTAGTGTGTTTAGGGACAATATAATAGGGAGGTTCATTAGCAATTCTGTATCATACCCTTAAAACCCATAAACACAAATATTCACCACTGACCTCCTATACCCGACTCGCCATGAAAACCCCCTAACCTTGACAGTGTAGACTCTCGCAAAGAATTTACCAGCAACCAAGAAACTCGACGCATGTGCCGCATGATAAACAATTGCAATTTCAGTGTGCTGGCAAATTCATAATGACCTATTTATCTGTTTCCCCCTCAAGAGGCATTCGCTGCTGGAATAATTATTTCTGGCAATTACTTCTCCTCCTACACTACTGCAATGGAAAGGATATTTTTCCTGCTTTGCTGACTAGACCTTCTCATGCATAATTTTAATTTTCCCCATTCTGCACGTCTTTCATTTTTTTCTCCCAAAGCTGTAGGCGTCATGGTTGCCATAGTAATGCAACCCCAACCCCAAATTTCAGGAAAGACCGAATTCATTTTCTTCATGCAAATTTATTTTCCCCGCGTGATCAAAACACTGTACGTCGTCCATTTTTTTTCATTCGAAGATGACGGCGTCATAGTTACCATAGCAATGCAAACCCAACCCAAAATGTCAGGAAAGAGCGAGTTTCAGCTCCAGGTTTGTGCATACCGGTTTATTTGACATCAGCAGCGGTGTCAGAGCGAGAAGGCTACCCGCATCAACACGATACAGCTCGGTGTAGCTATAAGCTGCTACAAATTGTATACGCCTGGTACGTGAGCGGTCCGTCAAGAATGGAGGTTTTCAGGAACGTTCTTGCATTTTTGTGGCTGGCAGTACTTGGCAAGCGTATCAAAGGTATGTTGGTATGTTCTCATATAGCATGCACTGAAAATAATTTAGTAAACAGATCTTGGGAAATATGCCAAAGTAATAACATAATCAGTACATGCGAAAATTTGCTATAACACTCCAAAATAACTCGCGAAGAAATCTGACCGTCTTCTATCGTATACCTACAATTATTCAGTGGCGATGGCATTTAATAGGCTACGGGAGGGAGAACCATGGAAAATCAACAGTTTCCCACCTGGTTCGGGTTAGTTCGATGTGCATGTCTGATTTGATTAAATTCATTTACGAACATCCCATTCATGCCGGTTTATTGAATGAAATATCCAACGTACGCCTATACTTTTTGTATTCATACTTGTTTTGCCAACACAATGCAAATTCATGAGCAAAATATCAAGGAAGATACAGTAACAGTGTGAAATTCTGTGAAATTCCTAGTCGCATACGGTGCCCACTTTTTAGAAAACAGCGAAAAACGCCCACAGAATTTTAAAAGATCAACATTTTTGTTTTACTCTTCTCTGGATAAATATAGCATTTCGGGCAGAAACATTTTAACGGATGTTTCTACCATCACCATCTTTATACCCTGTAAGTTATAGGTAAATATGTGAATATTTCTGTTTCAGTATGCTATCAAAGTATGATAGTACCTTTAAACACAGAAGTGTCTGCGCGCACAGAATAATTCCTAGTGTGACATTGTCGCCTGATTATTGCGAACTTGTCACATAGAGTCTGTTGTTACGTCACTCTTGCCTGATTCTCACTGAGCTGTTTTCACCATGGCAATGGCAATACATTTAAAGACTGCCAATGCTGTGTACACGGTGGCGCGTATCAATATCAAATACCAGTTTAAACTGTAAACATAATACATCAAATTTAATTTGGCAGTAAACATGAAGCAAAGCAAACTTTCGTCCGATCAACCGAAGTAAAGACTAAGAGTCATTGTACATTGCACTTCTCTCCTTTTTGATAGCAATTCCGTGCATAATAGGACAGGAACCAGACCCCCAGTCACGCAACCGATATCGCTGGGTGATTCCCGAACCAGATCCTTGCCTGTGTACCGTAGTACAAGTGGTTGGGTACGTCACCCGGACGCCTTACAGACCCTTCAATGTGACCTACTATGACACATTTCTGCATAGCAACGACCAGGATGAAATTCAGCAATGGCTGAAATGTCCTGGTAAGCTTGTTGAACATTGACCGTCCCAGATTATAGAGTATTGGTGAGAAGAAGATATAAACGGACATCAGAAACGAGTGTATGTTTAGGATCTTTGTGCTCACTGAAATTGTCGCCGAAGAAGGTGCGATTGGATTGGGCCGGATAGAATAGAACCTGCCTGGACCAGACTGTTCTAGATCTTCATCTGTGCCTGGTTCTATTGTCCCATGGTTCTTTTCCTGTTTGTTGTCTTTCTTTAAGATTGAGTTTTGCTTTGCTAGTTTGCTGGCTATTTTGTATGATTGCATTTTCGTATTTTCGATTGTCGATTCTTACAGGTGGCAGCCAGTGCTCCCATGGCGAGCCTCTTGGCATGGATGATGGTCGCATCCCTGATGCTAGCATCACGGCTTCAACCTATTGGGGTGATAAAGAGGCCATTTGCTCTCCTAGAAGGGCACGTCCTAGAACATCAGGTAGAACACTTTGCCAATCCGAGATGCTGCTATTGTCTAATGAAGCACCCATCTTCAAAAAGATTGGATGAATGACTGATTCACCTATTGATTGATTGATTGACCAATTGATTGATTAATTGATCAAATATGCTACCTAATTGATCGATGAAATAGTGATCGATTCATCGAGTGATTGGGTGATCAATTCCTCTCCCGTGCAATTTATAGTTCATCATTGATTGGTAAATTTTCTATTGATTTAGAAATAAATTAAATAAAGGTTACACCAGCCAGCAGGAAAGAGTTTTGGTTTCTTGGTTAAATTTCTTATCGCGATTTGCAGATCGATCCGGATGAACTGATCGATCTAAAATTTATTTGTCTTTTATACCTTACCAACTTACCCAGCTGCTTCTGTGAGAAGCCGTTTGTTTATCAGTTGACTGATTTTATCACCGGGATTTTACTCGATTTCAATCGAAAACCAGATTGTCTCTTACCCATGTCATTGATGGTTGAACAGGTTATGCTGCTGCTTGGTGTGCCCAGGTGCGTGATTTACATCAGTGGATTCAGGTTGATCTCGGTACCAAGGTCTACTTCACTGGACTGATCACCTATGGCAGACGTAACAGTCCTGACGACCCTTACTACCAATGGGTGACCAAGTACAATGTCCAGTACAGCGATGATGGTCAATCCTGGGATGATGTGACTGATGCTGAGGGGAATTCAAAGGAGGTTAGTTTAATACGATAAGGGCGGAGTGGGAGGGTAACTGCATCGAAACAAATCTTTGGCAGTCTAATAATTGCGGATTTTTGTTGTCATTCTCATTTCCAGTTCACTGGTAATTCTGACCGAGACACCGCAGTGACCGCTTTATTCACAAGGGTCGCGCACGCCAGATTCCTTCGCATTCTACCCACTGCATGGTATGGACACATCAGCATGCGTTTCGAGGTACTGGGCTGCTCAAAATGAGGCTTGAGAAGTGAAATCGTGGACAAATGTTTTCAAAATATAATAACTATCATAATCGTTAATGGTGTAATTATCGTTTCCATGTTTGATTGCAGTTGTGAGCATAGGTATCGAATTACGAGTTTAATACGATAAATAGTAAGTCAGAGCAACTGGAATATCAATACAGGGACTGACGTTTTAATCACGGGGGGGGGGGGGTTCTTTTCAGCCTTTCACAAAAATGTCGAACTGTTAGGCCCAGGCCTCCTAATTAGGACAAACATTAATTATAAATTTGCAGTCTGTTGGAAGGTTTTGCTTTTCGAAAAACATTATTATGAATAAATAGCTCACACTCTGACAAATGTTGACGCTCAACGCGCTTAAAAATAAATGCTACATGGAAACTTTCAAATAATAGTAATCAATAGCTGAATTTAGAATAGGCCTAACACTAAATAACATCTGAATAGATGAGTAAATAAAATTTCCAACCATACTTTTTTCCCTAAAACCCCTGAAAGTGGAATCTATATTAAAACGTAAAAGTTTACTCAGTAAACAAAACTCGTCAAACTAATGCAGAATCTAAAGATAAAGACTAAACAACTGGTATATGCATAAAAAAGGAATCATTAAGAAACCCTGTTATAATGAACACTCTTACTCATATTCTATTAGACATTCCAGTTGTGAAGTGTCTACATTATTCATTTATTAAGCGGAATCAATTTAAAAATCTAAACCCTCAAAGAATATCACGTAGATGTAATCATTATAAGTGGAATAACTATTATTAAATGAATTTCGAAAATTATGAAGTTAAACAAAACAATAGGGCCTTTAAATTAAGTCTTTAAATCATATTATAATCATAATCAAATATATAGGTGGACATTAAAACAAACATAGGACATTATAGAAGAGACACATAGGATTATAGACTTGGCTCGTTGTAATGGGTCTTTCTCGGCATTGTGATTGTTATAGTGAGAGTCCTGTGTATGCGCCTGTGTAATAGTGATGTGCATCATTTGGTATTGTATAGTATAGCGTGCTTAATGTTCACTTCTTCGAATTCTATGTTTAAAACTATGACATATTACGTGATCCCCATCACTGCCTACTATTGGTATAGTACATTGGTTGTTATGCGTATAGTATAATGACGCCGTTTTCTATAGCGTCCTTTTAGTGCAAATTACATGATCATGTGATGCATTCTAATCCATTCACTACATTATCTATTTGTATGTATGTATGGGGTATAAAACATAATTATAGGCCTATATTAGTTTCAAGATTGTTGTTGATGATTTTTCGTTATTAACACTGCATACTCAAATGCTTTTGAATGCACATACACAAACCAGTAAGCAGTATAGTGAGCAGGAGATCTTGGGTTCGAATCCCACCTGAGCCAAAAGCACTCAGACGCACTGAATATGCAGTGTTGATATGCGTCAGTGAAGGGCAAGCCTAATTTGCACACGTTTAAACTAGATAAATATGCACAAAATTGTATCGTACGTAAACAATAACATGGTGGTGGTTGTATTGTGAATTGAACGTATTTTTACCTGTTTTATTCCTACTTTGTATGGATTTGTGGTGTCTCAATTATTATCACTTCCCTGAATGGGATAACCCATTTAAGGTTTATTGGTTCTTCAGTTGTATTTCATCTCTATGCTTCGATTCAATATTCATCTACCAACGATCTGTACGGTGTCCTGTGATCCAAAATTTGCCATGTCACTGTTCATTACTTTTTACATTGTCCTGTTATAATACAATTTGGGCATTCATGTCGCGCAATTTGCTCTAATGCGCATTACAAAACAATGTATATAGCGCAGTTGTGCGCGTATTACTGGTTGATAAATGATTGCCGGTGTAACGCCGTGGACACCGTAGCGTCGCTGAGCGATAATTGGCGTTAACGAAACCGGGGGCTCAAGCTCAGGCTCAGGCTCTGACATCCATGTGCTGAAATTAAAGATTGTGGTTTTAAATTGAAGCTGAAAGTCTGTTTCCCTTTTCAAACCAGACAATCAATTTCCGAACCGCAGCCAAAAGTTTATTTTGATACCCGTTATTTTGGAATAGATTCACGAAATGGAGTCGAAGCCTGAGACGGAGCCTTAGCCAGAGCCTGCGTTTTGTAAACACCCTATGACACCTGCTGCTTGCTGAAATGACAGAATGAATGAAAACGAAACTAAAAATACATTTATCACAAAAATAGAGCATTTATATAATGAATGAAGAATATGGGGCAATTTGTAGCCGATCTGAGACCTGAAACAACTTGATCTAAAGAACGAACGGAAAGGCGTGCCAAGAAAAACGGACAAACAGCCCGACTGGAAAGACTGGAAGACAGCCAGATAGCTCGACAGCTCGACAGCCCGACAGTTCGATCGACAGCAAGACAAGCCTATTAAACAGATAAACAAACAGTGAACCCTACAATAAAAAATAATCCCAAATCAACAAAAAAACAACTAGCATACAAACCTATAATACAAACACTACATGCACATTATTGTATATGGTATATTATTCCAATGACCTAGTAATTCTAGTTCCTCTCATGACAATGCTGCACTGCCTATAATATATTCACTGCGTGCAACAATCAAGATCCTTGGTCGGCATATTATTGTACAGTTACTGTGTGAATAAAATAGTTCCGAGTGCAATGTTCACACGCTGTATAGCATGTACAGTAACACCGAAAGAGGGTATGATTTAAAGATCAAGAGCATCATTGGTTTGCTGAGTTGTTGTTACTGCTACTTCTACTGCTGGTGCTGCTGATGTTGTTTTTGTTTTTGTTGTTGTTGTTGTTGTTGTTGATGTTGCTGCTGTTGTTTTGGTTGTTGTGGTAGTTGTTGTGGTTAATTGTTGTCGTCATAATTTTTATGACAGATTTTCAGATTGAGGTATTTCATAGATTTTCATAATGCCAACATTATACAAACCGCGTAGCTTTTCACGGCACAACTGAATAAATGTTCTGTGTATATGGAGGTACGTTCATGAAACATTCTGTACCATACCCTTACAATCCTTTAACACAAATATTCACTACCGACCTCCTACCCACCTCCATCATGAAAAACCCCTAACCTTGGCAGGGTAGTCTCGCCATGATTTACCAGAATGCATGATAGTGGAGCCAAGCGCACGAGCTACCTTATGATGGAAATTGCAATCAATATCACCAGCGTGTTGGCAATTAAGTGGCAAATTCATATAATGCAAACAATATAATCTGCTTTTTTCTGTTTCACAGACGAGACCGTCTTCATGCATATTTATTTTCCCCGCGTGACTAGATTTCAACCAATCAAAACACGGCACGTCTTCGGTTTGTTTCTTCCGAAGATGTCGGCGTTACAGTTGCCATAGCAAGGCAAACGCAACCCCACATTTCAGGAGAGAGCGAGCTTCAGCTCCAGGTTTGTGCATACCGGTTTATTTGCCTGCAGCGGAGTCGGAGCGAGGCACCTACCCGTACCAACCCCGTACAGCTCGGCGTAGGTCTAAGCAGTTATATCGCCTGGTACGTTAACGGTCCTTGAAGAATATAATGGATGTTTTCAGGAATGTTCTGGTATTTTTATGGCTGGCAGTACTTGGCAAACGTATCAAAGGTATGTGGTATGTGGTATTTGATATAGCACGCTTTGAAAATAATTTAGTACTCAACAGATCTTGGGGAATACACATATTCATGCAAATACATGTAGGCCTATAATCAGTACATGGAAAAATTTGCTAAAATTAACACTCACTTATAACTGTCAATGTCGCGTATCGTATACCTATTCGGTTGTGATGGCATTACGTACGGGAGACCCAAGGAACAGAAACAGTTTCCCAGAGCACGCGGTTCAGGCTTACAATTATACTTCAATGTGTCTGTCTGGTTTGATTAAATTCAGGTAAGAACGTCGGGATATTGTCTTTAGAAAATCAGTATTTCAATTCTTCAGAGTCCTTTTTTATTAGTTCAGGCAGAAAAAATGTAAAACAGACTTGATGATACATGCCGGTTTATTGGAGGAAATATCCAGCGTACGTTTTGTTTTTATTATTTTCTGCGATAGTACCATACTTTGGTTTTTGTCAAAGTACAGAATAAGTGTTATTATTTTTTGTAACTTTTATTTCATGCGTTAAAATACACTCTGTCCTTTTTGATATAGCAATTCCGTGCATGATAGGACAGGAACCAGACCCCCAGTCACGCAACCGATATCGCTGGGTGATTCCCGAACCAGATCCTTGCCTGTGTACCGGAGTTCAAGTGGGTGGGTACGTCAGCCGGACGCCTTACAGACCCTTCAATGTGACTTACTATAACACATTTCTGCGTAGCAACGACTCGGATGAAATTCAGCAATGGCTGAAACGTCCTGGTAAGCTTGTTAAACATTATTTTACCGTCCAAGATATGCAGTGTATCCCAGAAAAAAAACCCGAGACTTATCGATGTTTAATACTTGTTGCTCAAAATTGATATTAAAATATGATTCGACATTGATAAATCTCGGTTTCGTTTATTCTTGGACACCCTGTATAGAGTAATGGTGAGGAGAAAATATAAACAGATTTCAGAACTGGTGTGTCTTTTGCTATTACGTGTTCATTGAAATTGTCGCAGAAGTAGCAGCTAGTGGACTTGTAGGATCGGACCTGCCCGGATCAGTCAGGAACGATCCGGAGTGGACTGAACTCGACTGGCTGTTTCTGCGACTGTTTCTGGTGATAGTTCTGGTTCTGATTCTAGTTCGGCTTCTGGCTCTAATTCTGGTTTCGGTTCTTGCTCCATTGTTCTCTCTTTCTTTCTTTCTATCCTATTTTTTTTCTTTTTGATCATTTTGTTTTGCTTTGCTTTTGCTATATTGTATAATTTTATTTTCGTACATGATTTTGTGTAATCTTTTAAATGTTTGGTTCGATTCATTTAGGTGGCAGTCGTTGCTCCCATGGCGAGCCTCTTGGCATGGATGATGGTCGCATCCCTGATGCTAGTATCACAGCCTCAACCTTTTGGGGTGATGAAGAGGCCATTTGCTCTCCTAGAAGGGCACGTCCTAGTACATCAGGTGAAACACTTTGCCAATCCGAAATCTTTCATCCCGATGCTACTATTTTAAAATTATTATTATTTTGTTTTTAAAGGGCCAATCTTCAAGAAAATTCCCAGCCAAATCGATTAATCGATTGGCTGATTGATTGAATGACTGACTGTTTAAATTGACTGACTCTCCAAGTCCTGGACTGAAGTATTAGCTGACTAGCCAAATGAATGATCGAATGATTAATTAATAAGCTACCGATTGATCGATTGAGTAATCTATTCATCGAGTAATCGGCCGATCAATCGCTTAATTTCCAGCGCAACTTCTAGTAATTCATCGATTGAGTTTTGATACTTTGGTAGCATACCAAAACAGAAATCTTAACAGATTTACCTATAACTTACAGGATATAAAGATGGTGATGGGAGAAACATACCGTTACAATTTGTCTGCCTGAAATGATGTATTTACCCGGAAAAGAGTAAAACCAGTGACCAAAATGATTTTTGATCTTTTAAAGATATAAAAGAGAAAGTTTTTCACTGTTTTTTCAAAAAGTGGGCACCGTGTTGGACTGAAATTTTTACAGATGACTGTTACTGTATCTACTTCGATATTTGTGCCTATGAACCTGTATTTCTTTGACTAATACCAATGTGATATTCCCTTTAATTTCCTATTAATCTTCATCGCCATCCGATGAATGATCGCGATTTTCAGATTATGGGATGAATTTGATCGATCTAGAATTTGTCTTTTTACCTATACCCGCCAGCTTCTGCGCGTAGCCGATGGCTTATTGTGTGATTTGATCTCACAGAACGAGTCAGTTTACCTGGATTTTACTCGATTTCAATCGAAAATCAGATTGTCTCTTATTCGTGTCATTGATGGATGAACAGGTTATGCTGCTGCTTGGTGTGCTCGGGTTGGGGATTCAAGTCCGTGGATTCAGGTTGAAATCGGTACCAAGGTCTACTTCACTGGACTGATCACTTATGGCAGACGCAGCAGCAGTCCTGACGACCCTTTTTACCAATGGGTGACCAAGTACAATGTCGAGTACAGCGATGATGGTCAATCCTGGGATGATGTGACTGATGCAGATGGGACAGCATACCAGGTTAGTTTAATACGATAAGGGTGGAGAGGGAGGGTACATCTTATCTCTGCCCGTCATTTTCGGACTTCTTTAATACGGCATCCTTGTTTCACCTCTACGATAGTCTTGCTTCCATCCGTCACACTCAATCTCGTCCGTTCGTAACCTCCGTGAGTCTTTTCAACCCGAGCTAGTTTAAAACTGAGATCCTCGAAACTAATCTTTGGCAGTCTAATAAGTGCTAGTTTTTGTTGTCATTCTCATTCCCAGTTCACCGGTAATTCTGACCGAGACACCGCAGTGACCGCTCTATTCCCAAGGATCGTGCACGCCAGATTCCTTCGCATTCTACCCACTGCATGGTATACATATTGCAGCATGCGTTTCGAGGTACTGGGCTGCTCTAAATGAGGCATGAAAAGTGAAATGTTTTCAAAAATTCAAAATTTCATCACTATTTTAATTGTTCATGGTGTATTTATCGTTTCAATGTTTTATTGCAGTTGTGAGTTTAGGTATCGAATTATGAGTTCAATACGATAAAAAGAAAGTCATGAGCAAAAGTTATCAAGTTGGAATCTCAGCGGGATTTTTTTTCACCCTTTCACAAAAGTTAATGTCGAAATGTTAGGCCCTCCTAATTCGAAGAAAACTGATAAACAATATGTACAGTCAGTCACAAGGTTTTGCTTTTCAAATAACATAAATAACCGTAAATAGTCAGCGCAAATTCTGACAAAATGTTCACGCTTCAGACGCTTTACAAATAGAAAAGCTTATACAAACTTAAAAATGAAATAACTATACTAGTAATCAAGAGCTGGATTTAAAATAGGCACACGACTATAACAAACATGGAAAATAATTGTCTAAACTCCACGACGAAAGAGGAATCTATATTAAATCATAAAAAACCTCCGAAAATAAAACTCGTCAAACTAATGCAGAATTTAAGATAAAGACTAAAAAATCAGTATGCATAAATAAAACAGAATTAAGAAATGCTGTTAAAATAAACACTCACAGCTGTGAAAGTGTCAACATTTATCAAGCGGAATCAATTTACAAATTTAAACCATCAGCGAATATCACGTAGATTTTAATATGTGGAATAACTGTTATTAAATGGAAGATAGAAATTATGAAGTTAATAAACAAGTGGGTCTTTAAACGTTAAATCTAAAATCATATCATAATTGTATTAATATCATAATCATTATCTATTGGTGGACATTAAAACAGATATATGCCATATGATTATAGAAGAGAGACATAGGATTGTAGACATGGCTCGTTGTAACGGGTCTTTCTTGGTATTGTGATCGTTATAATGAGAGTCCTGCGTGATGCCTGCGTAATAGTGATATGCATAATGTGGTATTGTAAAGTACATTATCGTACTTATTTTTCACTGCTTTTGAATGTAATGGTTAAAACTATTACATCCGAAGTAATCCCCATCAATGGTTGCTATTGGTATAGTACATTGGTTGTTATGTGTATAGTATAATAACGTCATTGAGCGCCTTTCTAGTGCAAATGACAACATCTTGTGACGCATTCTGAACCATTCACGGCATAATCTATGTATAATGTATTTATGGGTTAAAAAACATAATTGTTGGCTTATATTAGTTCATTATTATTATTAATGATTTTTCGTCGGGGAGATGAAATTATGCAAATTTGGCTTGCCCTTCAATGACGTATACCAGCAATGCTTACTCAAGTGCTTTGGAGTGCACATAAAAAAACAGTAAGCAGTTCAGTAAGCAGGAGATTTTGGGTTCGAATCCCACCTGAGCCAAAGGCACCCAAAAGCCCTGAGTATTCAATGTTGATATTCGTCATTGAAGGGCAAGCCTAATTTCCATAAGTTTAAACTATATATAAATGCAGACAAAGGTGTATCGTACGTAATGAATAACATTGGTAGTGGTTGTATTGTGAATTGAACGTATTTGTACGTGTTTGATTCCTAATTTGTATGGCTTTGTGGTTTGTCAATTATTATCACTTCCCTGAATGGGATAACCCATTTAAGGTTGATTGGCTATTCGTGTTCGATTACAATATTCATCTACCACGCTAAGGTTCGATCTGTACGGTATCCCGTGATACAAAAGTGGCCAAGTACTGTTCATTACTTTTTACGATGTCCTGTTGTAATAATATTATAGGACATTCAAAATGCGCAGCTACTATATAATTTTGCTCTACTGAGCACTACAAAGGTATTATAGCGCAGGTCACAACCAATATGCGATGTCCCTGTGCGCGCATTACTTGTTGATGATTGCTGATGTCATGTCGTGGACACCGTAGATAGATTGATAAATAGATAAAAAACTTTATTCAATTCCAAAATTGGAAAAATACATGCAGTTGTCAGTCTGTCGGTAAAAACATCAATATTAAGAATAGTGAGACAAAACACAGACAGGGATAAATAGTACAGTAATAAATAATACAACATAACAAAATACATAGGCCTACTAAAAAAAATCTAAGCATAGTTACAAAACTTTAAGAAGATTGTAAAGGATCATACCCATAGAGTCAAGATTAAAATACTGCCGGAATAAAAGTGTTGTTGAAAACCTTATCGTATAAAAAGATCATTATGCAATTTAATGGCCTTGCCTGTAAAAGATGAACGGTATCGGTTCGTGTGTGCAGCCACTGGCCTAAGTCTACCACTGCGCAGTATAATGTTATCCTCAAACTGGCTGTGGAGGGGATGACCAGCATCTCCGCACACCAGTTTGAGTTTATCACGCAGATGTTGGTGGTAGACTGTATCCATTGATGGCGAACACTCCCCGATTATCCTACCAGCTCGATTGATAGTGTCATCAATTACTTTTTTCACTTTCTTGTCAGCATTTCCAGCCCAACATAACAAACAATAAGCACATACACTACGAATAACTGAGTCATAGAATGTCATCTTTATTTCCTTTCTGACATCAAATGTATTAAGTTTCCGTAGACAATACACCGTAGCATCGCTGAGCGATTATGGGCGTTTATGAAACGGAGGCTCAGACTCAGGCTCAGGCTCAGGCTCAGGCTCAGGCCCAGGCTCAGGCCCAGGCCCAGGCCCAGGCCCAGGCTTAGGCCCAGGCTCAGGCTCAGGCTCAGGCTCAGGCTCAGGCTCAGGCTCAGGCTCAGGCTCAGGCTCAGGCTCAGGCTCAGGCTCAGGCTCAGGCTCAGGCTCAGGCTCAGGCTCAGGCTCAGGCTCAGGCTCCAGCTCTGACATCCGCGTGCTGCAAAATATAGGTTGTGGTTTTTCATCGGAGTTGAAACTCTGTTTCTCTTTCCAAACCGGAGAATCTACTTCCGACCCGGATCCAAAAGCCACTATATTTTGATACTCGTTATTTTAGAATGGATTCACGAAATGGAGCCTGAGCCTGAGCCTGAGCCCGAGCCTCAGTTTCGTAAACGCCCTAAGACACCCGCTGCATGCTGAAAGGACAGAATAAATAAAACAAAAACATTTATTACAAAAATAGAGCATTTGAATAGTGAATGAAGAATATATGGCATTTCGGTAACCGATCTGAGACCTATCATCAACTGGATTTGAAAAACGAACGGCAAGGCGTGCCAAGAAAAACAGACAAACAGCCTGACAGGAAAGACGGGAAGACAGCCAAACAGACACCATGCAGCCTGACAGTTCGATCGACAGCCAGACAAGCTATCAATTAGACAGAAAAAAAATGAACCCTAAAACAAAAAAAGGAAATCAACACAAAAACAACTGGCATACAATCCTACATACAAACACTATAAATATGCACATGATTGTATGTGGTATATTATTCCAATGATATAGTAATTCTAGATCCTCTCATGACAGTGCTGTACTGCCTATAATCTATTCACTGCGTGCAGCAATCAAGATTCTCGGTCGGCATATTAGGCCATAAAAAAAAAATTGTTGTATTGGCGTAACCCGCCCGACCCAAAAATATGCCCCGACCGTAAACATTTTTAACCAAAAAATAAAAAAATAAAAAACTAAAAATAAAAATCGGGGAAAAAAATAAAATAAAATAAAATAAATCGCAAATTTGTATGCAGATTAAAAGCTTAAAAGGAGCAAAAGATGGAAACCAGACTGGAAAAAGTTGTTATGTCATTTCTTGTCTTTATTTGACAAGTCAAATACTGTGATATACAGGGGAAAAAGCATTTAATACCCCAGGAAAAATTAAATAAAAAAAAAGAAAAGCCGGCCGCCCTACCCTATTTTCCAAACCTCTGTTACGCCAATACAACAATTTTTTTTATGGCCTTATTGACGTGCAGTTACTGTGTGAAAAGAAAAGTTCCGAGTGCAATGTTCACACGCTGTATAGCATGTACAGTAACACCGAAAGGGTATGATTTAAAGATCAAGAGCATAATTGGTTTGCTGAGTTTTTGTTACTGCTACTTCTGCTGCTGCTGCTTGTGCTGCTGTTGTTGTTGTTGCTGTTGCTGTTGCTGTTTTGGTTGTTTTTGTTGTGGTTGTGGTTAATTGTTGTCATAATCTTTTTTTTATGACAGAATTTCAGATTGAGGTATTTCATAGATTTTCATAATGCCAACATTATTAAATCCGCGTAGCTTTTCACGGCACAACTGAATAAATGTTCTGTGTATATGGAGGTAGGTTCGTGAAACATTCTGTACCATACCCTTACAATCCATAAACACAAAATTTCACCACCGACCTCCTACCCACCTCCATCATGAAAAACCCCTAACCTTTTCTTGAAAGCATGATAGTGGAGCCAAGCGCACGAGCTATCTTATAATGAAAATTGCAATCAATATCACAAGCGTGTTGGCAATTAAGTGGCAAATTCATGTAATGCAAAATATATAATCTGTTTTTTTTTCTGTTTCACAGACGAGACCGTCTTCATGCAAATTTATCTCCCCCCCCCCCCCCCCCTGTGACTAGATTTCAACCAATCAAAACAAAGCACGTCTTCGGTTTGTTTCTTCCGAAGATGTCGACGTCACAGTTGCCATAGCAAGGCAAACGCAACCCCACATTTCAGGAGAGAGCGAGCTTCAGCTCCAGGTTTGTGCATACCGGTTTATGTGCCTGCAGCGGTGTCGGAGTGAGGCAGCTACCAGTACCAACCCCGTACAGCTCGGCGTAGGTCTGAGCAGTTATATCGCCTGGTACGCTAACGGTCCGTGAAGAATATAATGGATGTTTTCAGGAATGTTCTGGTATTTTTGTGGCTGGCAGTACTTGGCAAACGTATCAAAGGTATGTGGTATGTGGTATTTGATATAGCACGCTTTGAAAATAACTTATTAAACAGATCTTGGGGAATACACATAATCATGCAAATAGTTATATACATGTATATTCAGTACATGGAAAAATTGGCTAAAATTAAACAGTCACTTAACTGTCAATAACTGTCAATGTCGCGTATCGTATACCTATTCGGTTGTGATGGCATTACGTACGGGAGACCCAAGGAACAGAAATAGTTTCACAGAGCACGCGGTTCAGGCTTACACATTATTGTAGTTCGATGTGTCTGTCTGGTTTGATTAAATTCAGGTAAGAACGTCGGGATATTGTCTTTAGAAAATAAGTATTTCAATTCTTCAGAGTCCTTTTTTTTTAGTACAGGAAGAAAAAATGAAAAACAGACTTGATGATACATGCCGGTTTGTTGGGAGGAAATATCCAACGTACGCTTTCATTTTTTGCGATACTTTGGTTTTTGTCAAAGAAATGCAGATTCACGGGCAAAAATATTAAGGAAGATAAATAATTTTCAGTCCCATTGGGTGTCAAATTGTTTTTAGAAAACAGTTCAAAACGCCCACAGATTTTTAAAAACCTTTTCACTGTTACTTTTGATCTTTAAAAGATCAAATTGTTTTTGGTCATTTTGTATTTTTACTCTTTTCTGCATAAATACAGAACTACGTAATGAAAAATTACCATCTTTTTACCCTTTAAAGCTACTATCATACTAAGTTTTTTTTCAAAGAAATACAGATTCATGGGCATCAATATCAAGGAAGATACAGTTACAGTCACCTGTGAAAATTTCAGTCCCATACGGTGCCCACATTTTGAGAAAACAGTGAAGATTTAAAGATCATTACACTTTTTTGGGATAAATACAGCAGTTCAGGCAGAAACGGTATGTTTCTACCATCACCATCTTTATAACCCGTAAGTTATAGGTAAATCTGTGAAGATTCTGATTTGATATTACCAAAGTATGATACTACCTTTAGGTTATATGTAAATCTGTAAAGATTCTTTTTGCCTGATTGTCACTGAGCTGTTTTCAACATGGCAGTGGCAATACATGATTGTGAAGTCTGCCAATGATGTGTACACGGTGGCGTTTATTAATATCAAATAAAGTGTAGACTGTATAATTAAATTTTGCAGCAAACAAGAAGCAAAACAAAACGAACAAACATATACTAACAAACGTCTGTCGCCCGATCAAATAAAGTACAGAATAAGTGTTATTATATTTTGGAACTTTTATTTCATGCGTTAAAATATTCTCTGTCCTTTTTGATATAGCAATTCCGTGCATAATAGGACAGGAACCAGACCCCCAGTCACGCAACCGATATCGCTGGGTGATTCCCGAACCAGATCCTTGCCTGTGCACCGTGGTACAAGTGGGTGGGTACGTCACCCGCACGCCTTACAGACCCTTCAACGTGACCTACTATGACACATTTCTGCATAGCAACGACCCGGATGAAATTCAGCAATGGCTGAAATGTCCTGGTTAGCTTGTTAAACATTATTTTACCGTCCAAGATATGCAGTGTATCCCAGAAAAAAAACCCAGAGACTTATCGATGTTTAATACTTGTTGCTCAAAACTTATATTTAAATATGATTCGACATTGATCAATCTCGGTTTCGTTTATTCTTGGACACCCTGTATAGAGTATTGGTGAGGAGAAAATACAAACAGATTTAAGAAACTGGTGTGTCTTTTGCTATTACGTGTTCATTTAAATTGTCGCAGAAGTAGCACCTAGTGGACTTGTAGGATCGGACCTGCCCAGATCAGTCATCAGGAACGATCCAGAGCGGACTGAACTCGACTGGCTGTTTCTGCGACTGTTTCTGGTGATAGTTCTGGTTCTGATTCTAGTTTGGCTTCTGGCTCTGATTCTGGTTTCGATTCTTGCTCCATTGTTCTCTCTTTCTTTCTTTATATTCTATTTTTCTTTTTGATTGATTGTTTTTGATTTGCTTTGCTATATTGTATAGTTTTATTTTTGCACATGATTTTGTGTAATCTGTTTCATTTTTTGGTTTGATTCTTACAGGTGGCAGCCAGTGCTCCCAAGGCGAGCCTCTTGGTATGGATGATGGTCGCATCCCTAATGCTAGCATCACAGCTTCATCTTTCTATGGTTCTGATGAAGCTGTTTGCTCACCCAGAAGGGCGCGTCCTCATACATCAGGTGAAACATTTTGCCAATCCGTGAAATTTCAACCTGCAGATGCTATATTCTTTCAAAATAATTACTATTCTAGAAGGCACCAATCCTCAGGAAAACGCCCAGATTGAATGGATTCATGACTTGAATGATGGATTGGATTAATGACTGATTCACTGTATTGATTGAATGATATAATTATGAACTGATTGATTGACAAATTGACTGATTGATTTCTAGATTCATTGATTTATTGACGGATTGACTGACTGACTCTCCAAGTCCTTGACTGAAGTACTAGCTGACTACCCAAATGAATGATCGATTTATTAATTAATAAGCTACCGATTGATCGATTGAGTAATCGATTCATCGAGTGGCTGATTGATTGAATGACTGACTGTTTAAATTGACTGACTCGCCAAGTCCTGGACTGAAGTACTAGCTGACTACCTAAATGAATGATCGATTGATTAATTAATAAGCTACCGATTGATCGATTGAGTAATCGATTCATCGAGTGGCTGATTGATTGAATGACTGACTGTTTAAATTGACTGACTCTCCAAGTCCTGGACTGAAGTATTAGCTGACTACCCAAATGAATGATCGATTGATGAATTAATAAGCTACCGATTGATCGATGGAGTAATCTATTCATCGAGTAATCGGCCGATCAATCGCTTTCCAGCGCAAATTATAGTTATTCATCGATTGAGTTTTGATTTCTTCCCTTGAAGGTAGTATCATACTTTGGTAGCATACCAAAACAGAAATCTTCACAGATTTACCTATAACTTACAGGGTATAAAGATGGTGATGGTAGAAACATAACGTTACAATTTGTCCGCCTGAAATGATGTATTTATCCGGAAAAGAGTGAAACCAGTGTCCAAAATGATTTTTGATCTTTTAAAGATAAAAAAATAAAAGAGAAAAGACGTAAGAAATACTGTGGTCGTTTTTAAATGTATTCTCAAAAAGTGGGCACCGTGTTGGACTGAAATTTTGCTCGATTTCAATGGGAAACCAGATTGTCTCTTATTCGTGTCATTGACTGTTGAACAGGTTTTGCTGCTGCTTGGTGTGCCCAGGTATGTGATTTACATCAGTGGATTCAGGTTGACCTCGGTATCAAGGTCTACTTCACTGGACTGATCACTTATGGCAAACGCGACTACACCCAATGGGTGACCAAGTACAATGTACAATACAGCGATGATGGTCAATCCTGGGATGATGTGACTGATGCAGATGGGACAGCATACCAGGTTAGTTTAATACGATTAGTGCGGAGAGGGAGGGTACATCTTATCTCTGCCCATTATTTTCGGACTTCTTCAATACGTCATCCTTGTTTCACCTCTACGATAGTCTTGCTTCCATCCGTCACACTCCATCTCGTCCGTTCGTAACCTCCATGAGTCTTTTCAACCCGAGCTAGTTTAAAACTGAGATCCTCGAAACAAATCTTTGGCAGTCTAATAAGTGCTAGTTTTTGTTGTCAATCTCATTCCCAGTTCACCGGTAATTCTGATCGAGACACCTCAGTGACCGCTCTATTCCCAAGGGTCGTGCACGCCAGATTCCTTCGCATTCTACCCACTGCATGGTATGGACATATCAGCATGCGTTTCGAGGTACTGGGCTGCTCTAAATGAGGCATGAGAAGTGAAATGTTTTCAAAAATTCAAAATGTAATCACTATCTTAATCGTTCATGGTGTATTTATCGTTTCAGTGTTTTATTGCAGTTGTGAGTTTAGGTATCGAATTATGAGTTCAATACGATAAAATAGAAAGTCATGAGCAAAAGTTATCAAGTTGAATATCAATACAGCTCAGATTTGGCAGGGCCTGGCGTTTCAACTTTTAATCACAGCGGGAATTTCTTTCAGCCTTTTACAAAAGATAATGTCGAAATGTTAGGCCCTGCTAATTCGTAGAAAACTGATAAACAATATGTACAGTCAGTGACAAGGTTTTGCTTTTCAATAAACATAAATAACCATAAATAGTCAGCGCAAATTCTGCCAAATTTTTACGCTTCAGACGCTTTACATATAGAAAAGCTTATACAAACTTGAAAATGAAACAACTAACTAGTAACTAGTAATCAAAAGCTAGATTTAAAATAGGCACACAACTAAAAAAAAATGGAAAATAATTGTCTAAACTCCACGAAAGAGGAATCTATATTAAATCATAAAAACCTCCGAAAATAAAACTCGTCAAACTAATGCAGAATTTTTAGATAAAGACTTAAAAATCAGTATGCATAAAGAAAAAAGAAAACATTAAGAAACCCTGTTAAAATAAACACTCACAGCTGTGAAAGTGTCTACATTTATCAAGCGGAATCAATTTACAAATTTAAACCTTCAGCGAATATCACGTAGATTTTAATATGTGGAATAATTACAAATAGGGTATTAGGGAGACACGTTAGCATCTAAAAGTGGACATTAGGAGACATCGTGACTAAGGGAGACTTTTCGATGTCTCCCAAATTCAATGTCTCCCTAAGGTACCAGCTACCTTTTAAAGACATATTTTTATTGTCCATATTTTAATAGAAGACAGAGAATGCTCTCAATATGAACATAATGTCAATTTCAAGTTCATTGGTTTGGAGGATGACATAGGTAAGTAAAGTTTGTGCATGACCCTATGGGAAAGTCTCCCTAAGGTCCCATCCTTGGTTAATATAATAACTGTTATTAAATGGAAGATAGAAATTATGAAGTTAAAAAACAAGTGGGTCTTTAAACGTTAAATCTAAAATCATATTATAATTGTATTAATATCATAATCATAATCTATTGGTGGACAATAAAACAGATATATGCCATATGAATATAGAAGAGAGACATAGGATTGTAGACATGGCTCGTTGTAACGGGTCTTTCTTGGTATTGTGATCGTTATAATGAGAGTCCTGCGTATGTGCCTGCGTAATAGTGATATGCATAATGTGGTATTGTAAAGTATATTATCGTACTTATTTTTCACTGCTTTTGAATGTAATGGTTAAAACTATTACATCCGAAGTAATCCCCATCAATGGTTGCTATTGGTATAGTACATTGGTTGTTATGTGTATAGTATAATGACGCCATTGAGCGCCTTTCTAGTGCAAATGACATAATCTTGTGACGCATTCTGAACCATTCACGGCATAATCTATGTATATGTATGTATGGGGTTAAAAAACATAATTGTAGGCTTATATTAGTTCATTATTATAATTAATGATTTGTCGTCGGGGAGATACAATTATGCAAATTAGGCTTGCCCTTCAATGACGTATACCAGCAATGCTTACTCAAGTGCTTTGGGGTGCACATAAAAAACAGTAAGCAGTTCTGTAAGCAGGAGATTTTGGGTTCGAATCCCACCTGAGCCAAACGCACCCAAAAGCCCTGAATATTCAATGTTGATATTCGTCAGTGAAGGGCAAGTTTAAAGTATAGATAAATGCAGACAAAGGTGTATCATACATGTACGTAATGAATAACATTGGTGGTGGTTGTATTGTGAATTGAACATATCTGTGCTTGTTTGATTATTCATTTGTATGGCTTTGTGGTGTGTCTCAATCATTTTCACTTCATTGGTTATTCAGTGGTATTTCATCTCTATGCTTCAATACAATATTCATCTACCAGGCCAAGGTACGATCTGTACGGTGTCCCGTGATGCAAAAGTGGCCATGTACTGTTCATAAATTTTTACGATATCCGTAGGTACTACATGTATATCAATTTGCTCTACTGCGCATTATATATCGCAGATCACAACCAATGTGTGATGTCACTGTACTGAGCGCGTATTACTGGTTGATAAATGATTGCTGGTGTAATGTCGTGGACACCGTAGCGTAGCTGAGCGATTACGTGCGTCTACGAAACGGTGCTCATGATCAGGCTCACGCTCCAGCTCTGACATTAAGATATGGGAACCTTTTCTAGAACAGGCTCCCATATCTTACGTGACGAAATCACACAGATTTGTCTGCTGCCCCCATTAACGAAATTCAGAGAATCTGAATTTTGGAGAGCTGGCAGTTTGAGACAAAAATCATCTAAAAAGACTCTCTTTCTGTGCTCAGTGTGAGGTAATATTTTTGTCCTCATATCAAGTTATTTAAGGATGCTAGTTCTAACAAATGAAGCGAGGTTAGTTGAGTGTTGAACATCCTCTTTATAAATCAAGAGCAGCATTGGTTGTCCAAGTTGTTGGTGTGGTTGTGGTTAATGCCAACATTACAAACCGCGCAGTTTTTTACGGCATTACTGAATATATTTTCTGTGTATAGGGAGGTATGTTCATTAGCAATTCTGTACCATACCCTTAAAATCCATAAACACAAATATTCACCACTGCCCTCCTACCCACCTACACCATGAAAAGCCCAAACCTTGGCAAGAGTTCTTGTAATTGATTTGCCGGAAACCTAGAAACTCGACACAAAGCGCGAGATCTACCTGTGCCACATGAGGGAAATTGCAATCGATAATCACCGCCGTGCTGGCAAGTGGCATATTCACAATGCCCAATATTCCGTTTCCTCCCGAGGACCCATTCATTGCTGGTAAATATGTTTCCGGCAAATACTTCCTTCCATGCTCGCAATCGAAAAGGCAATTCAAATTTTGCTGTTTCACGTTTTCCCCGCGTGACTAGATTTTAACCAATCAAAAAACTGCACGACTTCCAGCTTCTTTCTTCCGAAAATGTTGGCGTCATAGTTGCCATAGCAACGCAATTCCAACCCAAAATTTCAGGGAAGAGCGAGCATAAGCTCGAGGTTTGTGCATACCGGTTTATTTGCCTGCAGCGGTGTCGGAGCAAGGCAGCTACCCGCACCAACACGGTTCAGCTCGGCGTAGGTCTGAGCCGCAACGCCTGGCCTGGCCAGTCCGTGAATAATGGATGTTTTCAGGAACGTTCTTGCATTTTTGTGGCTGGCAGTACTTGGCAAGCGTATCAAAGGTATGTTGGTATGTTATCTAACACGCACTTATTATCTTGGGGACATCATACACAATGTATTCTAAAATAGTAATGACATATAATCAGCACATGCGAAAATTGGCTAAAATTAACATTCAAAATCCACAGAAAGTGTCACTGTCGCGTATCGTAAAGCTACAAGTTATTATTCAGTGGCGATGGCATCATGGGATGGAATCTCAAGGAACATGACCAGTTTCTCAGAGCACGCGGTTCATGATTAGTTCGATATTCCTGTCTTATAATTTGACAAAAATCAGCTACAGAAAAATGGGGGTTTGTTTCGAAAAACTCAGTATTCCTCTGTTGTTTTGGGGGGCCTTTGACGCATTTAGAACGAGGTTATGGACCCGTGTGTTGATGTTATAACTCGCAGCACGGTCCAGGCAGGTACGTACGATCCCATGCACTGCATGCCGAGGAGTTTCATACGAGACCGCGCGGTCTGCTATTTGACTAAGCAACCTTTCCCCGTCGCTTTTTGTTTGGCTTCTCCGAGCAAGCCTCGGAATCATTTCGAGTAATATATAAAATTCATTTTATGCCCGTTAAATCTTTTTGTGTTATTGAATTAATGTAGGCTATGTCAATGAAATCATTTCTTGTTCCCAAAATGATATTTTTTGTGTTATTCAAGTGGATATTGTTTCGTGCCCTCGAAATCGTTTCGTGCCCCAAAATTCTTTTCGTGCCCTTAAAATCATTTTGTGTCTTCAAAATCCTTCAGTTGAAAAAATTTCGTGAACTCGACAAAATCTTTCGTCAACATGAAAACAATTTCATATTCTCGAAAACATTTCATGATATCGAAAATATTTCGTGTAATCCACAAACAATTTTGTGAACTGGAAAACAAGCTGTGAATAACTCGAAAACATGTCGAGAATAACTCTGAAAAGTCTTGTTTAAAATAGACAGACGGATTCGCCTAATTCAGTAATTGTTTATGTTTTGCCGATGATTTTTCCATCGTGTATCGCGTTCCTGGAATTCTCATGTGGCAGCTGCCACATTATTTAGTCACAGCTACGAGTACCAGTCGAAGACCATTGGTGTGCCATCATCCTTCTTACATTTGAAGTGTGTATATGCACAACTTTGACCTTATTTTGTTTTCCCGATAATTAACCTCAATTACACGATATATTTCTGATTTTTTTACAAACATTTTTATAAAGTGTTCTAGAGACGTTGTGTTATACTCTGGAATATTAATAAAAGAAATTTTGAAGCCGGCGTGTTCCTTTAATACCAAATACCAACGTGTATAATGTAAAATCGGGCAACGATTGTTTGTAATTGAAGAATCCTTTTTAATATAGGTTTTCCCCATTCATTTTCGGCAAATGAGCTGACAATTTAAACGCTGCGTCATTCCATTTCGCGTGGAACTGCAGGGCAACTCAAAATAGTCATTCGATTTTACTTCATGTGCAAGCAAATGTAGTTAAGTGTCAAGCGAATAAAAACAATCGCTTTTCAATTTAAAATTACATTAGAACAGCATTCAAATTCGAAACGGCTTTTGATATAACGTGCTAAATTGAATGCCGATTTTGCATGGCTAAACTGAACGACTAATGAATTTAATTGAATGCAATATGCTATATACAAATGCGGATGCATCAAAGTGAAATCGAGTGGCGGTTTCAGCCGATGAGGTAAAATGCAACACGAATGCGTGAAAATGAAATTGGCTGCTCATTTCCGAAAATTACCGGGAAAACCTATAAGTATATAACCAGTACATGCAAAGATTGGCTTATATTAACACTCCAAAATAATCAGCAAAGAAATCGTATACTTACAAAATAATCAGTGGCGACGTAGGTGTCGATTTTTTGTCATGATTGGGGGGGGGGGGTGTGATTGGTGATATGGTGTCCTCTGCGAGGGACCGAAGCGACCGAGCGGGGGGGGGAGGTTGATGGCGGGTGATACCCCCTCCAAATCCAGGGACTTAAAAAAAAAAAAAAAAGAGTCGGAAAGTGTCATTTTAGAGCATTTAAGAACGATATTGAGAAGAATTAAACATAGTTTTTAATGCGAAGACTTACAAAAAAAAACAAGGATCTTGAAATAATATTAAAAAAAAAACTTTCAGGGGATGATAATACACGCCATATCCCCATCTCAATTTCTTTTTTTCTTTTTTTTTAGGGGGGATATATTCCCCCCGGGATTGACTCCCATGAGTGGCGATGACATTACGAGAGGGAGACCCAACATGAACAGTTTTCCAGAGCCCCTGGTCCAGGGTTTAGTTCGATGTTCCTGTCTGATTTTGATTAAAATTCGGTTACGAACTTTGGGATATGGTCTTACAGGTACAGTAATTATGTATATAGGATTGTTTTCCCAAACAGAAATGTTCACATATTTACGCATTTATTTTGACTGTTGTACACAGTGGCGCTTATTAATATCAAATACCAGTGTAAACATACCAAGAAAAAAAAATAAAATAAAAGTTGGCAGTTAACAAGAAGCAAAACAAAACGAACAAACCAACTTCTAACTAGACCTGTGTTTGTAGCAACAAACACTGAGCTGTTTCGCGTATGTTTTATAAAATGTAAAAAACAAACGTACACAATTGGCCCAGGACAGAGAAATAGTTTATCAGCGGTGTCTTTATTGTTTTTAACAACTACATGTACATGTATCAGGAACGTCGTCAGTCGTCCATCAATACACGTATACAGAATCATAAACACCATGAGAAACACAGAAATGGCCGAGTCTACTATATGCCAACCCGCGTAGTATGTATGGTTGTGCATATGAGTTGTGAAAACAGCAAAATGACTGATTTTCTAGCTCGCCGTGCTCCGTTCACGTGTATACAATTGGCCCACTACCACGGATAGCCATATCAGCAGTCCAAGAAGTTCCAAAGCACGTGTTTTGTGTTATGTTTGACTCTAAATGGCAAAATTAATTATTCAAAAAAATTAATAAAAAATCAGGCGATAACGTAATCGTGACGTCACTTCACAGTAGGGATACTAATACCATTTCCTACCAACCCACCAAGTTTCATTACGATCGGATGTTCGCTTATATGCGTTTCTGGGAAAAAATGGCAAAATTAAATATTCACAAATCAATAGAAAATCAGCCGATGACGTCATCGTGACGTCACTTCACATTTAGGATACTAGTACCATTCCCTACCTACCCACCAAGTTTCATCACCATCGGATATTCCCTTATATATGAATCTGAAAATCGGCTTTTTGATGACGTCATCATGACGTCACCACTTTTTGATATTTTATGGCACGTGCCTATAGCCCAACAAACATTTTACCGAAAGAATTTCGAAAATACGATTTGTCGTTCATGAGATATAAAGAAAAGGTCCAAAAATTTAATAATTCGTATAAAATCACACGATGACGTCATCGACACGTGACTGCAATTTTTGTCTATAACACGTCCCCATATACTTGCATACCAAGTTTGAGTTGCATCGGACTTGCCGTTCCGGAGATAAAGAGCCCTAAAATTTGCACTTTTATGATGACGTAATTGTGCACGTGATGACGTCACGATGACGTACTTACGCGGGACACTATTCGGGGTGGTGGTCTTACTATGTGCCAAGTATAAAGTTGATCGGAATTGGCATAATGGTAGAAGTGGCTCTTAGAAAACCCCTGTGTTATGTCTATGGGAAAAAAGTGGAAAAAGAAAAAAAAAAAAAAAAGGAAAAAAGAAAAAAAAAAATTACAAAAACAAAAGCTGTTCCGCCGCATGCGAAACAGCTAATAAGCGTCGGTAGCCCTATCAATCAAAGTGAAGAATAAAGGTCATTTTCTTTTTTTTTAGTTGAACTTTTAATTTGACGTCGTAAATTTCATTTTATGTCACTATCTCATTTTTGATAGCAATACCGTGCATAATAGGACAGGAACCAGACCCCCAGTCACGCAACCGATATCGCTGGGTGATTCCCGAACCAGATCCTTGTCTGTGTACCGTGGTACAAGTGGGTGGGTACGTCACCAGGACGCCTTACAGACCCTTCAATGTGACCTACTATGACACATTTCTGCATAGCAACGACCCGGATGAAATTCAGCAATGGCTGAAATGTCCTGGTAAGCTTGTTAAACATTATTTTACCGTCCAAGATATGCAGGGTATCCCAGAAAAAAAACCCCGAGACTTATCGATGTTTAATACTTGTTGCTGAAAATTGATATTCAAATATGTTTCGACATTGATAAATCTCGGTTTCATTTATTCTTGGACATCCTGTATAGAGTATTGGTGAGGAGAAAATACACTCCGGGCTTGTTGGGCGGTTTTGGGCGCTTTTTGGCGCCAATGCATGCCTTTATCATGACTGGAAAGGTCTTGAAAAAGTAGAATAGAACATTCCACACCAATAAACGGTAAACTTTAGCCGTTTACGTGATAATAACGAAAAGAAAGAAAGTCACGTGATTTCCTGAGTCAACATTTTGACTCAGGAAATCACGTGATCATTGTGATAGATCCATTTCAGTCGTTTAAAAGCTTTTTAACTATACAACATTTTTTGATAACTTTTTGTTTAATCACTTTTTTTTAACCAAAACAACTTAAGATTTGACCTAAGTGTTCCCTTTTTTAAATGAGGAATTTCTAACGCGAACAGGCAAAATAAATACATGCCAAATTAATTTCTTCATAAAAGTCCGGTCACTACGGGTGCATTATCACCTCTGCAGACACAGCGCGTGGGGGCTTGCGACGCATTCAGCCCGAGGCATGGGCCCGTCATGTTCGGTCCGATCCATCCACGCACGGACGTTCGAGTAGTATTTTTCAAGCGAGACCGCGCGGCATGAAAGTTGGCTGAGTCACTCACCCGGTCCCCGTTGCATTTGTTTTTGTTTTTTTTGGTGGGATTTTCGAACGGAACGGGAAAGCCTGGAGATAATTTCTTGTCATACATGAAAATCATTTCATGCCCTCAAAATCTTTTGTGTCATTATAAAAATTATATTTTGTCTATTCATGTGGAAATCGTTTCGGTCCCTCGAAACATAGAGCTAGGAACAGATCGAAATTGTTTCATCGATCATGCCCCAAAATCCTTTCGTCAAAAACACTGCGTCAACTCGCAAACATTGCGCCAACTCGCAAACATTGCACCAACTCGCAAACATTCCGCCAACTCGCAAACATAGCGCCACCTCGCAAACATTGCGCCAGCTTGCAAACATTGCGCCAACTCGCAAATATTGCGACAACTCGCAAACATTGCGCCAACTGGATAACATCGAGTCGACTCAAATACATTGCGTCAACTCAAAAACATTGCATCAACTCAAAACATTGTGTCAACTTCGAAACATTTTGTGAATAATTTTGAAAAGCCTTATTTTTTTCAACAGGTTTGTTTTGTCGTTTTGCCAATGATTTTTGCATTGTAAACAGCTTGAACGTACGTGTATCGCGTTCCTGGAATTCTTAAACGGCCGCTGCAGCATTTGGTCACAGCTACGAGTACCAGTCTAAAACCATTGGTGTGCCACATCCTTCTAACACTTGTTACGGCTGGAAATGCGTATACGCTAACCTTTGACCTTATTTTGATTTCCGTTAATTAACCCTAAGTAAATGACTTTTTTCTGATTTTTTTTTCACGAAAACCTTCATCCAGTGTTCTAGAAATATTGTGTTATACTCTGCACTCTTCATTTTTTTTGGACTTTGAGGCCGGCGTGTATCTTTAAGTGTTTATTGAAATTGTCGCAGAAGTAGCAGCTAGTGGACTTGTAGGATCAGTCAGGAACGATCCGGAGCGGATTGAACTACAGTTTCTGGGACTGTTTCTGCTTCTGGATCTCGTTCTCTCTCTTATTCTGGTTTCGGTTCTTGTTCCATTGTTCCCTTGCTCTTTATTTTTTTCTTTCGGCTCCCCACTCCCCCCTCCCCCACCCCATCCCACCCATTCCTCCTACCTGTATCCCTCTTAATTACGTGCTCTCCTTTCTAGGGTTTACTTTAACTTTATTCACGACCTCATTATCACTTCTGGTATCGGGTTTGTCAATTTTTACCTAGCCCTTTTGTGTTATATACAGTGTTTACATTATGCCTATTTTGCATTGGTTTTCATATTTGTTTGAATAAAATTCCAGTTGAAAAGTCAAGTCTGTCTTTCTTTCTTTCCTTCTTTCTTTCTATTCTTCCTTTTTGATTGAGTGTTTTTTGCCATGTTTTGCTTTATTTGTTTAATTTTATTTTCGTTAATTATGATTTTGTGTAATCTGTTTCATTTTGTGGGTTTGATTTGGTTTGGATACAAATACATCATTTTGTTTCCTTTACAGTTGGCAGACGGTGCTCCCAAGGTGAGCCCCTTGGCATGGAGGATGGTAGCATCCCTGATGCTAGCATCACAGCTTCATCTTTCTTTGGCTCTGATGAAGCTTTTTGCTCACCCAGAAGGGCGCGTCCTCATACATCAGGTGAAACATTCTGCCAATCCGTGATATTTCATCCTGCAGATGTTGCTATATACTTTCAAAATAATTACTATTTTAGAAGGCACCAATCCTCAAGATAATTCCCAGTTTAAATCGATTTATCGATTGATTGATGGATTGGAGGACTGACTGATTCACGTATTGATTGAATGATAGATAGATTGATTGACAGATTGACTGGCTCATTTCCCATTAAATAAATGATTGATTGATCAAATAAGCTACCTAATTGATCGATGGAGTAATTGATTCATCGAGTGATCGGGTGATCAATTTCTTTCCCGTGCAATTTATAGTAATTCATTGATTGGTTAATTTTCTATTGATTAAGAGATCAATTAAATAATGGTTACATCAGCCAGCTGGAAAGAGTTTGGGTTCTTAGTTTAAATTTCGCGATAATACTAGGAGTCCACTGGGCCTTGTCTTTACCACACCAACCTACCCAACTGCCTCTGCGAGAAGCCGTTGGTTTATCAGTTGACTGATTTTATCACCGGGATTGTACTCGATTTCAATCGAAAACCAGATTGTCTCTTACCCTTGTTATTGATGGTTGAACAGGTCATGCTGCTGCTTGGTGTGCCGAGGTATGTGATTTACATCAGTGGATTCAGGTTGACCTCGGTACCAAGGTCTACTTCACTGGGCTGATCACTTATGGCAGACGTAGCAGTCCTGACGACCAATGGGACCAATGGGTGACCAAGTACAATGTCCAGTACAGAGATGATGGTCAATCCTGGGATGATGTGACTGATGCAGATGGGACAGCATACCAGGTTAGTTTAATACGATAAGGGTGGAGAGGGAGGGTACATCTTATCTCTGCCCATCATTTTCGGACTTCTTTAATACGGCATCCTTGTTTCACCTCTACGATTGTCTTGCTTCCATCCGTCACACTCAATCTCGTCCGTTCGTAACCTCCATGAGTCTTTTCTACCCGAGCTAGTTTAAAACTGAGATCCTCGAAACAAAATCTTTGGCAGTCTAATAAGTGCTAGTTTTTGTTGTCAATCTCATTCCCAGTTCACTGGTAATTCTGACCGAGACACCGCAGTGACCGCTCTATTCCCAAGGGTCGTGCACGCCAGATTCCTTCGCATTCTACCCACTGCATGGAATGAACATATCAGCATGCGTTTCGAGGTACTGGGCTGCTCTAAATGAGGCATGAGAAGTGAAATGTTTTCACAAATTCAAAGTTTCATCACTATCTTAATTGTTCATGGTGTATTTATCGTTCAAATGTTTTATTGCAGTTGTCAGTTTAGGTATCGAATTATGAGTTCAATAGAAAGTCATGAGCAAAAGTTATCAAGTTGAATATCATTACAGCTTAGATTTGGCAGGGCCTGTCGTTTCAACTTTTAATCACAGCGGGAATTTCTTTTTCCTTTCACAAAAGATAATATCGAAATGTTAGGTCCTCCTAATTCGAAAAAAATGATAAACAATATGTAAAGTCAGTCACAAGGTTTTGCTTTTCAAATAACATAATTAACCATAAATAGTCAGCGCAAATTCTGCCAAATTTTCACGCTTCAGACGCTTTACAAATAGAAAAGCTTATATTACAAACTTGAAAGTGAAATAACTAACTATTAATCAAAAGCTGGATTTAAAATAGACACACGACTAAAAAAAAAAAGGAAAATAATTGTCTAAACTCCACGAAAGAGGAATCTATAATAAATCATAAAAACCTCCGAAAATAAAACTCGTCAAACTAATGCAGAATTTTTAGATAAAGACTTAAAAATAAGTACGCATAAATAAAAAAGAAAACATTAAGAAACCCTGTTAAAATAAACACTCACAGCTGTGGAATTGTCTACATTTATCAAGCGGAATCAATTTACAAACTTAAACCATCAGCGAATATCACGTAGATTTTAATATGTGGAATAATTACAAATAGGGTATAAGGGAGACACGTTAGCATCTAAAAGTGGACATTAGGAGACATCGTGACTAAGGGAGACTTTTCGATGTCTTCCAAATTCAATGTCTCCCTAAGGTACCAGCTACCTTTTAAAGACATATTTTTATTGTCCATATTTTAATAGAAGACAGAGAATGCTCTCAATATGAACATAATGTCAATTTCAAGTTCATTGGTTTGGAGGATGACATAGGTAAGTAAAGTTTGTGCATGACCCTATGGGAAAGTCTCCCTAAGGTATCATCCTTGGTTAATATAATAACTGTTATTAAATGGAAGATAGAAATTATGAAGTTAAAAAAACAAGTGGGTCTTTAAACGTTAAGTCTTAAATCATCTTATAATTGTATTAATATCATAATCATAATCTATTGGTGGACAATAAAACAGATATATGCCATATGATTATAGAAGAGAGACATAGGATTGTAGACTTGGCTCGTTGTAACGGGTCTTTCTTGGTATTGTGATCGTTATAATGAGAGTCCTGGGTATGTGCCTGCGTAATAGTGATATACATAATGTGGTATTGTAAAGTATATTATCGTACTTATTTGTCACTGCTTTTGAATGTAATGGTTAAATATATTGCATCCGAAGTAATCCCCATCACTGTTTGCTATTGGTTAGAGTACATTGGTTGTTATGTGTTTAGTATAATGACGCCATTTCAGCGCCTTTCTAGTTCAAATTACATAATCTTGTGACGCATTCTGAAAAATTAATGGCATAATCTATGTATATGTATGCATGGGGTTAAAAAACATAATTGTAGGCTTATATTAGTTCATTATTATTATTAATGATTTGTCGTCGGGGGGATAAAATTATGCAAATTCGGCTTGCCCTTCAATGACGTATACCAGCAATGCTTACTCAAGTGCTTTTGAGTGCACATAAAAATAAGCTGTAAGCAGTACAGTGAGCGGAAGATCTTTGGTTCGAATCCCACCTGAACCAAACGCACTCAAAAGCACTGAGTATGCAATGTTGATATACGTCAGTGAAGGGCAAGCCTAAATTGCATACGTTTAAACTATGGATAAAATGTAGACAAGTGTGTATCGTTAGTAATGAATAACATTGGTGGTGTTTGTATTGTGAATTGAACATATCTGTGCTTGTTTGATTCCTATTTTGTATGGCTTTGTGGTATCTCAATTATTATCACTTCCCTGAATAGGATAAAACAACGACCGAAAATCTTTCTGAGATTTTAAAAGATAAAAAATTAAAGAGAAAAGACTTAAGAAATACTGTGGCTGTTTTCACTGTTTTCTAAAAAACAAACAAATGGGCACCGTATTGTTACTGTATCTGTCTTGATATTTTTGCCCATGAATCTGTATTAACTTTGATAAAAACCAAAGTATGATACTACATTACTTTAAGGTTTATTGGTCATTCAGTGGTATTTCATCTCTATGCTTCAATTGATTATTCATCTACCAGGCTAAGATACGATCTGTACGGTGTCCCGTGATCCAAAATTTGCTATGTACTGTTCATTACTGTTTACGATGTCCTGTTATAATACAAATTGGGCATTCACATTACTCAATTTGCTCTATAATGCGCATTACAAAATAATTTATGTTTAGCGCAGATGTGCGCGTATTACTGGTTGATAAATGATTGCTGGTGTAATGTCGTGGACACCGTAGCGTCGCTGAGCGATTGGCGTTAACGAAACCAGGGACTCAGGCTCAGGCTGAGGCTCAAGCTCTGACATCCATGTGCTGATAATATCGATTGTAGTTTTAAATTGAAGCTGAAACTCTGTTTCCTTTTCAAACCATGACAGAGAATCTATTTCCGAACTGAAGCCATAAAGTCTCTATTTTGATACCCGTTATTTTAGAATGGATTCACGAAATGGAGTCGAAGCCCTGAGACGGAGCCTTAGCCAGAGCCTGCGTTTTGTAAACACCCTATGACACCTGCTGCTGAAATGACAGAATGAATGAAAACGAAACTAAAAATACATTTATCACAAAAATAGAGCATTTATATAATAAATGAAGAATACGGGGCAATTTAAAGTCTGTAGCCGATCTGAGACCAACAACAGAAAGCAACTTGATATGAAGAACGAACGGAAAGACGCGCCAAGAAAAACGGACAGACAGCCCGACTGGAAAGACTGGAAGACAGCCCGATAGCTCGACAGCTCGACAGCCCGACAGTTCGATCGACAGCCAGACAAGCTGTTAAACAGATAAACAAACAATGAACCCTACGATAACAAAATGCAAATCAACACAAAAACAACTAGCATACAAACCTATGTACAAAATATATTCAAATGATCTAGTTCCTCTCATGACAATGCTGCACTGCCCATAATCTATTCACTGCGTGCAGCAATCAAGATCCTTGGTCGGCATATTATTGTGCAGTTACTGTGTGAATAGAATGTGAATTAACACCATGTATCAGACATCTACTTTCTCAAAATGCAGCAGAGCAACTCATTCATGCCTTCGTCACCAACAAACTCGACTTTTGCAATAGCCTGCTCACCGGTCTTCCCCAAAGTACCATTCATCGTTTGCAATTCGTACAAAACGCTGCCGCACGACTTCTTACAAGCTCCAAAAGATCAAATCACATAACTCCAATCCCCAACAAGCTACATTGGTTACCGATCAAATGTAGAATTCAGTTCAAGATCCTCCTTCTAACATTCAAGACACTCCACGGCGCTGGCCCTCTTTATTTAAAGAACATGCTGCAACCCCGCTCTGTCAGGTCGGGTCTGAGGTCAACAAGTCATACCCTCATTGTTACTCGGACTCGGCTGGCCAGTTATGGAGACAGAGCCTTTTCTAGTATTGCACCTAGCTTACGGAACACGCTCCCTGATCATCTAAGACAAGAACATGACATCAATCATTTTCAACAGCATCTTAAAACATTCTTTTTCTCAATGGCTTTTTCATCGTGAACACACAATTGGGTTTTTCGTTTTCCACCTTAGACCGGCGCCTTTGAATGTTTTTTTCAGATCTAGTGCGCCTAATAAGTGCTTTATTATTATTATTATTATTATGTATAACATGCGCAATAGCACCAAAAGAGGGTATGGTTTAAAGGTCAATAGCATCATTGGTTTGCTGAGTTGTTCTTACTGCTGTTGCTGTTGCTGTTTCTATTTCTGTTTCTGTTTCTGTTGCTGTTGCTGTTGCTGTTGCTGTTGCTGTTGTTGTTGTTGTTTCTGTCGTTATCATTTTTATGACAGCATTCCAGAGGAACGTCAACAAAATTCATAGGAATATTGGTCATAATGCCAACATTACAAACCGCGTACATTTCGATAAAACAAATGAATAGATTGTTAGTGTGTACGGGCAATATAGGGATGTTCTTTAGCAATTCTGTACCCTATACCCTTAAAAAGAAAAAAGAAAAAAAGTGCATATTTCTTTATTCCCCACGTCCAACTTGCTGTCCACCTACATCATGAAAAACCCCAAACCTTGACAGTTCTTCAAATTTATTTACCGCCAATTTACCAAGCTACTCCACGCCAAGCTCACGTGCCACATGATACAAATTGCAATTAATATCACCAGCGTTCTAGCTGGCTAATTCATCATGCCAAATTATTCTGTTTCCCTCCAAGAGCCATTCGCTGCTGGAAGAATTGTTTCTGGCAATTACTTTTCCTTCTACACTACTGCAATGGAAAGGATATTTTTCCTGCTTCGCTGACTAGTCCTTCTCATGCATAATTTTCATTTTCCCCATTCTGCACGTCTTTCGACTATTATTTCAACCAATTCAAAACATTGTACGTCTTCCATTGTTTTCTTTCGAAGATGTCGGCGTAATAGTTACCATAGCAATGCAAACGTAACCCCAAATTTCTGGAAAGAGCGAGCTTCAGCTCCAGGTTTGTGCATACCGGGTTATTTGCCATCAGCAGCGGTGTCGGAGCCAGGCAGCTACCCGCACCAACACGGTACAGCTCGGCGTAGCTATACGCCTTGTACGTGAGCGGTCCGTCAAGAATGGAGGTTTTCAGGAAAGTTCTTGCATTTTTGTGGCTGGCAGTACTTGGCAAGCGTATCAAAGGTATGTGGTATGTTATCATAACACGCACTGAAAATAATTTAGTAAACAGATCTTGGGGAATATGCCAAATGATAGTGATAACATAATCAGTACATGCGAACATTTGTTAAAATTATCACTCCAAAATAACTCGCGAAGAAATCTGACCGTCTTCTATCGTATACCTACAATTATTCAGTGGCGATGGCATTTAATAGGCTACGGGAGGGAGAACCATGGAACATCAACAGTTTCCCACCTGGTTCAGGGTTAGTTCGATGTGCCTGTTTCATTTGATTACATTCATTTACGAACGACGATTCATGCCGGTTTGTTGGATGAAATATCCAACGTAAGCATATACATTTTGTATTGATCTGCGACATGCGCACTATTTCATACTTGTTTTGTCAAGGATATGCAGATTCATGGGCAAAAATATCAAGGAAGATACAGTAACAGTCATCTGTGAAATTCCCAGTCGCATACGGTGCCCACTTTTTGAGAAAACAGTGAAAAACGCCCACAGTATTTTAAAAGATCAACATTTTTGTTGTACTCTTTTCTGGATAAATATAGCATTTCAGGCAGAAACATTTTAACGGATGTTTCTACCATCACCATCTTTATACCCTGTAAGTTTTAGGTAAATCTGTGTAGGTTTCTGTTTCGGTATGCTACCAAAGTATACTACTACCTTTAAACACAGAAGTGTCTGCGCGCACAGGATAATTCCTAGTGTGACATTGTAATTGTCGCCTGATTATTGCGAACTAGTCACATAGAGTCTGTTGTTACGTCACTCTTGCCTGATTCTCACTGAGCTGTTTTCACCATTGCAATGGCAATACATGTAAGGTCTGCCAATGCTGTGTACACGGTGGCGCGTATCAATATCAAATACCAGTTTAAACTGTAAACATAATACATCAAATTAAATTTGGCAGTAAACATGAAGCAAAACAAACTTTCGTCCGATCAACCGAAGTAAATATTAAGGGTAATTGTACACTGAACCTCTCTCCTTTTTGATAAAGCAATTCCGTGCATGATAGGACAGGAACCAGACCCCCAGTCACGCAACCGATATCGCTGGGTGATTCCCGAACCAGATCCTTGCCTGTGTACCGTGGTACAAGTGGGTGGGTACGTCACCCGGACGCCTTACAGACCCTTCAATGTGACCTACTATGACACATTTCTGCATAGCAACGACCCGGATAAAATTCAGCAATGGCTGAAATGTCCTGGTAAGCTTGTTGAACATTGACCGTCCCAGATTATAGAGTATTGGTGAGAAGAAAATATAAACGGACATCAGAAACGAGTGTATGTTTAGGATCTTTATGCTCACTGAAATTGTCGCCGAAGAAGGAGCGATTGGATTGGGCCGGATAAAATAGAACCTGCCTGGACCAGACTGTTCTAGTTCTTCATCTGTGCCTGGTTCTATTGTCCTATGGTTGTTGTCCTGTTTGTTGTCTTTATTAAATATTGAAATTTGCTTTGCTAGTTTGCTTGCTATTTTGCATGATTGCATTTTCGTATTTTCGATGTTCGATTCTTACAGGTGGCAGCCAGTGCTCCCATGGCGAGCCTCTTGGCATGGATGATGGTCGCATCCCTGATGCTAGCATCACGGCTTCAACCTTTTGGGGTGATGAAGAGGCCATTTGCTCTCCTAGAAGGGCACGTCCTAGAACATCAGGTAGAACACTTTGCCAATCCGAGATGCTGTTATTGTCTAATGAAGCACCCATCTTCAAAAAGATTGGATGAATGACTGGTTCACCTATTGATTGATTGATTGACCAATTGATTGATTAATTGATCAAATATGCTACCTAATTGATCGATGAAATAGTGATCGATTCATCGAGTAATTGGGTGATCAATTCCTCTCCCGTGCAATTTATAGTTCATCATTGATTGGTTAATTTTCTATTGAGTTATAAATCAATTAAATAAAGGTTACACCAGCCAGCAGGAAAGAGTTTTGGTTTCTTGGTTAAATTTCTTATCGCGATTTGCAGATCGATCGGGATGAACTGATCGATCTAAACTCGATTTGTCTTTTTGTTTATTTGTTTATCAGTTGACTGATTTTATCACCGGGATTTTACTCGATTCAATCGAAAAGCAGATCTCTTACCCTTGTTATTGGTGGTTGAACAGGTTATGCTGCTGCTTGGTGTGCCCAGGTATGTGATTTACATCAGTGGATTCAGGTTGACCTCGGTACCAAGGTCTACTTCACTGGGCTGATCACTTATGGCAGACGTAACAGTCCTGATGACCCTTGCAACCAATGGGTGACCAAGTACAATGTCGAGTACAGCAATGATGGTCAATCCTGGGATACTGTGACTGATGCTGAGGGGAATTCAAAGGAGGTTAGTTTAATACGATAAGGGCGGAGAGGGAGGGTAACTGCATCGAAACTTATCTTTGGCAGTCTAATTATTGCGGATTTTTGTTGTCATTCTCATTTCCAGTTCACCGGTAATTCTGACCGAGACACCGCAGTGACCGCTCTATTCCCAAGGGTCGTGCACGCCAGATTCCTTCGCATTCTACCCACTGCATGGCATAGACATATCAGCATGCGTTTCGAGGTACTGGGCTGCTCCTACACTCTAAAAAATAAGTGTAAAATATTGTTGTGTAAAGGGGTTGGGTAAAGATGTTGAGTAAATTATGACTCAATATTGAGTAAAGTCTCATTTTCGTCCTTACATTTCACTTGTGTAAACGCCAAATATCAGCTTACTCCTCCGTGGTGTTAAAAAAATGATCAACAAAAGACTAAAACACGACTTTGACTCAAGTGTTGTTTCAGTATTAAGCAACGCGGTTTAAACTTGACGCCGCGCAGTTTAAGGTTTACTTCAACCTGGGTAATATGGACACATGAATGTACCACTCGCCTCATTGCAATATGGACACCGTCAATGTAACGTTGGAAAGCTGGAGCCTGCATGAATTAATTCCACTGTTTGAAGGTAATTTCTTGTGACTTTGTATCTCATTTTTCAGTAGTTATTCTGTTAAATGTTGCAAGATGTTGAATTTGATCGGAAATTTGCAAAATAATTTGTTCAGCACCATGCATGATGCTCGCCATCCCCACTGTGTACAATGTACATATAATTACGTACATGCGCATAGGCTGTAAAGCAGTGTGATATTGGGATATGAATCTGTAGATTTAAAATCTATTTGTCGAAAGTGAGATGTAGTTAGATTTAAGAACATAAGTGACAACCATCAATTTGTTTTAGCAGCAGCAAATGTTCATTTTTGTTTTCTCAGGAGGGCACCATGCAGCCTTCAGTACTTCTTGAAGACAATAGATGCTGCAACCCGCAGTCAACGGTTCATCTCAGTAGCTCTTGGAGGTGATTTTACTCATCTGAGTCAGCCCTTCGTTATTCTGAAGAGGGAAGCTTTACCCGTCAAAACAATCATCGCCGCAGTGGACCTTTGGAACAAAACACACCAAGTTCTGGACCTGAAATATGCCCCCATCCTGCAGCAGTGTTTTTCTGGACATTTTTGTATACTCTATGAAGATCACAAACAAGCCTGGATCTGTAAGAACATTTCATTGCCTTACCATTTCAAGTTCAAGTGGCACTTGTACATTAAAAATGTACAATCATAATTATATACTCATGTTTGCCACTCTTATTATATATTTTTTTTGCCATAATATTTCCATTGGTTTTTCTTTTATATGTGCTCTTTTATTTAACCGTTAAACAAGTCAAAGTGTGCAGAGGTTTTATTCAAGTCAGATTCCATATATGTTAACTCTTTTAGGTTTCTTAGAGGTTTCAGATCCTGCTGTAAACAGGGAGAAAATTTCAAGGAAAGGTTTTCTGTTTTCATTTAGTGTGTTTATTATTTTTATTTATTGATGTGTATGTTGTTTTGTGGTCGGGATGTGACACGTTTTTGTATGCATCAAAGTGTTTACATAATTTGTCAATTAACATTTTTGTTTTCCCATGTTTTTTTGCTGCTCTGTCAGTGCACTATACAATGTTAAATCTTATGTTTGATCAGTCAAGTTAGACAAAGAGGAAGAATCATATAACCCTTAACCCTTTATAAAATACATCTGGAGGATTTTAACTGCAGTTCACTGATTTAGAATCACTTTTACAGTTAAGTAAAACGTTGTAAAGCAAACTTCTTGGGGGTCAATTTTTTTTTTCAAAGATAGTTGTTGAGGCCTTTACTCCCCCTTTTTGTGAGTGTACTAGACTGCAAATTGAGTCTATTTAAATCTGTCTTACATAGACGGGAAATCCTATAACCACTTTTTAAAAGATAATTTAAAGGATTGTAACAGTTAACTGAGTGTTTTCAAACCACTTTGGAAGTCATATAAGGAAAAACTTCTTTGTAATGTTTGCATTGTTGTTATTTTTATATATCAATGATTCCAATCCAGATGGCCGTTGTTATGTAAAGTGCTAAATTTACATGGTTGAGAGAGGTTTTGTATACAGGGATGCCTGGTGAAATTGACGCAATAAAAATGTACTTCATTCAGAAATAATATTGCTTTTAGTCGAGTTCATTGTCCGTCGACATGAAACAGCCGTTATATTTTTCCCATAATCGAAGACACAACCTTGGGTTAAACTAACACAAGTGCTGTGTCAAATAGTACTCAATATTTATTACACAGCGGATTGGGTAATATGGGATTTGACCTCTTTAATGGGTAAAGAATTTGACACATCTTAAGAGTAAGAAGTTTTACGTCTTTTCCGGGGTAAAAACCTTACCCAACTGCTGAGTAAAACTTGACACAACCCCTGTTGTGTCACGTTTTACCCCGCAAACGTATCTGTTCCCTACTTACTACCCTAAAGTGTAAGATTTTACGCAATATTGAGCACTTTTTTCTTAGAGTGTATTGAGGCATGAGAAGTGAAATCGTTTATGTTTCAAAAATCAAACATGTTATCAATATCTTAATCGTGAATGGTGTAGAATTAATATCGTTTCAATGTTTTATTGCAGTTGCGAGTAATAGGTATCGAATTATGAGTTCAATACGAAAAATAGAAATGCATCAGCAAAATGAATATTAATACAGCTCAGATTTGGCAAGACCTGCGTTCACTTTTCAGCCTTTCACAGAAATGTCGAAATGTTATTCCCTCCTTATTAGGAGCAAATATAAATTTGCTTTTTATAAGGTTTTGCTTTTCGAATTACATAAATACTTCAATTTTAATTGTGAAAATAAACAAATACAAATACCAAACGAACCCGAGTGAAGTTGAACTAGTTTGCGCATTCGTTATGTTTTATAAGAAATATTGAGTCAGGTTTTCGCTATTTTCCCGCCACTCATATGTCCGATTGAGCTTAAATTTGTGTGGGATGTTCTATAACCTTCACTAATCATGTATTATACCTTTAAAGACTTTACTTTTAAGGACCAACTTCGTAAATTTCTATGAGCAAGGGTTTATTATAATGGGGTTTCTTAATGCTTTTTGTTATTTATGCATACTGGTGTTTAAGTTTTTTCTTAAATTCTACATTAGTTTGATGAGTTTTATTTGCTGAGGTTTTTATGTTTTAATATAGATTCCGTTTTCAGGGATTTTAGAAAAAGAAATATGGTAAGAAATGTCATTTTACTTATCTATTAACATTTTATTTAGTCTAAGCCTTTTCTAAATTCAGCTTTTAATAACTAGATATATATTTTATTTGAAAGTTTATATAGCGTTTATTGTAAAGCGTGTTAAGCGTCAACATTTGGCAGAATATGTGCTATAAACTATTTATTATTATCGTGGCCCTCAGGCCAAATTGCAAGAGTGTTACGTTATTTAAAATAATACTTCGCCTCGGGAAGTATTGTTGGTCAAATTTCAAACACCCCGGGAGCAAGAATCGACTGTCCACCCTCAAACTATGTGATATTAATTTTGTATTCTATGACATCTGAGGTGATCCCCATCACTGGTTGCTATTGGTATAGTACATTGGTTGTTATGTGCATAAGTTAAAACTAGATAAATATACACAAAAAATCGTACGTAATGAATAATATTGGTGATGGTTGTATTGTGAATTGAACATAGTCTTTGCGTATTTGATTCCTAATTTGTATGGTGTTTGTGGTTTGTTAAGCATTACCACTTCCCTAAATATAATAATCCCTTTGAAGGTTTATTGGCTTTTCATTATCGATTATATGTACATTTCATTTCTATATGCTTCATGGATCCTTCTACTAGACTAAGGTACGATCTGTACGGTATCCCGTGATACAAAAGTGGCCATGTACTGTTCATTACTTTTTACGATGACCTGTTGTAATAATATTATAGGACATTCAAAATGCGCAGCTACTGTATAATATTGCTCTGCTGAGCACTACAAAGGTATTATAGCACAGATCACAACCAATATGCGATGTCCCTGTGCGCGCATTACTGGTTGAAGATTGCTGGTGTAATGTCGTGGACACCGTAGCATCGCTGAGCGATTATGGACGTTTACGAGACGGAGGCTCAGGCTCAGGCTCAGGCTCAGGCTCAGGCAACACCTCTGACATCCACGTGCTGCAAATTATAGGTTGTGGTTTTTCATTGGAGTTGAAACTCTGTTTCTCTTTCCAAACCGGATAATCTTCTTCCGACCCGGATCCAAAAGCCACTATATTTTGATACTCGTTATTTTAGAATGGATTCACGAAATGGAACCGGAGCCTAAGACGGAGCCCGAGCCTCAGTTTCGTAAACGCCCTATGACACCCGCTGCATGCTGAAATGACAGAATAAATAAAACAAAAACATTTATTACAAAAATAGAGCATTTGAATAGTGAATGAAGAATATATGGCATTTCTGTAACCGATCTGAGACCTATCATCAACTGGATTTGAAAAACGAACGGCAAGGCGTGCCAAGAAAAACGGACAAACAGCCCGATCGACAGCCAGACAAGCTATCAATCAGACAGAAAAAAAAAGAACCCTAAAATGAAAAAAAAAAGGAAATCTACATACAAACACTATAAATGTGCACATAATTGTTTATGGTATATTATTCCAATGATTTAGTGATTCTAGTTCCTCTCATAACAATGCTGCATTGCCTATAATCTATTCACTGCGTGCAACAATCAAGATTCTCGGTCGGCATATTATTGTGCAGTTACTGTGTGAAAAGAATACTTCCGAATCAATGTTCACACGCTGTATAGCATGTACACTAACACCGAAAGAGGGTATGATTTAAAGATCAAGAGCATCATTGGTTTGCTGAGTTGTTGTTACTGCTGCTGGTGCTGCTGTTGCTGTTGTTGTTGTTGTTGTTGTGGTGTTAGTTGTTGTGGTTTTTGTTGTTGTTGTTGTGGTTAATTGTTGTCGTCATCTTCTTTATGACAGATTTTCAGATTGAGGTATTTCATAGATTTTCATAATGCCAACATTATACAAACCGCGCAGTTTTTCACGGCACTACTGAATATATTTTCTGTGTATAGGGAGGTACGTTCATTAGTAATTCTGTACCATACCCTTACAATCCATAAACACAAATATTCACCACCGACCTCCTACCCACCTCCATCATGAAAAACCCCTAACCTTGGCATGGTAGTCTTTCCACGATTTACCAGAAAGCATGATAATGGAGCCAAGCGCACGAGCTACCTTATGATGGAAATTGCAATCAATATCACCAGCATATTGGCAATTAAGTGGCAAATTCAATGCCAAATATATAATCTGTTTTTGTCTGTTTCACATACGAGACCGTCTTCATACAATTTTTTTCCCCCCTCGTGACTAGATTTCAACCAATCAAAACACAGCACGTCTTCGGTTTGTCTCTTCCGATGTCGGCGTCATAGTTGCCACAGAAAGGAAAACGCAACCCCAAATTTCAGAGAAGAGCGAGCTTCAGCTCCCGGTTTTTGCATACCGGTTTATTTGCCTGCAGCGGTGTCGGAGTGAGGCAGCTACCCGTACCAACCCCGTACAGCTCGGCATAGGGCTGAGCAGTTATATCGCCTGGTACGTTAACGGTCCGTGAAGAATAAAATGGATGTTTTCAGGAATGTTCTGGTATTTTTGTGGCTGGCAGTACTTGGCAAATGTATCAAAGGTATGTGGTATTTGATATAGCACGCTTTGAAAATAACTTACTAAACAGATCTTTGGGAATACACATAATCATGCAAATTATATGTATATTCAGAACATGGAAAAATTGGCTAAAATTTACACTCACTTAACTGTCAATAAATGTCAATGTCGCGTATCGTATACCTATTCGGTTGTGATGGAGTAGGGAGAGAATCCCAATGCTTGCCCAATTGAGCTTTCGATGTTCAAGTCTGGGCTGGGCATAATAAAAAAATCGGGGAAAAAATGAGAAAATTAAATAATTTTATTTTATATTATTATAAATAAGATGGAACAAAACAAAACAATAAAACATACATACTTTGTAACTGAAAAACATGATCTATATAAAAACACAGATAAAAGTGAATATAATCATTATGGGTTGTTTAATGAGAAAAATTTAATAATAAATCCAGCGATTAAAACTTTACAAGAAGTAGTAGAATGTGCTAAATCAAAAATTACTTATAAACATGATGATAAAGAATGTAATTTAATTTTTATGTTACCAACAAATTTTTGTTTTGGAATAAATACAATTAATACTTTTGGTGAAGAAAAAAATCCAGACAACACAACTGGCTATCAAATTGTATATAATTTACAAAATGATTGTGATGAAATTGTTAAATACTTTGATAAAATGAGATGTACAGTAACTAAATATATTGAATCTGATAAAGATAAAAATATACCAAAAATAACCAGAACTATGTATATAAACATGGGAAAACAAAGTGTTAAACCAATTTATGATGATAAAAACAAAAAAATGTATATTAAACTTAAATCATATGGAAAAGGAAATCAATTAAAACAATATACAAAATTGTTTGATTCTAAAAAGAAAAAGATTGATAACATCGATGAATATATGAATAAATCATGTAAAGTTACACCTGTTCTCATCTGTAATGATATATTTTTTGGTTCTCATGGAAATAGTGGATTTGGTGCAAGTATCAGATTTAAATTAGAACAAGCTTTTATTAGGCAATATGAAAGTATACAAATCCCCACTAATGTCATGTTTGATATTGAAGATATTGATGACTAAATCTAGAATATAAAAAAGAAAGCCAAAAAAAATAACAAAAAAATTATCATTTTTATTTACACACTAAATTAAGCCACATCCAAATTAGGATGTGGCTTTTTTTTTTACGTCGTATGCATGTGCACTACTCATATGCACTTGACAATGCACTAAAGGTTATTTACCTTAAGTGTATACACAACACTCGCTTGAAAAAAACAGCCATTCAATGTCACGCGTGGTTGTCCCCAGCGTAAACAGGGTTTTTGTTATTCAAATTTCATTCATGACTGAACGTAGTGTAAAACGCTTAGTCATCCGCTGACACAAAGGTTAAATTCCTAAAAGCGCTCGGGTTTGTTATTGAAATATAACACATGACTGAACCTGTGTAAACCGTCACAATCACAGTCAAACACCCCTCAAAAAATAGACTCGTCCTTTGTGTCGTCATCGTTGTTATTGCACCATTTCGAGTATAATATATATCAAATTAAAAAACCATTTTCAGTCGGGGCTGGGAGGATAGCTCAGTGGATAAGCTCGGCGGTTTGCAACCATGGGGTACCGGGTTCGACGCACGGTCTGTAAAATTGAAATTAACATAACAAAAAATATGAATGAAAAATAGAAAAAGAAAAAATGTTTCTCGTTGAATATTTGATGTGGGTATTTAATAAGAAACATAAAAAACAATATCCTGACATAAAAAAACATGAAAAAAAAATAGAAAAAGAAAGAAAATGTTTCTCGTTGAATATTTGGGGTGATATTTAATAAGAAACATAAAAAACAATATCCTGACATAAAAAAACATGAAAAAAAAAACCTTTAAACTTTGAACCCGGTACCCCAAAAAAGGGGGTCAACAGTGTTGTTGGCCCTCTTTGATGAGTTTAAGGCATAGACCCCGGCCCCTTTACACTCTTTATAAAAACGCCCACGCATTGTGAGTAAAGTATTAGGTGAAAAACAATGATTGAAAAAAAAAAAAAAAAAACATTATTTTTTTTTAAATATAAATGGATGAGATAGATATGTGTAACCATAACATCATTATCGATGAGGCTAAAGATGAGTATTATTGCAACAAGTGTGGATTAATTATAGGTTATAGTCTCATGGATTATTCTACGGAAAATATTAATGGAAAGTATAATCAGAGATTTTTCTATAAAAAAACAAAGGCTTCTATAGTAAAAAAAGTCTTTGATAAATTAAACATTCAATACCAAATGTGTGACCTTAAACTCGTCGAGTTTAAATTAAAACAAATATTAAAGGGAAAAATATCTAGGGGTCATCCACTCAGGTCGTTAATGGCAGTATGTTATCTAAAAAACATTTTAAACGTAACCCAAGAAACAGTACAAAAGTTATTTCAAGTAGAATTAAAATATTTTAATCAAGCGTTAAAAAGATACAACGAAACTTTTAAAGAGGAGGAGCCGTAGGGCTAACTCTCGCTTGACTTTCTTTATAACTCGGAGGTTTACTCTCCTCGTTTTTAAACGACTTTGTCAAACTTAAACTTAATTTCCAAGTTTTTTCATAAGCTCTTTTTTTTCTTTGGCGAGTAAATCACTCGCCATCGCTTTAGCCTTTTCTTCAACTTGTCGTTCAAATTCAACTTTATTTAAATGTTTAGCTTCTTCTAACTTTGTAGAAGTTTTTAATCTTATTTTTTCTTTCAAGTCGTTAAATTTTTTAAGTTCTGACGTAATTAATATAAATTCTTCGTGAGAAATATCACCATCTTCGATGGCTTTTGACACGTATTCATCTATCGTGTTTAACTTTGCATCTGCTAAAATTTTAATCTGATCGTGTTTTTTACTCTTTACCGTTAATTTTTTGCTTGCGTATTTAAGTACCGCGTAAAATCCAAAGGCACCTATGCTAGTCCCCTCTAAGACTAAGCCAATTGGGGCACTAATAACACCCATTAGTGCGGGGATCCCTATCGCGGCTGCAGTGACCCCCAGTACTTCAACCCCGTGCTCTACATATTGAATCGCAGAGATCCACCTTTTTAACTTTTTAAAAGAAACCTCGCGCGAGTTTCTTTCTTTACAGATTTGAGATTTAATCTCTTCAATTTTTTGAAGTCGATAAATTTTAGTTTCGTCTTTAATATCATCACCACTGTTTAAGTTTAGATCAGGATATAAAGGTTTTATTTCATTTACATTTACGGTTGCCATATTTTTAATATATAAGCGTTTTTAAATTATTTCACATTCGATTAAAATCCCCGCGCCTTTGTTATTGATGATTTTTCCTTCCTCGTTTTTAATTGAAAAGGCAAGTTTATTAATTTTACCGTTTTTTAATGTTTTCCCAACGTGAGTTTGGTTTGTTTGGCTTGTGTGATAAAATGATAACATATTTGAAGGAAACCCGTTGTAAAAATTATCACTCGTGTTTAACTGCTCGCAATGAATAAACGTAATGTTAAATGGGTTAATATCGTAATCACCCTTATAAATAACATTTGGGATTAACCTTCCTTTGGGTAAATTGAGCAAATTAGAAACTTCTCGATTTAAACGTAGATTAAGGTTTATATCAGTGACCCTTAAGGTCACCGTTTTACTTTCTCTATAGACTTTAAAGCTCACACCCGGTATCGCGTTTATCAATGACTCGAACCAATCGATACCATAAAATCCAGGTAAAATAATGATGCTTCCTGATTTGCCCTCAGGCAAAGCCGTAACCTCACTCACCGGATGTAGTGCATTTACGATTGGCTCTTTATGTCCTAAAACAACGAGGCTGTTTTTAATTTGTGGTAAACGCATATTTTCTGTTTTTTCTTGATTGTCATTGTTGTATCCATATCGAAGTAAATTTGTGGCTAATACTTGGCCTTCTATGATATAGTCTATTCTTTTATTTAATAAATGTATTACATAGTTAACATAATTTTGTAATTCATCATCAAGTCTATCCCTGGCTAATTCTAGGGTTTGTTTTCGTTGTCTGAGGACCTGTATTTCTTCTTGTATTTTTATTTCCACTTCGTTAAGAATTTCAGTATCATATCCGTCAAACATCTGTGTAATAATGCGTGCTATGACTTCTTTTCTACTTTGTTGAATTTCTTCAGTTGTCATCGATAAACGAAATTGATTCATTATCTCAGGGGTCAGTTCTAATGGCTTTGTCTGTAGTTGTGAGCTTTTATCAGTTTGTCTATTGTCTCTAGACCTACCGTTAGTATAAGCGGGTTGCCCATCTATCTCCTTTTCCCAAGTAATCTCACTGGATTTAGTTATGTTAAAATAGCCTACCGTAAACACGAGATTTTTAACGCGAATTTGTTTTGAGCCATCTAAATTATCAATCACCTCTTGCAATTTAAACGTTTGTTCGTTTTTTGTCAAATAAAATGTGTGTTGTATTCCGCTCATTCTTACTCTACTTTTATTATAAAAAGACTTATATTATAAATGGGAAACTCTTTAGGCGCTTTAGCTATTATCGTCAATAAAAATCATACTTTTTTTGTACAATTTAAAGATATGTCAACCGCGTATAAATTACCACGCGTTAAAACGGACGAAGCAATCGAACGATGGCAAACTAACCCTTTGTCCTTTTATCAAAACCAATTCAACTTTGCGATTTATTGTGCCACGACCGCGTGTGGAGTAGGTCTTGACCTCCTCCACAATAAAAACCAATATATTTCATCGCTGTTTCATTTTCACGTGTATTATACTATACGAAAAATATTTTATAATTTGGTAGCACCTATACCTGGTGATGATGTATTTAACGCGTTAAATAACCGTTATGATACGAGAGCTTTTACGGACACGTGCCGTGTATTTGGAATCGATCGAAGCAAGTCTTTTAAACAAACGAGAGATACGACCTCAAATGGCTTGGGTACTGCTTTTTACTACAATTCGGGATCGGTTCCAGTGCCGGGAAAAAACTATGACCCCCACGACTTGGGTGTAAACTACGGTACGTATGCAGGCTCAACTTTTATGGGCTTTGGTTTAATGGATCCACCAAAAGGATCGGGTCACGCGAGTACCTATACGGTCACTTACCTTGAACAATCCAATAATGTTTTAGGTGCTTGGACAGACTTTATTTCAAAGACGAGTTCTTTTACCGATGTTGGAATTACAAAAATTAACGAATCGATTAGGGCTTACGTGTACGCGCTTTTAGGTGCACAAGCACAAACAAAAACCAGTGCATTAACCCCGGGAACCGGTTTAGATGCGCAGCATCAGTTTGTTACCATCGTAGAAAGTCTTATTAATAGTGAACCAGATTTAGAGCAGAGTATCAATCAATTTCAAGATTCACTGCAGTATGCTAAAACTCCACTCAACTTTGTCGTAAGACCCGGGCTATACCTCATTCCATCAGATATGGATTTAAGGGTAGGCATACACGATGGTTACAATAATAACTTGCAAATTGCACCTTTAACCGCTAAACCGGGATTTCAACCAACCTTAAACGCTCCGATACAAGTTGATGACTTTGATCCTCAGCCAACCCTTGAACCCAAACCCACTCAAGAACCAACAGAAGAACCTACACCACGTTTATCACCTATACCTAAAACCTCAGAGTCAAATCCTAAAGCATCTTTAGACATTCATCAAGATGAAAAATTATCTTTAACGATAGGAACAGTTGCAATCATTGCGATAGGAGTTTTAGTCTACAAAATTTTGACTTAGAAAAATATAAATATTTAAACCAAAAAAAATACCCCCAAGCTCAAAAGAGCTTGGGGGTTATTTTTTTTTTATTATTTTGTTAAAAAACAAAACTACCAATTATTTTTAATATAAGCAATAATTAAAGCACCTGCACCTATAAATAAAGCCCACACGTGTTCTGCTAGCCAGCCAACTGATTTACTTAAAACATTTAGTAACCAACTTATGACGCTACCAATGACCCCAGGAAGCGCACCTAATGCGGCTAACCCTAATTTTTTCAAAGCGTTTGCTAAGTTTTTCAAGTGCTTGTGTACCCACTCTTTGATGCCACCTCCTGATGGTGGCTCAGGTTTAGGCGCGGGTGGCTCTGGGGTTGGGATACCTACGCCTCTAACGGCTGCTACCACCGAGCTTACCAGTGTGCTGATGGCCATAGAAATTGCTGCTAAAATACTCGCGATCGTGACACCTTGCTCTTTAAATAAAAATTTAATTTTTTCTCTAAGCGTTACATCGCTGTCTAACATTATATTGATTGTTTCTTTGACGCGATTGATTTGAGATTTTATTTTATCTGATTCTCTAATGATATTATTAGACCTTTCTCGTATTTCAATGTTTATATTTTCTAACTCTTCTGTGAGTGATCCTATTTGTTCTTCATCTTCTGCTTTTTTTGCTTCGTCTAATTCTTTTTTAACTCTTTCTTTTCTCTCATTTAACTCAGTTAGCTTTGTTTGTTCCAATAATAAATTTCCTTTAATCGATTGTAATGTTTTGTCTAAACCGCGTAGCTCTCTGATATTAAATTCGCTTTGTTCATCAATATTGGTTTCTTGTTCGAGTTCTTCTATAACATTACTCGTTTGATCAGCTGCTTGTGATAAATCTTGTAAGGATATGTTTTCACTTTGAATATGAGTTAAAGATGTACTTGCTTGTTGAAGCGCTGCGCTTGCTTCTTTGCTGCGTTTTGATGTTTTAAAATCAACAATTTTTAAATCTTCTCGCATAAAAAGAGTTCTATTTGTAATTTCTTTACCTTTTGTTCTAGAATATATTGTATTCACAGAAGCACATTTTTTAGGATCATTATCAAACGTTAATTTTATTTTAATTCCATCTTTTTCGTAATATATTCCATCCTTTTTAAATCTAAAGTTTTCGTTTTGAATTAAATCGGAAGTTTTATAACCTTCACTTCTTATGCTAGCATAAAAATTATCAATGTATTGATTTTGAAGTTGAAACGAGTAATCAACATTTTCACCATTACGAAGAGCACTTGATTCTTCTTGTTGTTCTTGTCTACCACCACCTAGTAAATTATTTAATCGAGCTTGATTTTCTTCAGAATCGAGTTCGGTATTATCATAAACGGGGTTGTTAAATTGTTGATCGTCTCTATCTTCTGTTTCATTTAACAGGGGATCATTTTCTTGATAATCAAAATCATCCATCTTTAATTATTTATTATATACACATTTTAAACTGTAGGTTTATTTATAATACTACCCGGTAAGATTCCCTGTGTGACCAGCCACTGTTGCGTTGCTAAAGAACCTCCGACTAATGCGGTTAGTTTAGCCGCATCTTCTACGCTAAGCCTATCTAAATCAGGCGATTTAATTTTGAGTAATTTTTTACTTACCATCGAGTATCCCATGGTTAAAAGGCTTAACACTGCACCATGATAAACTGTGTTTGCTATTCCGTTTATATCAATATTTGTATTTGCCATTCTTACTATATAAGTTTTTAAAATTTAAATTAGTTCCCCTTTTTTAAAGATTGATAAAAGGGAAAGCCAATGGTGACTGCTGCTATTAAAACACAAATATAAACTGCGGCGGCAATATCATTTACGGTTGTTTCATCCATTTTTAATATATAAACATTTAAAAAATCAATCCATTAAAAGTTCTTCGGGTTGACTCTGTGGTAGACTTGGTTTTGTTATTTGAATAGGTTTAGAGTTTTCTGGTGATTTGTTTGATGATTTATACAATAAAAAACCTATACCGCCTACTAAAATTAAACCGCCAACATAAAGTAATCTCGAATCAGGGGTATTTTGAATAATCTCCGACTCTGTCTCTTCTGTTTTCATTTTAGCTAATTGCTCTTTCATTTTTTTATTATGTTCTACTAGGCGTTTACCTTGTTCAACGCGTTTAGCGTTTTTAGGTTTTACGGTTTGTTTTTTAGTTACTTGGGTCACTGGGGTTGTTGGTATCGGTGTTGGTGCTGCTGGTGCTGTTGTTGGGGGTGCTGTTGGTAAAGCTTGCTCCTTCTCCTGATGCATAGTTGTCATTTGAATTATTTATTATATAAGTATTTTTATTTGTTGTGGATTTGTTAAAGTTTAAATGTTTTGTGGTAATAAGTGTTGCTATCAAAGGTGATAGATAGACACCATATTTGTAACAAACCTCACTAAGTGCATAAGCTAAGCTATTACTAATGATAGGATCGTTATTTAAATCATTGGTTAAATTTTCCTCAGAATTTAAGCTAATTCTAATTCCTAAAATATCAGCCGGAGTTGCTAAACCTATAGCTCGTGCATACAAACTCAAAATTGAGTTACCCACTGTAGCTACCACTTCTTTACCGAATTTAACTTGATACCGGTTAAATAATTTTTCTTGATCTGCAGGTGTTAGTGCTTCTATGTCTTTGATGGTGTATTCTTTGCCTAAATATTTTTTTGAATCACCTGCTGCAACTATGCCACAAAGTCGATCTTTATAACTACTGTCGTTTGTTGTTGAAGGTGTATTTACATCGCTATTTATAATTGTTGTCAAGTCGTTCATTTTACTATATAACAACTTATAAATTTTGTTAAAGCAAAATAAATTATAACATAAGTAGCTTAAGTTTAAAGTGATAACAAACTTAATAATAACATCAACGTATTGTAGCATTGGTGTTTTTTATTTATAACAAACTTAAAAATTGCTATAAATAACTTGATAGGTAGTTATTAGCAAATTTTTAACAAAATACAACAAATGATAACAAACTTAATAATAACATCAACGTATTATAGCATTGGTGTTTTTTATTTATAACAAAATAAAAAATTGCTATAAATAACTTGATAGGTAGTTATTAGCAAATTTTTAACAAAATACAACAAATGATAACAAAAATTAGGTTGTTAATCAAAAACTTGATATGAAACTGGAGGTTCTGTGTTAATAACCAATTTACTATATTTTTTATCACACAAATGTTTTTTAATTACGTCTCTTTTTTGATCACACACAACATCATTTTCATCTAATGCAATATCAAAACTCGTTTTATCTTTTGTATAAAACATCGCAACCCAACTTGTATTCTCACGATAGTCTTTTAAAACCGAATTATACTTTTGTGTTAATAACCAACAGCTATGGTTATAATGCCTCCCAGAAAAAGCGATTTTGCTCAACGCACATGTTTTTTTTCGATATTTTATTTCCTGCTGACTCGAACAATCATCTATGATAAATAATGTTTTTATTCCATCTAAAATATTTTGATACAAATCTAGGGCTTCATTTAAAGTTATTTTTTCAAAGTCTAAATCACACAAATATACATTTTCATCCATTGATATCCAAAGCCTCGATAAATAAGTTTTATTTTTAAATAAGGTCGGGCAAATGACCACGATCGATTCAAATTTATCACGATATTCGGTTTCCAATAAATCTAAAATCCATTTAGTCTTTCCCGAGTTTGTTTTTCCTACAATTAAAGCACAATGACAAGATTCCATTTATTTTAATAAGCTTTTAAAAAACTAAATTCTTAAAATTTCCATCCTCAATGGTTAATTGCGCATCCATGACTAAAAATACAAACATCGTTAAATCACCCGCTGTTTCAGCCTCTCGAGTCATCTGAATCTGAATTCCTCCTCCGTCGTTTAAACGTCTTCCACTTCCGTGAGCACTATTATCATCAGTTGAGCGAAAATCTAACCACAGACCGTATTTATCTTTATAGTAGTCACCCATTTCTAAGCCCACTAAATTTAAATCTTTTACAATCGATTGACCATTTTCGGTATCGCTATCACCAAAAAATTTATTAACTTCTTGCCAGTGCTGATACTCAAACATACCTTGTGAAAAAAGTTGATTGGGTTTTCCTTCAACCGTAATGCTGGTTTTGCTAATGTGGGGGTTGTAAAATCTTTGAGGGTTTTTTACCGTTGGGTCTCTAAATAAGATTAAAACGCCTTTGAGACTTTTAATCGGTTGATTAATCATAACGTTCCATAAGGTATCTGATTTGTTGATCGATCTTGTTTCTAAATTATGTACGTGATCAAAAAGATAGTATTTCATTCGTTTGTTTTTTAGCTCTTGTGTCAAATCTCGGTTAGTGACGACTTCGTATTCAAGCGTTAAATCTGAAATTGAATATTGGGCACTTGTATCCGAGCTATTAACGACTTTATCGTGATCGTTAAATGTTAATTCATACGTTAGGGGTTGCTTTAGACTGCTAGGATAAAAAGGATGATGTGCCGTTAAAAGCTCAATATCTAAAGGAATACAATATCGATTACCAAACGCGTCGGAGATAGCTTTATCTTTTCCGCTATTAGTTTCAGCATTAGCATCTGCCGCGCCTAATCTTAATTTTGTGACGTTTTCTTTTTCAAGGCCTACATAAGCCATATTTCGTGTAATGTAGGGGTGCAGCCAGTTATCTTTAAAATTGTGAAAGACATCCGCATCGCGATAACTCACGATTGTGTTACCTTGAAGCCTAACATTGATTTCGCGTATTAAGTTACGACATAAGTTGTTAAACACCGTTCGATCACCATCTGACCCTCCATCTAACTCGAGTTTAAAAGCGAGTTTAGAAGTACCGGGTACGATAACATCGTCGGGTCCTAATTGCGGAAACTTAACGATGAGTTTTTGACCAGCCGCAATCGTGCTTGGATTATGAGTGATTGACACTTCTCTTCGTTCGCCTTTAATGGCTTTAGGGATTTTAAGACGCCTCATTGGGTTTAGTTTTTTACCGTAATGATTCATAGTTCAAAATAGTGTGTTTTTAATATATAAGGTTTTTAAATTAGTATAAATAAAAAGATGGCAGGAATAGCAATGATGGTTGGCGGGGCAGTAGTAAATGCGTTAGCGTTTACCGGTAGTAACTTTTTATTTAGTAGTTTATCAAAACAACAAATTGACAAAGAACGAAAAAGACACGACTTAGCATTAGAAAAATTAGCGAGAGCCAAAGAAGATTGGGAACAACAACGCGTTAAATATCTAGATTATTTGAATAAACGTATGATACAACAAAAATTATCAGAAAGAACGTTTAGTAACGTAAACGAAGCGCTTAGAGTGTACAGCGAAATAACGGGTGAAAATTACGATTTAGAATTACCACCTAAACCAAAACTTAGCGACTTTTATACTCCGAGTGATGATCAACAAATTAGAGAACTCGTGTGGGTATTAGGTGGTACAGCCGCAGTGGGATTCTTTATTTATAGATATGTATAAAATAAAAATTAGTGAGTTAAATAAAAAACAAAGAGAACAGCTTTCAGGTTTGTTTTACAGTCCTAAAGGTTATTGGAAAGGTGAGGGTGCTGTCACGCATTTGCATAAAAAAACGGGGGTTGATAAACAAAAAGTTAGATCTTGGTTAAAAAAACAAGCCGTTTGGCAAATTTATTTACCACCTCCCTCATATGTACCCAGGCCGACGGCAATGTCGAGTGATTGGTTAGAACCAAATTACGTACATCAGTTAGATATATTATACTTACCCTGGGATCTAGTTAAACAAAAAACGTTTAAATACGCGTTGACGGTCATAGACGTGGCAAGTCGGTATAAAGAGGCTGAACCCATAACTTCCAAAGTTGCCGGTCAAGTGAAAGACGCGATTATTAAAATTTACAAGCGTTCGCCTTTAACGTGGCCTAAATTAGCGCAAATCGATGCTGGAACAGAATTTAAAGGAGATTTTAAAAAGTTGTTTCAGTCTCATGGCGTAGAGATCAGTGTAGGTGTGCCGGGTGTGCATCGATCGCAAGGAGTGGTTGAAAGATTTAACCGGACCTTAGCCGAAAGATTATTCGGTCATCAATACGTGCAAGAAATGCTTGATCCGCAGGCGAGAAACGTTGAATGGGTGGTGAGGTTGCCCCAGGTTATAAAATCCCTCAATGAAGAAACAACACGATTGATTCGAGATTCAAAAGATAAAGAAATCACTCCTACGCAAGCGATCAAGTTAAAACGGGTTAAACAATTACCCTCATCACCACAAAAAACAAACGTTAGTGATCTTCCGACTAATGTTTTAGTTCGTTATTTATATCAACCAGGGGAACAAGAAGGAGGTACGGTGAGGAGGGCTACCGATCCCATATGGAGCGTTAACATGTATCAAATTGAAAAAAGAACGAGTCAATTTAAAATCATGAGTGGTAAAAAAGTTACTACAGGTCCTACGCTTTATTACTTAAAAGACGGACCCAAACGATCGTTTGTAAAAGAAGAACTTCAAATCGTTCCAGATGACACCGAATTGCCAGAATCTTGATATTTAATTTTTTTATTGCCAAATGCTAAAGTATTGATTCCATCGGATAAAATATATCTTTTCCCATCCCAAGGAGACAACGATTCTTTTTTGACTTTAGTTGAATAAATAACGTGTTTTTTGTTTTGAATTAAATTCATTTCATCTTGTCTAGATTTTTTAGTTATTAAACACTCGTAATAACATTTAGCCTTAATATTTTTTTCAGTTACAACGCGAGTTATTCCTTTAGCTTTTTTAGTCTCTTTATCATCTTCATCTATAATTGAATACATTTTTGATCTTAGACACGTGGCTGATTTGATAATTTTCCCGCCGTATTCATCTTTCATTTTTCCAATCACTTTTTTATTTATTGGGTCGTATAATGGATGATTGGTTTTATAATTTGATAAATCATAGAGACTCGTGTCTTTTTTAATATCATCATAAACATCATCAGTATTAATGATGCATAATAAACTGTCTGTGTCAGTATACATGAGTTTGATATTATTTTTATAAGTTTTCTTCAGGTGATTGTAATAAAAATCATACATTAAAGATTTGCTTAAATCTAAAATACTAACACCGCAATAGATGGGTTTATCTAAAACCGTTTTTGTTTTATACTTTTCAAAAAAAGTTATATTAAAATTTTTAAAAATATTTGCTGTTTTAAATGAAGGTTTACTAACAAGTTTAGCAACTTTTTTAGCCGACTTTTCGGTGTTATCATCGATAAGGATCTTACCATCTATTCTATTTCGAACATTTTCCATCGTTTTACCAAAAACAGAATTGTTCATTAGTTTATAAAAATTCTTTTCAAAATCCGTGGTTGCTAATGTTCTAAGTTGAGTATTTTTATCGATGTAAGATTTCATCCAAGTTTTTTGTTCAAATCGTAAAACGCGGTGTACTTTAGTTAGTTTCAATCCAAACGATAAATATTGTTTTAAGGATTTATAGTGAACGACAAATTTTTTTCTAGGATATAATGTTGCAATGAGTTTATCTTCGCACGAGGCTTTTACTTTGTTCGAGAGTAATTCTTTTTGATACGGGCTAAACCATTCTTTAGAGACGGTTATGTTTTCCGGGGCTAAAGGTAAATCATTGTGTAAATCATGAAGTTTCTTGGGATATTCTAGATCAACTTCTAACATAAATCCATATTTAAAGTCATCTTCTAAACCTAAAATATGATCGGTTGAAAATTGTTTAACTTGGTTTTCTGATAACCATTCAAAACCGCCAACGGGTAACGGTTGACTCATCGCCCAACCGTATAAATTATTTGCGTCTAAATAAAGTAAATAACTCGATTCTTTCTTAGAGTCATAATCTTTTAAATATTTGTTGTTTGCTTCGTGATGTCTACATTGTCCTACGCTAGAATAACCACCTCTTTTTCCTTTTTCAAAAAATAAATATTTATCTATATCCGTTAAAAGTTCTAGTTTTATTTTACTATGTTTTAATAACGCGTCCCAGGCTAACCCTGGGGCGGTGATATAATTCGCGGGATCTAGACGATAGGTTTTTTTACAGGTGTGTCTAAAATTTTGAAACACATCGGCTAATAATAACGTATCGGTGGTCAGGTATAAATCGTGATAATCACCCAAAGTTTTACAGTTGAAGGTTTTCCAAACATCCTGAGCCCTTTGATATTCTTCTTGCGTGATATCTTCGAGTTTTAAATGACTATAAAATAATTTTCTTGGTGGGAGTTGCTGTTCTTCAAAACGCTTAAAAGAATTCATATATTCATAAGGATAAATACCCTTTTGTAATAACAGCGTTATGTCATTATCATTGTTAAAATGTTGTTTTAATAACTTAAACTCATCTTTAGGACAATTTTTGACTAATTTATCGAGTGACTCTGCCATAAAATTAAAAGAATCTATAAAACGTAATCCACCTAACCCAATTAAAATATATTTTTCACTGTTTTGAGGAATACAAAATATATTATCAAATACACTTTTTTTTGCTTGATGATACATTATCTCATCTTCTTCTTTTAACCATAAATCTTTAATCATTGTTAATTTGTCTTTGTTTAGTTTTAGTTTTTTATTATTTAGTTTTATTTTTTCTACACATTCACGTTGAAAACCAATCATTATTTGATTGAGTTTCATATTTTTGCTTTTTGAAAATTTCATTCCATACTTTTCTTCAAATAATTTTATTTTTGAGTTATCTTTTCTTATTTCTCGACGTAACTCATTAAAACACTCACGTTCTTTTTTTTCTTTGTTAAGATTTTCTCGCAGTTCTTTCTTATGATTTTCAAGTTTTTCTTGTTTAGTTAACAATTTAGATAGAGTAGTTTCAATTTTTTTCTTTCGAGTTTCGTTTTTCTTAATCGTTTTATTTAATGTTTCAATACATGCTCCTACCCCCTGCATAATCAAATGCCCATCATAATTTTTTAAGTTGTGAAAAATGACCGGTATTTGTGTTCGATTTGTTATTTTAAGTTTTAGGTTACAATGTGCATGTGCAACTCCACGAAACTTTCCTGTGATGTGACAATGATCTTTAACTTTTCTAAAGTTATTAATTTTTTTATTGCACGTTAAACACAGGTATTCTGTATATCCTTTAGCATTTATAAATGTTTTTGCTGATATTTCTTCTTTGGTTTTAGGTTTTTTAGGATTCGTACATTGACACATTTGATCAGAATTTATTTTTATTTCTTTTTCACAAATCCAACAACGGTTACTATTTTTTATTATTTCTTCATCAACATATTCACATTCTTTGGGATTATCAAATATCTTTTTAATTTCATCTTGTTCTTTAAACAAAGAATAAATTATATCTTTAGAGGCATCAGCTCCTCTATACGTTTTTTGATTCATTAGTTTTCCATCATATCTTACCACAACGTAAGAATATCCGCTAGGTTTATGAATAGCTAATATTTGTGATTTTGCGGTTGGTTTTTTGTTTACTTTTTCTAAGATACATTCAAAATCAGCATAAATCACAAATGGTGCATCTTGTATATTTTTAAAATTTTTGAATTGTAAAATGTTTTCATCTTCTTCAGGAAGTACTACTTGTGATGGATGATTTACTATTCCCTTACACATTTCTTCGTGCAATTTTAATTTATCTTCTTTTTGAAAATGCGATAAGCATCTCCTACAGTAATATGATTTACATTTATGTTTAGTCGTGGCCATAAAAAATAAGGCTGAAAAATGTTTGATCCAACAAAAGTGGTTCTTCCCATCCCTATGAACTAACAATAAATCTATCGAAATATCGTTTTCCTGTTCAGAGATACGATGAGGAGTAGGTAAATCTCCTTCTTTATCATTATCGCAATCTAATCAAAACACATTAATATTAAAATTGTTTTGCCGTTCAATTTTAGATATTTGATTTATTTGGGTTGGAAAACCTATCCCATCAAAGTTTAAACCATCATCTAATTTATAAGTGCTTGGTCTTGCCTCCTTAATTTGATAAGCCGGATTTTTCCTCTTATTTTCTTTAACCTTGTCAGTATACAGTTCTAATGCTGATCTTATTGCCCATCTAATACATTGATCGTCTTTGTTTAACACATTAACAACAGCATTTTTGTTTTTAATAAATGGAGGTAATTCTAGATAAGAACCAACATTAGCAAAGATATATCTACCAAAATTCATATAAAACACTTCTATTTTATCTAAAACTAAATCCGAATCTTGTAAATTATTATTTTCGACTTTGTGTATTAATTCTCCAATATTTTTATTTACCTCATTTACTATTTCACTTTCACTTAAAATAAGTCCTTGACCACTTCTAACAGTAAAATCAATAAGACTTCCCGTTGTTGTTTTCCCATAGGTTATTTTTATAGCAAATTGAATCTTAAAGGCTCCATGTTCTCTAAACATTGATTTTACCTTTTTTACAATATCCCCACGATGCTGATTGAAAAATATTGTTATATCTCGGTAATTTGATTGTGGCCTCATTTCTAAATTTATCAAATTGTTTCTAAAACGTCTAGTTCCTCTCCAGTTAATTGCTTCGTTAATTGTTGTCGGTGCAACATAATCTTTAATTGCTTTGACATAGTCTCGTCTTATTATTTGCCCCCTATAACCAGTTGGTGTAACATCAAGGTTAAATCTTCTTGTTAATTCTCTAAGATATTCAATTTTTTTTGTATTTAAGTTTAAAAATTGGTTTTGAAAACTTTTAATCGAACTAATATAATGTTGACGAGTATTTCTTACTCGTCGGTTTAATAAATTAAACAAATCATTTTGTATAATATAAATTTCTAACCTTGATTTACTCCAACTTTTATATCCTCTTGGTCTAACAGGCCCCGCACTTTCAATTACACGTATCAAATCATTTCGAGTAGATCCAAGGCTTTGTATAAATGGAATTCTTTCAGATTCAACAAATCTTTCTAGTTCTCTTTTTTTCCATTTGTTATATCCCTTCGCAATTACACGACGCGGCGTTTGATTATTCTCTCGATCCATCTTATTTATAATAATATAAATTAATATTTTATAAAAAAAATTTCTATTTTTTCTCATTTTTTTTCACATTCCAATCTACAACTTTTTAAATTTACAACATTTTTTTTTTCGCGATAAAATGAGGCATTTTGATTTTGATTTTGGATATTCTGAGATTTGTGAAATGGGGGGTGAAAATTGGCGAGATGAAATCTATTTTGAATGTGACAGTTAAATGTGGAGTGGAGTGAGTGAAAATGGGGTTTGGAATGATAACCCCCTTTTCATACTACTGATGGCATTACGTACGGGAGACCCAAGGAACAGAAACAGTTTCCCAGAGCACTCGGTCCAGGCTTACAAATTATTGTAGTTCGATGTGTCTGTCTGGTTTGATTAAATTCAGGTAAGAACGTCGGGATATTATCTTTAGAAAATCAGTATTTCAATTCTTCAGTCTTTTTTTTAAGTACAGGCAGAAAAATGAAAAACAGACTTGATGATACACGCCGGTTTGTTGGAGGAAATATCCAACGTACGCTTTCATTTAATTTTCTGCGATAGTACCATACTCACCATACTGCAGATTCATGGGCAAAAATATTAAGGAAGATAAAATTACATGTGTGAAATTTTCAGTCCCTTTAGGTGCCGACATTTTGTTAGAAAACAGTGAAAAACGCACACAGATTTTGTAAAATCTTTTCACTGTTACTTTTGATCTTTAAAAGATCAAATTGTTTTTGGTCATTTTGTATTTTTACTCTTTTCTGCATAAATACAGAATTACATAATGAAAAATCACCATCATTATACCCTTTAAAGCTACTATCATACTAAGTTTTTGTCAAAGACATACAGATTTATGGGCAACAATATCAAGGAAGATACAGTACTAGCACCTGTGAAAATTTCAGTCCCATTAATTATACGGTGCCCACATTTTGAGAAAACAGTGAAGATTTAAAGATCAAAAATAATTGTGGCCACTGTTTTTACACTTTTTTGTCGATATATACAGCAATTCACGCAGAAACATTTTAACGGTATGTTTCTACCATCACCATCTTTATACCCCGTAAGTTATAGGTAAATATGTGAAGATGCTGATTTGATATTACCAAAGTATGATACTACCTTTAGGTTATATGTAAATCTGTAAAATAAAATTTTGCCTGATTGTCACTGAGCTGTTTTTACCATGGCAGTGGCAATACATGACTGTGAAGTCTGCCAATGATGTGTACACGGTGGCGTTTATTAAAATCAAATAAAGTGTAGACTGTAAATTAAATTTGGAAGTAAACAAGAAGCAAAATAAAAAAAAGAACAAACATATAAACAAACGTCTGTCGCGCGATCAAATAAAATACAGAATAAGTGTTATTATATTTTGGAACTTTTAATTTGATGCGTTACATTTCTCTGTCCTTTTTGATATAGCAATTCCGTGCTTAATAGGACAGGAACCAGACCCCCAGTCACGCAACCGATATCGCTGGGTGATTCCCGAACCAGATCCCTGCCTGTGCACCGTGGTACAAGTGGGTGGGTACGTCACCCGGACGCCTTACAGACCCTTCAATGTGACCTACTATGACACATTTCTGCATAGCAACGACCCGGATGAAATTCAGCAATGGCTGAAATGTCCTGGTAAGCTTGTTAAACATTATTTTACCGTCCAAGATATACAGGGCATACCAGAAAAAAAAACAACGAGACTTATCGATGTTTAATACTTGTTGCTCAAAATTGATATTAAAATATGATTCGACATTATTAAACCTCGGTTTCATTTATTCTTGGACACCCTGTATAGAGTAATGGTGAGGAGAAAATATAAACAGATTTCAGAAACTGGTGTGTCTTTTGCTATTAAAGGTAGTATCATACTTTAGTTTTTATCAAAGAAATACAGATTCATGGGCAAAAATATCAAGACAGATACAGTAACGGTCATCTGTGAACATTTCAGTCCCATACTGTCATTACGGTGTCCACTTTTTGAGAAAATGGTGAAAAACGGTCACAGTATTTTATTTATTCTTTTCTCTTTTATTTTTGATCTTTAAAAGATCAACAAGATTTTCGGTCGTTGTTTTACTAATTTCTGGATAAATACACCATTTCAGGCGGAATCATTTTAACGATAGGTTCCTACTAGCATTATCTTCATACCCTGTAAGTTATAGGTAAATCTGTGAACATTTCTGCTTTTGTCTCTTACCAAAGTATGATACTACCTTTAAGGGTTCACTGAAATTGTCGCAGAAGTAGCAGCTAGTGGACTTGGATCGGACCTTCCTGGATCAGTCAGGAACGATCCCGAGCGGATTGAACTCCACTGATGTTTGACAGTTTCTGCGACCTTTTTCTGATGCCAGTTCTGGTTCTGCTTCTGGTTCTGGACCTCGTTCTCTCTCTTATTCTGGTTTCGGTTCTTGTTCCATTGTTCCCTTGTACTCTCTTTTTTCTTTCGGCTCCCCACTCCCCCCTCCCCCCACCCATCCCACCCATTCCTCCTACCTGTATCCCTCTTAATTACGTGCTCTCCTTTCTAGGGTTTAGTTGAACTTTATTCACGACCTCAGTTCTGGTATAGGGTTTGTCAATTTTACCTAGCCCTTTTGTGTTATATACAGTGTTTACATTATGCCTATTTTGCATTAGTTTTTATATTTGTTTGAATAAAGTTCTAGTTGAAAAGTCAAGTCTGTCTTTCTTTCTTTCTTTCTTTCTTTCTTTCTTTTCTTCCTTTTTGATTGAGTGTTTTTTGCCATGTTTTGCTTTATTTGTTTAATTTTATTTTCGTAAATTATGATTTTGTGTTATCTGTTTCATTTTGTGGGTTTGATTTGGTTTGGATACAAATACATCATTTTGTTTCCTCTACAGTTGGCAGACGGTGCTCCCAAGGTGAGCCTCTTGGCATGGAGGATGGTAGTATCACTGATGCTAGCATCACAGCTTCATCTGCTTTTTATCCTCATGAAGATAATTGCTCACCCAGAAGGGCGCGTCCTCATACATCAGGTGAAACATTTTGCCAATCTGTGATATTTCATCCTGCAGATGTTGCCATATACTTTCAAAATTATTACTATTTTAGAAGGCACCAATCCTCAAGATAATTCCCAGCTTAAATCGATTTATCGATTGATTGATGGATTGGAGGACTGACTGATTCACGTATTGATTGAATAATAGATAGATTGATTGACAGAATTGACTGGCTCATTTCCCATTAAATAAATGATTGATTGATCAAATAAGCTACCTAATTGATCGATGGAGTAATTGATTCATCGAGTGATCGGGTGATCAATTTCTTTCCCGTGCAATTTATAGTAATTCATTGATTGGTTAATTTTCTATTGATTAAGAGATCAATTAAATAATGGTTACATCAGCCAGCTGGAAAGAGTTTGGGTTCTTAGTTTAATTTTCGCGATTTGCAGATCGATTGGGATGAACTGATCGATCTAATACTAGGAGTCCACTGGGCTTGTCTTTATCACACCAACCTACCCAACTGCCTCTGCGAGAAGCCGTTGGTTTATCAGTTGACTGATTTTATCACCGGGATTGTACTCGATTTCAATCGAAAACCAGATTGTCTCTTACCCATGTTATTGATGGTTGAACAGGTTATGCTGCTGCTTGGTGTGCCCAGGTATGTGATTTACATCAGTGGATTCAGGTTGACCTCGGTACCAAGGTCTACTTCACTGGGCTGATCACTTATGGAAGACGAGACAACGACCAATGGGTGACCAAGTACAATGTGCAGTGCAGCGATGATGGTCAATCCTGGGATGATGTGACTGATGCAGATGGGACAGCATACCAGGTTAGTTTAATACGATAAGGGTGGAGAGGGAGGGTACATCTTATCTCTGCCCATCATTTTCGGACTTCTTCAATACGGCATCCTTGTTTCACCTCTACGATAGTCTTGCTTCCATCCGTCACACTCAATCTCGTCCGTTCGTAACCTCCATGAGTCTTTTCAACCCGAGTTAGTTTAAAACTGAGATCCTCGAAACAAATCTTTGGCAGTCTAATAAGTGCTAGTTTTTGTTGTCAATCTCATTCCCAGTTCACCGGTAATTCTGACCGAGATACCGCAGTGACCGCTCTATTCCCAAGGGTCGTGCACGCCAGATTCCTTCGCATTCTACCCACTGCATGGTATGACCACATCAGCTTGCGTTTCGAGGTTCTGGGCTGCTCTAAATGAGGCATGAGAAGTGAAATATTTTCACAAATTCAAAATTTCATCACTATCTTAATTGTTCGTGGTGTATTTATCGTTTCAATGTTTTATTGCAGTTGTGAGTTTAGGTATCGAATTATGAGTTCAATACGATAAATAGAAAGTCATGAGCAAAAGTTATCAAGTTGAATATCAATACCGCTCAGATTTGGCAGGGCTTTGCGTTTCAACTTTCAATCACAGCAGGAATTTTTTTTCAGCCTTTCACAAAAGTTAATGTCGAAATGTAAGGCCCTCCTAATTCGGAGAAAACTGATAAACAATATATACAGTCAGTAACAAGGTATTGCTTTTCAAATAACATAAATAACCATAAATAGTCAGCGCATATTCTGCCAAATTGTCATGCTTCAGACGCTTTACAAATAGAAAAGCTTATACAAACTTGAAAATGAAATAACTAACTAGTAATCAAGAGCTGGATTTAAAATAGGCACACGACTAAAAAAAGCATGGAAAATAATTCTCTAAACTCCACGAAGGAGGAATCTATATTAAATCATAAAACCTCCGAAAATAAAACTCGTCAAACTAATGCAGAATTTTTAAGGATAAAGACTTAAAAATCGGTATGCATAAATACAAAAGAAAACATTAAGAAACCCTGTTAAAATAAACACTCACAGCTGTGAAAGTGTCTACATTTATCAAGCGGAATCAATGTACAAATTTAAACCATCAGCGAATATCACGTAGATTTTAATATGTGGAATAACTGTTATTAAATGGAAGATAGAAATTATGAAGTTAAAAACAAGTGGGTCTTTAAACGTTAAATCTTAAATCATATTATAATTGTATTAATATCATAATCATAATCTATAGGTGGACATTAAAACAGATATATGCCATATGATTATAGAAGAGAGACATAGGATTGTAGACTTGGCTCGTTGTAACGGGTCTTTCTTGGTATTGTGGTCGTTATAATGAGAGTCCTGCGTATGTGCCTGCGTAATAGTGATATGCATAATGTGGTATTGTAAAGAACATTATCGTACTTATTTTTCACTGCTTCGAATGTAATGGTTAAAAATATTGCATCCGAAGTAATCCCCATCACTGGTTGCTATTGGTATAGTACATTGGTGTTATGTGCATAGTATAATGACGCCATTGAGCGCCTTTCTAGTTCAAATTACATAATCTTGTGACGCATTCTGAACCATTCACGGCATAATCTATGTATATGTATGCATGGGTTATAAAACACAATTGTAGGCCTATATTTGTTCATTATTATTATTAATGATTTGTCGTCGAGGAGATAACATTATGCAAATTAGGCTTGCCCTTCAATGACGTATACCAGCCATTCTTACTCAAGTGCTTTTGAGTGCACATAAAAATAACCTGTAAGAAATAGGCCTACAGTGAGCGGTAGATCTTTGGTTCGAATCCCACCTGAGCCAAACGCACCCAAAAGCCTTTAGTATTCAATGTTGATATTCGTCAGTGAAGGGCAATCCTAATTTCTATAAGTTTAGAGTATAGATAAATGCAGACAAAGGTGTATCATACATGTACGTAATGAATAACATTGGTGGTGTTTGTATTGTGAATTGAACGTATTTGTACGTGTTTGATTCCTAATTTGTATGGCTTTGTGGTATCTCAATTATTATCACTTCCCTGAATAAGAAAACCCCTTTCAAGGTTTATTGGCTATTCGTGTTCGATTACATTGCATTTCTATGCTTCAATACAATATTCATCATACCAGGCTAAGGTACGATCTGTACGGTATCCTGTGTTACAAAAGTGGCCATGTACTATTCATTACTTTTAACGATATCCTGTTATAATGAGGTACTTTATCAATTTGCTCTACAGCGCATTACAAAAATGTTATGTATATAGCCTAGCGCAGATCACAACCAATATGCGACGTCTCTGTATTGTGCGCGTATTACTGGTTTATGATTGCTGGTGTAATTTCGTGGACACCGTAGCATCGCTAAGCCATTATGGGCATTTTCGAAAGGGAGGCTCAGGCTCAGGCTCAGGCTCAGGCTCAGGCTCAGGCTCAGGCTCAGGCTCAAGCTTTGACATCCATGTGCTGAAAATAATATAGGTTGTGGTTCTTCATTGAAACTGAAACTCTGTTTCCCTTTTCAAACCAGAAAATCTCCGACCCGGAGCCAAAAGCATCTACTTCGGTGGATTCACAAAATAGAGCCTGAGCCTGAGCCTCCGTTTTGCTGCACTCTGAAATGATATAATGAAATATATTTATCACAAAAATAGAGCATTTATATAATAAATGAAGAATATGGGGCAATTTAAAGTCTGTAGCCGATCTGAAACCTACAACAGAGAAACTACAACTTGATCTGAAGAACGAACGGAAAGCTAAAACGCGGCAAGGAAAACAGACAAACAGCCCGACTGGAAAGACTGGAAGACAGCCCGATAGCTCGACAGCCCGATTCTACAACTCGACAGCTTGACAGCTTGACAGCCCGACAGCTCGATAACCCGACAGCTTGACAGCCCGACAGTTCGATCGACAGCCAGACAGCAAACAGTGAACCCTTCACTAAACAAAAAGCAAATCAATACAAAAACAAGTGGCATACAAACCTATATACAGGGTGTCCAAGAAAAAAACCCTATGTCGGGACCCATTATGTTAAAGATAAATAAATAAATAAAAGTCACGTTTATATAGCGCATTACATTTACATTTCAATGCGCTTTACAATACAACAACATACATCACTTAAATCTGAATTTAACAACTAACAAATATACATAAACATAAAGATAAACTGTTTATCACTTCAAGATTCAGATATTTGACACAACCATGTCTTGGCTTTCACCATGTAGATTTTAAGCATATTTGAGCTGAAATTGGCGAAAATATGACCAATTGAAAGAGTACTCTTAAAAACAAATGTGTAAGGATAACGCGCATAGTGGTCAATACACACAGAATGTGTAATTTGTGCATGAAATAAAGATGAAAATCTGGTTTTGAGGTTGGGTAATTCATTCTTAGTTTTTTCATTCAATTTTAGACCAATTTTGCTCAAATTCTACATGGTGATAGCCATGACATAGTTGTATCAAATATCTGAATCTTGAAGTGATAAATAGTTCCTGTACAAACATATATTGTACTTGTATAATGGTACATTATGCCAATGATTGAATTCCTCTCATCCAGTACAATGCAGCACTGCTATTATATTAACTGCGTGCAACAGTCAAGATCCTCGGTCGGCATATTATTGTACAGTTACTGTGTGAATAGTATGGTTAAGGGTGTAAATTTCCACCTGTATAACATACACAGTAGCACCAAAAGAGGGTATGATTTAAAGATCAAGAGCATCATTGGTTTGCTGAGCCTTGTTCTTACTGCTGTTGCTTCTGTTGTCGTTTCTTTTGTCGTTTTTGTTGTCACCGTTGTCGTTGTCGTTGTCGTTGTCATTTTTATGACAGCCTTCCAGAGGAAGGTCAACAAAATTCATAGGAATATTGGTCATAATGCCAACATTACAAACCGCGTACATTTTGACAAAACAACTGAATAAATTATTAGTGTGTAAGGTACAATATAGGAGGTTCATTAGCAATTTTGTACCTTATACCTTTAAAATCCATAAAAAAAAAATAATATTCACCGCTGACCTCCTATATCAACCATGAAAAACCCCTAACCTTGACGGCCTCCCAATTAATTTACCGGCAACCAAGCTACTCGACGCCAAGCGCATGTGCCGCGTGATAAAAAAACTGCAATTTCAGCGTGCTGGCAAATTCATAATGACCAATTAATATGTTTTCCCCCAAAGCCTATACTGCTGGAAGAATTGTTTCCGGCAATTACCTCTCCCACACCGCTGCAATGGAAAGGACAATGCTATTTTTTCCTGCTTTGTTGACTATAGCCATTCTTGTGCATTTTCATTTTCCACATTCTGCACGTCTTTCGTGTTTTTTTCTTCCAAAGCGTCATAGTTGCCATAAAAACACTAACTCAACCCCAAATTTCAGGATAGAGCGAGCTTCAGCTCCAGGTTTGTGCATACCGGTATTTGCCTGCAGCGGAGTCGGAGCGAGGCACCTACCCGTACCAACCCCGTACAGCTCGGCGTAGGTCTAAGCAGCTATATCGCCTTGTACGTGAACGGTTCGTCAAGAATGGAGGTTTTCAGGAAAGTTCTTGCATTTTTGTGGCTGGCAGTACTTAGCAAGCGCATCAAAGGTATGTGGTATAATACAAATTATGTTACGATCATAACATGCAATGAAAATTATATTCGAACAACAACGGCAAATTCGCAAGGGCTTTTGGCAGCGTACGTTTGGTCATTCGAGTTTTGGGGCAGGCATTTCTGCGATTTGCTCAGCAAATTTGGCGTTTTGTTAACCTCTTATTATGGTTGCACCGCAAGATTAAACATGGCAAAAAAATTGTTCACTTCTGGTATGAAAATCACTTTGATGATGTCCCCTGACAACGATTGTTTGTAATTGAAGAATCCTTTTTAATATAGGTTTTCCCGGTCATTTTCGGCAAATGAGCTGACAATTTAAACGCTGCGTCATTCCATTTCGCGTGAAACTGCAGGGTAACTCATAATAGTTATTCGATTTCACTTCATCTGCAAGCAAATGTAAACAAGTGTCAAGCGAATAAAAAGAATCGCTTTTCAGCATCCAAATTCAAAACGGCTTTTAATATAACGTGCTAAATTGAATGCCGATTTTGCATGGCTAAACTGAACGACTGTTGAATTTAATTGAATGCAATATGCTATATACAAATACGGATGCATCAACGTGAAATCGAGTAGCGGTTTCAGCCGAGGAGGCAAAATCACGTCAACACGAATGCGTGAAAATGAAATTGGCCGCTCATTTGCCGAAAATTACCGGGAAAACCTATAATGATATAATCAGTACATGCAAAGATTGGCTTATATTAACACTCCAAAATAATTTGCAAAGAAATCGTATACTTACAAATATTCAGTGGCGACGTAGGTCGATTTCTGTTCATGATTGGGGGGGGGGGGATGATTGGTGATTTGGTGTCCTATTCGAGGGACCGAAGAGACCGAGCGGGGGAAGGATGTTGGAGGGGGATACCCCCCTTCCAAACCAGGGACTTTTTTCAAAAACAGAATCGAAAAGTGGCATTTCAGAGCATTTAAGAAAGATATTGAGAAGAATTTAACATGGTTTTCAATGCGAAGACTAAAAAAAAAATCAAGGAGCTTGTAATATTTATAAAAAGATTAACATTCGGGGGATGATAATACACGCCATATCCCCATCTCAATTTTTTTTGTTTGGGGGGAGGGGGATATATCACCCCATCCCCCCCCCCCCGGGATTGACACCCATGAGTGGCTATGACATTACGGGAGGGAGACCCAACATGAACAGTTTTCCAGAGCCCCTGGTCCAGGGTTTAGTTCGATGTTCCTGTCCGATTTTAATACAAATTCGGTTACGAACTTTGGGATATTGTCTTAAAGGTACAGTTATTATGTATATAGGATTGTTTTCCCAAACAGAAATGTTCACATATTTACGTATTTATTTGACTGTTGTACACAGTGGCGCTTATTAATATCAAATACCAGTGTAAACATACCAAGAACAAAATTGAAATAAAAGTTGGCAGTAAATAAGAAGTAAAACAAAACGAACAAACAAACTTATAATAAGCGTCGGTCGCCCTATCAATCAATGTGAGGAATAAAGGTCGTTTTCTTTTTTTTAATTGAACTTTTAATTTGACGCCATAAATTTCATTTCATGTCACTATCTCCTTTTTGATAGCAATTCCGTGCATAATAGGACAGGAACCAGACCCCCAGTCACGCAACCGATATCGCTGGGTGATTCCCGAACCAGATCCTTGCCTGTGTACCGTGGTACAAGTGGGTGGGTACGTCACCCGGACGCCTTACAGACCCTTCAATGTGACCTACTATGACACATTTCTGCATAGCAACGACCCGGATGAAATTCAGCAATGGCTGAAATGTCCTGGTAAGCTTGTTAAACATTATTTTACCGTCCAAGATATGCAGGGTATCCCAGAAAAAAAAACAACCGAGACTTATCGATGTTTAATACTTGTTGCTGAAAATTGATATTAAAATATGATTCGACATTGATAAATCTCGGTTTCATTTATTCTTGGACATCCTGTATAGAGTATTGGTGAGGAGAAAATACACTCCGGCCTTTTTGGGCGGTTTTGGGCGCTTTTTGGCGCCAATGCATGCCATTATCATGACTGGAAAGGTCTTGAAAAAGTAGAATAGAACATTCCACACCAATAAACGGTAAACTTTAGCCGTTTACGTGATAATTACGAAAAGAAAGGAAGTCACGTGATTTTTGTGATAGATCCATTTCTGTCGTTTAAAAGCTTACTATACAAAAACTATACAACATTTTTTGATAACTTTTTGTTTAACCGAAACAACTTAAGATTTGACCTAAGTGTTCCCTTTTTTAAATCAGGAATTTTCAACGCGAACAGGCAAAATAAATACATGCCAAATTAATTTCTTTATAAAAGTCCGGTCACTACGGGTGCATTATCACCTCTGCAGACACAGCGCGTGGGGGCTTGCGACGCATTCAGCCCGAGGCATGGGCCCGTCATGTGCGGTCCGATCCATCCACGCACGGACGTTCGAGTAGTATTTTTCAAGCGAGACCGCGCGGCATGAAAGTTGGCTGAGTCACTCACCCGGTCCCCGTTGCATTTTTTTTTGTTTTTTGGTGGGATTTTCGAACGGAACGGGAAAGCCTGGAGATAATTTCTTGTCATACATGAAAATCATTTCATGCCCTCAAAATCTTTTGTGTCATTATAACAATTATATTTTGTGTATTCATGTGGAAATCGTTTCGGTCCCTCGAAACATAGAGCTAGGAACAGATCTAAATTGTTTCATCGATCATGCCCCAAAATCCTTTCGTCAAAAACACTGCGTCAACTCGCAAACATTGCACCAACTCGCAAACATTCCGCCAACTCGCAAACATTGCGCCACCTCGCAAACATTGCGCCAACTCGCAAACATTGCGCCAACTCGCAAATATTGCGACAACTCGCAAACATTGCGCCAACTCGATAACATTGAGTCGACTCAAAACATTGTGTCAACTTCGAAACATTTTGTGAATAATTTTGAAAAGCCTTATTTTTTTCAACAGATTTGTTTTGTTGTTTTGCCAATGATTTTTGCATTGTAAACAGCTTGAACGTACGTGTACCGCGTTCCTGGAATTCTTAAACGGCCGCTGCAACATTTGGTCACAGCAACGAGTACCAGTCTAAAACCATTGGTGTGCCACATCCTTCTAACACTTGTTACGGCTGGAAATGCGTATACGCTAACCTTTGACCTTATTTTGATTTCCGTTAATTAACCCTAAGTAAATGGAAATATTGTGTTATACTCTGCACTCTTCATTTTTTTGGACTTTGAGGCCGGCGTGTACCTTTAAGTGTTTATTGAAATTGTCGCAGAAGTAGCAGCTAGTGGACTTGTAGGATCAGTCAGGAACGATCCGGAGCGGATTGAACTACAGTTTCTGGGACTGTTTCTGCTTCTGGATCTCGTTCTCTCTCTTAATCTGGTTTCGGTTCTTGTTCCATTGTTCCATTGTTCTTTATTTTTTTCTTTCGGCTCCCCACTCCCCACTCCCCCACCCCATCCCACCCATTCCTCCTACCTGTATCCCTCTTAATTACGTGCTCTCCTTTCTAGGGTTTACTTTAACTTTATTCACGACCTCATTATCAGTTCTGGTATCGGGTTTGTCAATTTTTACCTAGCCCTTTTGTGTTATATACAGTGTTTACATTATGCCTATTTTGCATTGGTTTTTATATTTGTTTGAATAAAGTTCCAGTTGAAAAGTCAAGTCTGTCTTTCTTTCTTTCCTTCTTTCTTTTCTTCCTTTTTGATTGAGTGTTTTTTGCCATGTTTTGCTTCATTTGTTTAATTTTATTTACGTAAATTATGATTTGGTGCAATCTGTTTCATTTTGTGGGTTTGATTTGGTTTGGATACAAATACATCATTTCGTTTCCTTTACAGTTGGCAGACGGTGCTCCCAAGGTGAGCCTCTTGGCATGGAGGATGGTAGTATCACTGATGCTAGCATCACAGCTTCATCTGCTTATTATCCTAATGAAGATAATTGCTCACCCAGAAGGGCCCGTCCTCATACATCAGGTGAAACATTTTGCCAATCTGTGATATTTCATCCAGCAGATGTTGCCATATACCAGCTTAAATCGATTTATCGATTGATTGATGGATTGGAGGACTGACTGATTCACGTATTGATTGAATAATAGATAGATTGATTGACAGATTGACTGGCTCATTTCCCATTAAATAAATGATTGATTGATCAAATAAGGTACCTAATTGATCGATGGAGTAATCGATTCATCGAGTGATCGGGTGATCAATTTCTTTCCCGTGCAATTTATAGTAATTCATTGATTGAGTATTTTTTTTATTGATTAAGAGATCAATTAAATAAAGGTTACATCAGCCAGCTGGAAAGAGTTTGGGTTCTTCGTTTAATTTTCTATCGCGATTTGCAGATGGATTGGGATGAACTGATCGATATAATGCTAGGAGTCCACTGGGCCTTGTCTTTACCACACCAACCTACCCAGCTGCCTGTGCGAGAAGCCGTTGGTTTATCAGTTGACTGATTTTATCACCGGGATTGTACTCGATTTCAATCGAAAACCAGATTGTCTCTTACCCATGTCATTGATGGTTGAACAGGTTATGCTGCTGCTTGGTGTGCCCAGGTATGTGATTTACATCAGTGGATTCAGGTTGACCTCGATACCAAAGTCTACTACACTGGGCTGATCACGTATGGCAGACGTAGCAATAACGACAACCACAACCAATGGGTGACCAAGTACAATGTCCAGTACAGCGATGATGGTCAATCCTGGGATGATGTGACTGATGCTGAGGGGAATTCAAAGAAGGTTAGTTTAATGCGATTAAGGCGGAGAGGGAGGGTACATCTTATCTCTGCCCATCATTTTCGGACTTCTTCAATACGGCATCCTTGTTTCACCTCTACGATAGTCTTGCTTCCATCCGTCACACTCCATCTCGTCCGTTCGTAACCTCCATGAGTCTTTTCAACCCGAGCTAGTTTAAAACTGAGATCCTCGAAACAAATCTTTGGCAGTCTAATAAGTGCTAGTTGTTGTTGTCAATCTCATTCCCAGTTCACCGGTAATTCTGACCAAGACACCGCAGTGACTGCTCTATTCCCAAGGGTCGTGCACGCCAGATTCCTTCGCATTCTACCCACTGAATGGTATGTACATATCAGCATGCGTTTTGAGGTACTGGGCTGCTCTAAATGAGGCATGAGAAGTTAAATGTTTAAAACATTCAAAAATTCATCATTATCTTAATTGTTCATGGTGTATTTATCGTTTCAATGTTTTATTACAGTTGTGAGTTTAGCTATCGAATTATGAGTTCAATACGATAAATAGAAGGTAATGAGCAAAAGTTATCAAGTTGAATATCAATACAGCTCATATTTGGCAGGGCCTGGCGTTTCAATCACAGGTGGAAATTTTCTTTTCCGCCTTTTTACAAAAATCAATGTTGAAATGTTAGGCCCTCCTAATTAAGGGCAAATATTAATAATTATAAAATTGCAGTCAGTTGGAAGGTCGTGCTTTTCGTATAACTTAAATAATAATAAAATAATAATAATAAATAGTTTATAGCGCAAACACCGCCAAATGTTAATGTTCAAGACGCTTTATAATAAAAACTTGAGGGAACTCAAAAGCTGAATTTAGAATACGCCTAAGACTAAACAAAATCTGAATAGATAAGTAAATTGAATTTTTTAATCATGAAAAATTATATAAAATACATAAAAGCAGAATCTATATTAAAACACACAAAAACTTCAGCTTATTGTATTCAGCAAATTAATGCAGAATGTAAGGTAAAGACTTAAACATCTGTATGCATAAATAAAAAAAGGAAGCATTAATAAACACTTACTCATACTACACATTTCCATTCATGCCAATGTGTCTCAAATTTATTAAGCGAAATCAATCACAAATTTTAAACTCTCAGCGAATATCACTTCAATATTAGAGAAAAATCTGATATGAAAGGTAGAAATTTACAAGTTAAAAGTTAAAAAAGAAAAGACAAAAGTGGGATCTGTATGAAATCATGCTATGTTATTGAATATATTGATTATTGGTTTGTTGTCTTGGATGGTAACAATGCAGCCGGTCTCATGAGTTGGAGAGTTAAAATTAACTGGATCCGAACCAAAAGATAACAAAATGCTTAGCCTAAAAGTGTTATTTTGCGAAAAACTAATCACATATACGCAATTACATGTACGTATCATGAAGAATATAGGTGATCTTAAAGTGCTTTGTATGTAACCATAGGCTACTATAGAAAAGAGACATTTGCATGTATATGATTGCGTTATATCGATATGCATCTTGTGGTATTGTATATATTATACTTAATTTTGACTGCTTCGAGTACAATATGGTTAAAACTATGCCATTCGAGTTGATCTCCATCATTGGTTGCTATGGGTATATTAGTTGTTTGAGCGCCTTTCTAGTGCAATGACATAATGTGACGTATTATAAACCATTCACGACAGAATCTGCATAATTATACTTGCATATTAGGGGTTATAAAACAAACTACCCTTGTAATGTCAAGTTGTATATTACTTTCAAGATTGTTGATAATCTCGGAGAGATATAATTACGCAAAAGAAGGCTTGCACTTCACCCACGTATATCAGCACGGTATACTCAGTGCTTTTGAGATCGTATTAATGGAAAAGCATGCGCTGACTTGGTAAGCAGGAGGTCGTGAGTTCGAATCCCACCACTTGCGCATGATGTTTTCATACGCACTCAAAAGCGTTGAGTATGCAGTGCTGATATACCGACAATCTGATTACGTTGTAGCCCGCGCTTTGTAACTTTAAGAAAAGGCGCGAAATAAATGTAATTATTTATTTATTTATTTATTTATTTATTTATTTATTTATTTATTTATTTATTTATTTATTTATTTATTTATTTATTTATTTATTTATTTATTTATTTTCACATCGGCGGTTCCCCGGCAGTGGGCCCATGATGCCCACACCCTGACGCCGAGGACCCCAATCCCACTCCACCCCTCCCTAATCCCTCTGCCATCACCCCTTTTTGATAATTTATTTTCCTCAATGTACTTTTCCCTTGATATTTGTGTTCTCCTTTTTGCGTTTGTTGGTGTCCCGGGAGTGGCTGCTCGTGCTCTGTACGAGACGTGGTGAATACCTCCCCTCCCGGGCCCTGATTACTACCTCTTTTGTACCTCGATTTAAAGTTTCATTTATTTTACTTCGACATATAGAGTACATAATTATTTACTTATTCCGATTTAAAGTATTGTTGTTTTTTCTCTTGTCACATTAATGTCCTTAACGTTTACTCTTTGTCATACTCTTTAACGTTTACTCTTTGTCAGTAACGTTTACTCGTTGTCATCTCTTTGCTTTTTCATTACCATCCTGTAACGTTTACTTTCTTTTACGTTTGTATATATTATTTTCAAACAAAGATATCAATAAAGTTCTCCTTGGAAAAGTAAAAAAGTATTTATTTATTTATTTATTTATTCATTTATTTATTGATATGTGTGTATGAAAAGCACGCCTAATTTGCATAGGTTTAAAGATAAATGTACATAAAATTGTATCGTAACGTAATAAATAACTGGTGGTGGTTGTATTGTGAATTGAACGTATTGCGTGTTTTATTTCTAATTTGTAGGGCTTTGTGGTTTGTTATTATTGTAACTTCCCCGAGTAGAATAATCAATTTTATTAGGTTTATTGGCTATTCATGTTTGATTACATTTGGTATGCCCAGCACGCTTTATGGATCCTTCTACCAGGCTAAGATACGATCTGTACGGTGTCCAATGCTACAGAAGTTGCCCTATACCATTCATTACTTGTTTTTACGATGTCCCATCACTTAATAATAATTATAATAGTACATTTATATGCGTTGTCTCTATTTCTGGTTGGGGAATTGCATGTGTAATGTCGTGGACACCGTAGCGTCGCTCTGTGATTATGTCACCCACTGCATGCCGAAATGACAGTATGATTAAAGGTACAGTACATTTAACATTGGTAAGATACCCAAACAGAAATTTTCACAGATTTACGTATAATTTTTCTTTACGTTGTATAATAAAGATTGAATCGGATTTTCGCCATTTTCTATTGACTCAAATGTCCGATTGAGCTCAGATTTTCAAAAGTGTGAGTGCAGTTCTGTGACCTTTACCTTTTAAAAGATAATGAGAAATAAAGTAATCACAAAAATAGCATTATACAATGAATGCAGAAAATAATACGAGGCAATTCAAAGTCTATAGCAGAAGTTGGTCAACTTTATAACAGCTGAGAACAACAACTTACTACAAATGAAAATGCAAGCGATTTCCGTTCTTACCAAATATGGAATCTTTTTCAATGACTAGTGTGGGTTGTAGTGGTGCTTCCGGATTTAAGGAGAACCCTGTAACAAAATATGGACCTCTAGCGAAATCTAAACCAGTCCTGCTGTATCAGTGCTTGTCGATAACTGGATTCTAATTTTAGTTACACGATATAGCTATTAGTGCGTTAGTGTATGTATTGTCTAAAGGTTGCGGTTCGGTATACAGGAGTTTATATTTAGATCATTCCACTTAATATACAATGCTGTATTGCGGTTTCCAGTTTCAACATTTGTATTTATTGAAATACCAATATAAATGATTTCATTATGCAAGGTGAATGAAGTATTAAGTGAGTCAATGTCAATGGAAGTTTGGCATAATCATCATCGTGTATCGAGATGACGCATTCCAAAACCTACGATGTGAAACTAAGTTATGTACCGTGGGCAGACCTTTACGTGGATCATAATAATGTGCAACCGCGCAATCTCAATAATGTGGGCGTCAGAGTGTGCACGGATGAGATATCGGTCTGAACGAAAATAGTTGTGCATACGGAATACATTGCTCACGTGTGTGTGTAAGTCTACAGCACTGATTTAGGTCATCTTGATAAATGTCAGCAGCATAGCCGCGTAAAACTGCATCAGGACCAGTATCGGCCTGCCCTGGACTTTGGGTTTCTGTAAAGTACGTCCGTAGCGATACCAAGACAATTGATATCTAGAGACAAAGTGCAGAGGGTTGTGTGAAATGGCCGCCTTTACGATCATCAACACGTCTGTTTTCCTCATTTGCTTGTATGTCTCATCGACCGTACTGGTTCCCCTTTTAGGACGTGAATTCCTCTCCAGATGCGTGGGTTACGTGCTGTCCGTGGCTTTATCCTACCTCATCTCCAGTCGCTTCCACGGGGGGAAGCTTGCCGGCGTCGGGGGCAAGGCCGTCCTGGTGACTGGCTGCGACACGGGGATCGGTAACGAGCTGGCACGGCGCCTGGACGCCCTGGGCTTCACCGTGTTCGCAGGATGCCTGTTCGCCGACGGAGAGGAGGCGATGCGGCTCAAGAGGGAATCTTCTAAGCGGCTTGAGGTGGTACAGCTTGACGTGACCTCTGACCGACAGGTATCAGACGCCGTCTCTGAGATAGAAAGAGCGCTCTCTACGTCAGGAGATGGTGAGACTATTAGAATAAATGAATCCATTCCAAACCTCGGCTCCGGCTCAGGCTCAGGCTCCGGTTCCATTTCGTGAGACCATTTTAAACTAATGGATATCAAAATAGAGGCTTTTGGCTTCGGCTCGGAGGTATATTTTCAGGTTTGAAAAGTAAAACAGAGTTTAAGTTTGAATGAAATTTCACTATATTTCACTATATTTTCAGCATATGGATGATGACAGAGACGAAGTCGGAGCCTGAGCTGTAGACAACGGTTTGGAAAAGGGCCCATGACTGAAAACTATACAATAAAAAAAAGAAAAATTTCCCATCTTAAAATTCCAACCCGCGTTTTTCATTTACATTATTCTGTCCCTGTCAGAAGTTGTACACATTATTAATTCCCATCACTGTATACTTTATTTTCACAGGCATCACCATGATAATTAACTGTATTAATTATAATCATGTTTCTTGAAATATTACCAGTGTTCCAGGCAAAATGTCTCCTAATTATTTCCGTTGATTAAGTGCGAATGGAAAATATCTGCCGAAGTGTACTCAGAATACCTGATCAATTTGTTCACAGGCCTAAATTAGGTAAAGGATTGTCCAGTTGAACTAGTAGGCCTACTATATAATTGTAGTTGGTGAATTTGACCAATTTGTCTGTGCGTACCCACTGACTTGTCCATGTTGCCTCTTTGATGTTTGTCCCACTACACCAATGGTCTTCACAATTTTTTTTATAATAATGGATATTATTTAAAATCTCACATTATGCATTAACCTGCTATAATACCAGCCATTTGGTTCCCGCTATAACCAAATCCTATTTTGTGTTTTGAATTTTGTTTCCAGACATAACAAAACCAGCTCCTTCTCATGTCTGTTTTATCGAGTGATTTGTGTTTCTTTATTATCAATAAACTTGCACTGGCAAGGTCATACATTGCGTGCCATCTCTATAGTTACCATGCGATCTTATGGGTGCATTCGTTTAGCTCCCCCGGGTCGACACCAGTCAACCTCGTCCCCATTCTTTCGCTTGTTTTGTGCAGTATAGCACGACCAATCCCAGGGCTGACCCGGGGAAGCTAAACGAATGCACCTTATATGCGATTGTCACATTTTTATCTTCTCGATTTTCTTTTTACCAAATCGCGGCCCAAGTGCTCTGGGGAGTAGTGAACAACGCTGGCATATCCTACTGGGGCGAGGTGGAGTGGATGTCCGTGGAGAGATACAAGCAGGTCGCTGAGGTTAATCTGTGGGGTATGATCCGGGTGACCAAGGCTGCCCTACCGCTCATCCGAACGTGCAAAGGTATGATAGATAATACGATGTATTTGATAACAAAATGGCTGTGCATTGGAGGTTTTTCTCCATATTATGGATGGAATATGCAGAATTTGTTATCATTTAACCTTTGAACATTAATATGCATTTCTCCATGGTTGGTTTAGACTTCGAACTTTAGACTTTGATATTGCGAAGCAAAAATAACGATGTCATGAAATCGCACCAAACAATACGGGCAAGTTGGAATGCGCTTAAAGGCCGCGGTTGTGAGAAAGTTTAGCACAATTTCAAATGTTTGCGAGTTGTTTATAATTTTTCGAAAACCTCGTGTGAATATTCATACATATGACGTTATATGTCGTTCCGCATCGCAATGGGAGACTTTTGGAGAACTGGTCTTGAGTCAACAGCGCACGCGCAAACCATGCTTGCGCAATTGTGAGCATGCGCGCGTTGTTTTGCGCGTGCGTGCGCTTGCGCTGTTGACTTTAGACCGGTTCTCCAAAAGTCTCCCATTGGCTGGAAGTGTGACGCACTATCACCTACCTGGCTTTAAACAATCATGGTTCCATGTTGTTATGGTGCTGTAATAGAGAAACTGAATTTTCAGTAAGTGGAAAAACATTACGATTCTCCTTCGGAATTAGTTGCAAGCAATTAGGGCCATTTGTTAAAACCAGGGGCCAATTTCGTGGAGCTGCTAAGCACAAAAAATGCTGAGCACAAAAATTGTTTGCCCTATAAATAGACCACCATTACAAATTCCATTTGATATCATGGTCAGCGAACAACAGCCAAAGAACAATCACATGTGATGCACATCACATGTCAATGGGGTGGTTAACCCTGTTTTTATTAAGACAGAAATGTCATGCTTAGCAAATATCTGTGCTAAGCAAAGTCGTGAAATTGACCCCGGAACTCAACATATAACAAAAATGTGTCTAATCCTGCCAAGTCGTAAGATTCCTGCTCTTCTATTTCTACAGGTCGTGTGGTCAATATGAGTAGCATGTTGGGTCATATAAGCAGTCCATTCTGCTCGGCGTATTCCATCACTAAGTATGGCGTTCAGGCGCTGACTGATAGCCTCCGTGTGGAGGCGGGTAAATTCGGCGTCTCTGCTATCATTGTAGAACCCGGGAACTTCTCAGGTAAGACACAGGATGAGGCAATTGTGCCGTTTCGGTTAAAGGCCCTTGTCACCTTCATTGGTCCGGGAAGGAGGGCTGGGACAAATATACCACGAAGATTAATTACAACGTTAATGGCAACCGGAGCCGGAGATCAAGACATTATAAGGACTCAGTTGCGAAATGAAGCCTGAAGCTAGGCTTGGGATTTATTTTGCTACCGCCATTTTATGTCCTTAATGAAATTAAGGGCTTGCGATACATGTCGAAGCTGTTGGAGCCTTTTTTCTTTGCTAAAATAATGTCGTAAGTGGCCCAATCACGGCCTATTATTTCGTTTTTGGCCTCAAAATGGTGGCGGTGGCAAAATAAGTCCCAAGCGTATATTTTCAAGCCTTGTTTCGTAGAGGCCCATTGTGAGTCTAGTGCGTGCAACAGCACGATGGATCACATGGTTTATGCCTCATATCCTGACGGTCGTTGACCCGGCCATTTACTGCTCTGCCTGGTGCCCATAGACGTAAATAACCTATAGACCGACAGCAGAGGGCGTGAGCGCGTAATTTTGGAAACGGACGCCATCTAAAAAAACTATGGGCAAAGTGCACGTCACTCAGTGCGCGAGGCGCGCGCGCCGCACGTTTACAATTGATTTTATTTCAAAATCTCGCAAAGATTCTAAAAGAGGCCAGTTGCGCACGTAATCTCGCGCTAGTTCCCTCTCATAAAATCAAGATGAAATTTTAAACACAAAAGTTTCCATTAAATCTTTCGATTATTTGAGAAACAGTACATTACTGTGCAATGGTATGTGAAGTAAACCTAATGCTCCAATGGGTTTAAAGTTGATACCAATTCGTTTTCATCTAGAATTTCCCGTTTGAATAAATCCTCTCTATTCAATCGTGCGTAAGAGTACCTTTTTTTGCCCATAGTTTGGCAATAGTCGGGTGCCGTCACAATTACGGTACCCCGCCATGCATTTGAATAGGGCGCTGTCGGTCTATGGGTTATTTATGTCTGTGCTGGTGCCTGCTGCTTGCATCAATAGAACAGCGCCCTCAGTCGTCGGCTTCCGCAGTGAGCTGGCGCAGTGTTTTTAATCCCAAAAAAATCATGTCGTACAATTTTGGACGACATCGACTTTTTCTTTCCATTATCTCTGAATGTCTATGATTTGTTTTGTTTATATTATTTTAGTTTCACCATTAATGAGCTATAGTTAAGTAATTTCTGATCAATAAATATAATTTTCCACGAGCAATATACATGTAGGCTTACCTTAAACTCTTTCTACATAAACTCTTTGCAAAATTGTCACCGATGTTCTGGTACATATAGTTGGTCATTAGTCAGGGGGCGGATCCAGAGGAGGACGTGAGGCTCGTACACCCCCTTCTCCTCCAGCCACCCCCACCCCCACCCCCCCCAAAAAAAAAAAACAGATAGAGAGGGACGAGACCCAAAAAGAAACGGACAAGAAAAAAGGGGACAATACACCGATCCGACGGTGCGACCATGGAGGTAGGAAACACCCGCCATTACTGCAGTGTCCCCGCCCGCCTTTTGTACGGCAATAAATATTAACATTATCTTTTCATATAATGTGTTTCATAGTAAATGTCAATTTTTATTGATATCTGAAAAAAAATTATTGTCTACGGCAGGTGGCGGATCAGCCATGTTTACCAGAGATTACATGGCCAAAGGTATGGAGCGTGTTTGGAGCGAAACTCCCGAACATGTACGAAGGGTTTACGGTAGAGAGTACTTTGAATCGCTACGGGATCTCGTAGTGAACACCACTCAAGGCACTTCAAATACCAGCTTGTCCCCGGTGGTGGAAGCATGTACCAGCGCCCTCACCGACAGATATCCACAAGCGCGTTACTTTCCTGGCAACCTGACCTCACGTCTGGCGGTGTATGTGTCCGTATTCCTCCCGTCCGCACTGCTTGACATCTTCTACGCAGTCTTCATTGCTCTGTCCACTACGAAAATTAAGGGATCCGGATAGTGACAATATTCGACCGGTTAAACGGTTCATGTATTAATTAATCCATAATCAACTATCCGTATTAGCCGACATGTAATCGAGTCACCAAGAGTCGAATCCGAGTCAAGTCTCGAGTCAGGGCGTTTACGAAACGGAGGCTCAGGCTCAGGCTCTGACATCCATGTGCTTAAAATAATAGGTTGTGGTTTTTCATTGAAGCTGGAGAGTATTTCCAAACCAGATAATCTTCTTCTGAACCGCAGCCAAAAGCCTCTATTTTGATACCCGTTATTTTCGAATGGATTCATGATATAGAGCTGAAGCCTGAGACGGAGCCTGAGCCTCTGTTTTGTAAACGTCCATAGATTCCGAGTCACTAGTCGTTTCGCAACAGTGTGCCATCATAAGTTTGCAACTCCTTTTTGGCAATTTGTCGACAAACTGCGCATCTTTCAAGTTGCGCAGTTTGTCAAAAATTAATTCCGTGCACTGTTAATGTTGGCCAACGCGTTGCAAACTCATGGCGTCGCACTACTAGTACTGTGAATCGCCCGTATTGCAAGCATTATTAAAACATTTACACTGTATTATTATCATTATCATAATCTTTAGTTTCGCTTCCAGTTTTAACATTTTCTTTGAATCTGTTTGTGATTGCTATTTAATGAAATTATTTGTGTAAGCTTACTCAATTCAGCTGATTTTAAGGACAGTTGAGGTGCTTTGCTCGATTTTAAGTCAACTCGATTGACGTGAAAACTATACAGTCATAAAGGGATGGTACAGAACTGGCTTTTGCGACAAAACCGTTGCTGACAGTGAAAGCACATCATGTAATCCATCATATAACTTAACTGACAAACCTGTAGAAGTTTGAGGGCAATCAGCCATCTGGGTCACGAGAAAAATAGTGAAAACCCGTGTACACATTTCAACGATATTGTGCGTTCATAATAAAACGCTTCGAAGCGGTTTATTCCAATCGGAAAAACGTTTCATTTATTTCTCAACGGATATGTCATTTCCTACAAAAATATTACATGGGATGTTTTCTCCTATCAACACCATTATACTGTGTAAGTTTTATGTGAATCTGTGATCTTGAAGTGTATTTTGTCTTACCAATTCTGTACCATCCCTTTAAATTCTAAATTGACATGTTTACTGGGCAGTAAAAGTAAGAAGATTTCATTTGCTGTCTTGACCTATAGAATAATCCATTGGGGATAAATTGTACTTTCTTGAATAATGATAATGACAGGCATAACTTATAATTATTGGCAATCAAGATGAGGCTTGTTAAAATTAAGTTTATTATTGTTTCTGACATGAAGAATGCCAGTTGTGTTGTAGTTGTTGTTGTTGTTGTGATGTTGTTGCAGTTGCTACTGCTGTTGTTGTTCCTTGTTGTTGTAATTGCTGTTGCTGTTTTTGTAGTTGTAGTTGTTGGTGTTGTTGTTGTTGTTGTTTTTGTTGTTGTTGTTGTTGGTGTTGTTGTTGTTGTTGTTGTTGTTGTTGTTTTGTTGTTGTTTTGTTTTGTTTTGTTTTGTTTTGTTATTGTTGATGATGATCCGTAAATATTGTCATACATCTCTCCAAACCTAAAGATAACGCCAGTGAGAAACATGGGATTTTTTTTAATGCTCATAATAACATTAATAAGTCTGAGATATTTGGCAAAATATCTGTACATTGATGCCCTAGCATAGAGGGCGCCCTTGTTTTCTGGGTGATCAGGTCGCGTCATGTTGACACAAGATTTGGTAGATTTTTACATGGAAACAGCTTCGGGGCCCGGAGGGGTGGATTGGAAAATATCTGTGAGAGGTTTTGGTTTATTTATCATGGAGCTATAAGCTCATTACCGGTAGTGTGTAAACCAATTACGTCGTATAGGGAAAGTGTGTATACTATGAAATGTGGCCATACAGCAGTCAAATGGTTTCATCGCTATCTGATGACTGACATCTCTCAATAGCAAAGATAGAAGTATTCAGCATCAAACACATAATTATGATTAGATGATAGAGCACTGCCACTGCAATACATAGGTCTTGGGTTAATTTTCGACAGACAATCAAAATTGTCTAAAATAATGTATTGTGTTTTGTTTAAGTTTCTTGTTACCAGCATTTTGGAGAGCCAATATTGATCGTAGTGGGTTTACATTTTTGATAATCCTACAGGAGTGCTGTTAATGTTGTGTGGGTTATTAATGTGCCTTTAGTGTTTCTTTTTTTATAATCCTGTATTCCCATCTGTTTAATAATAAATAAAATGAAATGAACTCGAAAACACAATGGTTAACGTTTCGATAATTTCCCCTAAGATGTGTATTGCACACAGCTAGATCAACTTAAAGGTAATATCATACTTTCGTTTTTTGGCCAAAGAAATACAGATTCATGGGCAAAGGATTCAAAATAGTCTGGTACCCATTTTCATTTTAGAATCGGTGTTATCTTTTTTAACGGGTATACAAAGAAGGTGCCACGTTGGATGCACCACGAATAAGGTCTATAGTCATCTGTGAAATTGTCAGTCCAAATCGGTGCCCACTTTTTATTAAAACATATTTTAAAATGCCTATAGTAAATCTTTTTACAGGACTTTTTATATTCCTTCGATCAAAATTGTTTTTTGGTCATTGGCTTTTACTCTTTTCTGGATAAATACAGCATTTCAGGCAGAAAGATTTTAACGGTATGTTTCTACCATCACCATCTTTATACCTTGCAAGTTATAGGTAAATTTGTGAAGATATCAGTGTCGGTATTCTTCCAAAGTATGATAGCACCTTTAATAAACACACGTTTCTCATGCGCAAACAAATAATGATAAAAAACCCAGACAAATTACAGACACAATGCTCATGAACCAAGTGCGACCTTCCATTTGCTTGGATGCTTTCAAAATCAACTTTGAATTACATGTATTATGATAACATTTTCAAAGAGCTCGCATGGAATGCAAAGAAAAATGGAAAGAAAGCCCAAGAAATGATAGAAACAAATTGATAATAATAACATTTGTTTGCGAACACAAAGAAATTGAACGCGATTCAACCTTCGCTCGGATATTTAAGTCATATTTTTTTTAATCAACTTTGAAATGATTACGTTACAATGTAGCCAAATGACTTGTCGACATATAAATGATAACAAACCATAATGCTTGGAGGTTTGGGTAAATGATAAATGAGAGAGATTTTCTTTGGAATGTGGAATTGTCAGGTGTTTTTTGGCTAAAACACCAAAACATTTTAACGGACTAGACCCAGTTTGAGGGAGATTACAAAACGGAGGCTCAGGTTCTGGTTCAGGCTCAGGCTCTATTAAAATAGAGGCTTTTGACTGCGTTTCGGAAGTAGATTCTCTGGTTTGGAAAGAAAAACAGAGCTTCAGCTTCAATAAAACATCACACCATATGGATGGCAGAGCTGGAGCCTGAATCCAAACCTGAGCCTCCGTTCCGTACACCCTCAAAGGTGCACGTTGTGCCAGTCTTTGCATGCACTTTGTAAAAAAAAATGAGACATGTTACATAGATTTGTATAAGACTCGGGATATTACATTTTTTAATGGAGTTTTACAAACTCCGCAACTTCCCCAATAAAAAATGTTATTTGGTAAGAATCATTTACAAGAATGTCATCTCTATAAGCCAAAACAGTTTCCATTTTCACATGTTTTTACTTTTGTTTTTCTTGCGTGGGGAGTGATTGAATAATGAAAGTGATTTATCTTTTATTTGGTTGAAATAGTCTTAATACTGAAAAATATTGCACATGTATGGGTTAAATATAACCATGAATGATAAAATGATAAAAGGGGGATAATTGTGAAATTAAATGATAATGATTATAGTTTTTAATAATTACACGGATACTTACAGCTAGTTTTTAAATAAGGAAAATGAATCAATAACTTTTCTCTTTAATCAAATTATGCAGAATGAAAATAGACGAAAATGGTGCCCTTCGTCCAGTAGCGAGAGATTCCAGTATTGTGCATAAGGACCGTGTAAACAGAAATTTGCAAAAATGTACGTTAAACTTACACAGTATAAAGACGGTAATGGTAGAAACATACTGTAAAAACGTTTCTGCCTGAAATGCTGTATTTATCCAGAAAATAGTAAAACCAAACACTAAAACATGTTTGACCTTCGAAAGAAAAAATATCAGACAGCTATTCCCACACAATATCTCGTAGCAATTACAACGGTTTTTCGTCGTTTTCTACTATTTTCAATGATCAACTGAGCTGAATATTTCACAGGTTTGTTTTTATTCCATGACAAATTGAATTATGAGCAGCCTGCAGCTGTTCTGTCACCTTTAATAATGCTGTACATGACCTTTAAACATAATGCATTTGAGATGGATGAAAATGCTTACCTGTTTACCTCATTAATAATTAACCCAGGAACTTCCATCACCATCATTACACGTATTGTTGTGTAATAGTATTATAGCATTCCATTTCTTTTGTTTCTGAAAATGAAATCGTTTGGAGTGCAGTGGCCTTTTGGTCTGGCGTATCATCGTAGATCGTGTGGTCAATCTACGGATTGTGGGTTCGAATCCAGCCATTGACTAATGGCGCTTGCATCATTGGGCAAGACGCTTTATAACATATTGCTCCTCTTCACCCAGATGTAAATGGGTACCTGTGAGGGTACAGATGGCTTTGTGGGCTTGATTAGCCCTGTGCGCTTTGCAGTCAGCTGCGGGCTGTATACTCCCCAGGGAGCTCAGATTGTTTCAGGAATATAAAGCGTTGTGATACCCTTATTGTGTGTAAAAACGCTATATAAATGCCTAAATTATTATTAATAATTATTATCAATCATTTCAGACTGTCAAAAATGTCATCGTGTGTGGGTTTTTTTTTAAGTGATCATCACCTCCTAAAAAATGCTTTCGTTTGACAATAAATTTGTACGTTGGTCCGTGATTTGCAACGTCGGTCGTTGCACTTTTCATAAAATAATCCCCCAAAAACATTTCAGGGATTAATTGAAATAAAATATAAGTGTATAATATTATATGCACGTTTCTTATACAGTCATTTCCCCAGCTGTGAGCCGTGCACAAAAGAACGTGAATAATTCAATTGGTCAATTTGCACGGTAGTTCTTATGAAAATACTCTGCCTGTGCATAGCGATGTGGTTTTTTTTCTCCTTCTTGTGAAACAGGCAGCGCACAGTTTTCAATGGATCGACATTTATTATAGAGATGTACATGAAGATGAAGCTTATATCAGGCGGATGGTAAGCCAGTATTATGACAAGCAGAGTGTAAATGGCGGATTAGCGAGTCACACTGTGTGGGGCTAGCCGTGAACAGACGGGTTGGACTTCGCCCATAACCTGTCAACGGTTCTGATTCGGTTCCACGATCTAAAGTGTTAAGTGCGCCCCATAACACGACCCGCTCAATAACATAATGACGTAACTTCAAAGAAAGAAACAAAAATATCACCCATTTGGGAAATTCGATATGAAATCAATACTGCATATCAATTAAACTGTTAATTAGAAATAGAAATGACAACGTTGCAAGGGACACCTATAGCTATAATTAAATTTGAGGAGCCCATTAGTGTTATGGTGATGATATGGTGATGTGTCCTGTATCATATTCTATACACTTTGTAAATGTACACCATTTCCAAATCGCAGTCTCCCAATTCTCGCGTACTTTTGGTATAAAGAGTTGGCTATTTCACAGAGCGTTTATACAAAACAAACGCTGGCTATTTTTTGCTTTGTTTCCTAAAACTCTGCCTCAACTCTTCGTTGTGTCAAGGCCTGTATATCCTCACATTGAAGTGTGAAAGCATTTAGGTTGGGCAGCTGGTAATGTAACTCCATCGTCCTATAGAACGGATTTTTTTTTAACACAACACGACCTGGCAAGAAGGCTGGATCATTGCACTACCATGGGTATCTGGGCCGGTCATATCATAATATCATTCTCACACACACCATTCAAAATTGGCTGTCTTCATGATACCGAGCGGTATGAAAGGGAAGACAAAATTTAACCGATTTTTTTTTTCATGCCATGCCAAAAGCGAATGGATGTGAGCATTTACATGAAACCAAAACAAACAAAAACCATATAAAATACCATCCACCATTTCTGCATATTAATATGCACATAATCGTCATAATCGTTGATGCGACATTTTGTACACGGAATTAAAACCAAAAAAAGGCATTGTGTCTTTAAATCGTGGCCGCGTGCCATTTAAGCGATCTTCTTTTTATACATTAGATTTATTTTGTCTTTTTAAAATCCTCTCTTTTTTTCGTTTAATGGAAGTGCTCTTTATCATATATACAAAAGGGGAAATAACCTTGGCCCTTTCTAGACTGTATAAAATCTCAGGCCATGTATTGTTATGAAGTCGCCATAGGCCGAACGTGTATTATAGGTTTCTATTTGTGCCTAAGGCTACAACGGAAGCCTCCATTTTCGAATCCTAGCCACAAAAAGAAATCGTGGATGTATAATCACTCATATTCTGCCATTTGTTTTTCTTTCACTTAAAGTCTTAAATGGGTGCTGTGGTGTCCTTGCTTAGGGCATGTTGACAACTTGTATCTTAAAGGATTTCGTCGGTAATTGTCAGTGCACCATAACTGTATTACAACGGCAGAACAAAAATCATAATAATAATGTCGACTGAATATTAAACCATTATTATAATATTAATACATTTTTTGTCTGTATAACCTCAAAACTCCTACATCGTGTATTACAAAACATACGATACTTCATTATTTACAACGTGGTTTGGGTTTGCATTATTCAAACCCAGACATGAAGGCGAAGGCAAAAATGATCTGATGATGAAGCTATGTATACTTAGTTTCATCTCTTCTACCCATAAATACTCCATAATGTGTGCTTGACGATTTAAATGCACTGTGAAATGTTCTGTTCATGTCAACAGTCACACATAAAAAGTCCTGTGTTATTGTTGTTATTTTTTAATTTGATAAAGGAGTGTTTTATACAACCCTCCAGCGTAGATTTCAAAGAAATATTCTCTCTGAAATCAGCACATGACTGAAAAAAATGCGTCTTTCACGAAAAGAAAGAGCCGGATCCATCAAATAAAACACGAAATACATGAAAAAAATTGTCTGTAGCCCAGGTACTATATAAACCACTCACCGAACAAGCCAAATCATGGCAGTATAACTATATATAATACCGCGCCATGATTATGCAAAACAGGCGACGGTTCATTTTTTTTATGGGATAAAGATGAACACATTTTAAAACGTGTATTTGGAGGCACAAACGGTTCGTTGTTGTATATTCCAAAAGCATTCTTATTTGTCCGAATTCATCATGGCCACAAATTCTGCAAGAAAACAAAGTGTAAAAGGTTTGACAATAAATATAATCGACAAAGGAACAAAACAGCAACTACAATATGTAGCTGCAACTATCATGTATAATATTGTGTATAAAAAAGATTTGCAGTTCTCGATAGCGCTGGATAGCACGCGATTTAAATGCAGTCTTCTTTGATCAGCATTGCTAATGACACCGTCCAAATGATTTTTCAAAAACAAAAAAATTACAACTATACAACGCGGTTTGCTGTAATTCCTTTTATTTCATAAAAACATCCTTTCCATTTGGTGGCTATTGAATTGTGCATGTTTATCTTCTGTAGTGATTGCCGCACCACTCTTTTCACATAATATCGTGATGCCCGAGGACAAATTACATGTCATGCATTTTATCATATTTTATTTTATAACAGAGAGTGATTCTGTCAGTAAGAAATGGCCATGGGATTTAATGGGATTTAGTTTTTTTTCTTCGTCTTGAGCTATATGCTGACCTTCGTAGTTGACCTGTCCATCTCCGTCTATATCAGCATCACGAATCATCTCTTCCACCTCGTGCTTGTCCAGTTTCTCGTCTAAACTCAGCATCACGTGACGAAGTTCCGCGGCACTTCATACAGAGAGAGATAGTAAGAGTGAAATAACAACACAGAAATCATACATGCATGAGAATCAAGGCTAGATATACAGAGAAAATGGAGATAGTTTTGTTTTATCTCAAGATGCGCTCGACTTGCATTTTTGGCAGGTTGTGTGTGGATGTCGGCCACGAATCAATGAAAAGGTGGCGTTGGAGCGAGGCGTAATATGACAATTTACGACGGGCAGTTTTTTTGGCTAACAGATGGCACACATAATACGCCAATAATATACACATCACGGGCAGGACAACTGTAATGCACTTGTGGTCATATGCAGAATTTTTGCCTTCCAAATAAAGTTTCACATTTTCCCAGTTCTACATAAATCACACGCTACATAGTGAAATACACAGTATACTAAATGTATACAAACTATCAATCACATTGCAAGGTAATTTCATACTTCGGCTTTTGCCATAAATGCAGATTCATGGGCAAAAATATCATAGAAGATTCAGTAACAGTCATCTATGAAATTTTCAGTCCTATACTGTGCCCCACTTTTTGAGAAAAACGGAAAAACGACCACGTATTAATCCTTTCACTGTTATTTTTGTTCTTTAAAATATTGTTTTGGTAATTGGATTTACAATTTTCTGAATAAATATAGCATTTCAAGAAGATATAAAATGTAATGATATGTTTCTACCATCACCATCATTATACCCTGTAAGTTAAAGCTGAATCTTTAAAGATTTCTGTCACGGTATAAGCTACCAAAGTATGACAGTACCTTTAATAATAGCTTGATAAAACGCTGGAATGGTATGGGCCACTTTTTTGTGTGGATATTTGAAGTCTCATCTCACTAAAGGATAAAGGGTCAGTTATCTCATTTGACATAATTCCAACACCTCACTCGCTAACGTTCTACCGAAACCCCTAATCCAATTTAAAACGAAATGAAATTACTACGAAGACCTTAAAGGGACATACGCATTTTGCCCCCGGCAAAAAAAAAAAAAAATTTAATTTTTTTCTCAAAACAAGCTATGGAAGAAGTGTTTTACCTAGTGAATTACAGAGATCACTGTCTGTATATAGCGCCGAAATAATAAGGGATTTAATAAGAAAATAAGCTTGTGTGTCCATTAAGGAGTTCCGTACAGGGCCATATGTCACCCTATAAAAAGTACAGAGGTACTTTATGCCCAGTTGAATCGATGGAGCAGCTTGCCTTCGATAGGTCGATTCACGTCATGTTTTCTTAAAACCGAGAATCTCGCTACAGCCGAGACGATTGCAATGTTCAGTCCCGTTGAATTCGTGTTTAATGTTTGAAGCTGAAGAGTTAAACACTAAACATAGACCTATGGGTATAATAAAGTGTATAGGCAGAGAGACACGAGTCCCGTGTTCTACTCGCTATCTTGCACGAGTCGTAGCGGGGAGCTGATGTAGGCCATAGGTCCCCGATGCTAGTCCTGAAACAAGGCCAAGTCACAGGTCACACCGATTTCAGTTTCTCTAGCGATCATAATAAATGTTGGTATAATTATGCCAAACGACAGGGACTGGTGAGAGCTTTGAGCGTATAATAAGACGGCCGTTGTGTCCCCTCGTCGCTCTCGCTCAGGTAAGGCCGTAAATCGGCTTCCCTGGCCCCCTCAAGGCTGCAGCCCCGGTGCCGCCTGAGGGGCAAGATTACCAAGATTCCGCCCGATAAAACGAACAGCAAGACAATATGGCACGGATGCCTGTATGGCGATTTGTCTTTTTAATTCGGCCACGAGGTCCTTGGGCGCGTGAATAATTTCTCCATGGTATGCCGGTATAATTTCCAATTTCACGGAGGGGTCTTTTTTTCTTGTCCTTCTTATATAAGCTCACGCCAAAAGAAGAAGGCCGATTTTTTTTTTGATTGGCCTTAAGTTGGCATACGGTCCTTCGTGTGTAGTTAAGGTGTTATGATGTAGGGTAAGGCCGGCCATGACACGGCCGTTGCAAAATAAGGTTAAGCGATTTGACTCGAATTGAACCCATCAACTGCCGGACGGTATTGGCCCTCTGGTCGATATCCAGCGAATGTAAATAACGAACAAATAATACTCAAGATAAATAAATTGCAGTATCATCTGCCTTCCTCTACAACATGCAAGAGCCTGTTATAATACATCGGACATGCCGAGTAATATTACAATATACCTACGGAAGTACGTAAGAGACATTGACAGGGTTTTGGTGGGCGTAATTTATTGTTTATTACTGTATCCGTTTGTCACCGTTGTATAACAGGGGCTACATTAGAATCCATGCATTCGACCAGATTGTGCAGGTATTATTCGCATCTTTACGGTGGAGAGGAGTGGGTAGGTGGGGGAGAATCAGTCCGTTGATGGGGGAATCGATCTTTCGTTAGCCGCTAGGCTCATCGTCCGGAATGGTACAAGAAGCTTTTATCGATCGAGGCCATATGTTCGGCCAGGGGCGGGGGCACGGTGCTCATCGGTGTTATCTCTAAACATGTAGACCTATACCAACGTGGAGTGAGTATATAGCTACACAATTTGCTTGCATGGCCATTTTTTCTGTCTTTCTGGTGTTAGCATCATACATTATCAATCGTATATTCTAACCCATACCACCTGGCAGGAACGCGGTTGCATCTAGGTAATATTATGGCATGTACAGTGTATAGCGTGTTTTGGCATTTGATATAGCGTAGAATGGGTTGAATCATAGATAAGACGTGTACAACAGAGGTGTTCAGGGGTTCATTTCACGAAGCCTTACGATCGATCGTAACTCGAGTTACGAAGGATAACCCATCGTAGGGGCCTATCCTTCATAGGGCTGCGCAATGCAGCATAAGTGCTACGATTGATAGTAAGTTACGATGAGTTTGGTGAAGTCGACCGGCCCGCTGCTGTTGATTGTTTGCAATCGTTCTCTCTTAAATTTAAGGGTCGATATACTTGTTCGAATCTGAGTAGTAAATCGCTGGCACACTCATCGTTGGTCAGGCGTCTCTGGTACATAAGCCAGTGTCTGTTAAGTTAATATTGGCCACATTGTGGAATGCTACTGGTGTCCAATCCTCGACAAACAGATGTGTGGATGAGGGATTTTTTTCTTTTAAACCATCGTTCGGTGGCTTAGGAGAGACATTGCATATCGCGAACAATCTTCACACGTTTTTACAATGTACAGTCGTTGTACTTCGCAAAATGTATAATGTGCGCGCGATGTCCCTTTTGCGCCACCATTAATTTCGGCAATTTTTGTTTAACCCTTCAAGACGGAACAGTAGTATGCCGAACATAATCTTCAATCTAATTTTACAATAGGCCTACCCAATCCCTACCTCATGGGTGTATCGTTGTTCAGAAACCAGGCAAGCCCGCGATTTCATATGGATCAATTTTGTATGGTGACAAATGTTGACACAAACCAAGAAATTGTGCCCAAATTTGCCGCATTTGTCATGCACGGCAACTTTTATAATTGTGGCTGCATGGAAACTCGATTACGAGAAAGGCTTGGCAGTGTTAACCCAATTCCCCCATTATATACCTGCACCAGGTCTTTTGTTTCACTTCAATGATTCTATGTTAATAACCGCGGGAGGGTTAACGGGGTGGGAAGGATGGCCTGGGAATTCTACACGCCTGCCTCCTTGCAAGCGAGAACGTTCATATTTTTTCTCCATTTTGTTGTCTGTTTTAGGTCTTTACCTTATGAATCCGTTGCCGTCCTTGTCAAATACCCGGAAGGCTTCCCTGATCTCCTCCTCCGTGTCTAGTTCCTTCATCTTCTGGCCCATCATGCTGACGAATTCCGTGAAATCAATCGTACCGTTCCCTGCCAAAACAAGAAGGAAGCAAAAGGGAAACATACTGACTGGTGATTCAGAGGCAATATTGTCCGAAATTCGACACTGTTTCTCCATATTTTGTTTGTGTGTGTTCATGTAGGTGTGTTTTTATTACCAGTAGATACAGTCATTTAGTATTACTGGGCGGAATGGCGGAAGGGTTATACCCTGTCTGATGTTACTTCATACCTGATGTTACTTCATTGGGGGGGGGGGCATACATGTAGGTGGCATAGTGCGTTATATAGGCACTCGCCTCTCACCAATGTGGCCCGGGTTCGATCCCGGCTGGGTCATATTATGTGAGTAGAGTTGTGCGTTTGGTTCTCTCATATGCTTCGAGGGTTTTTCTCCGGGTTGTCCGGTTTTCCTCCCTGTACACAAAACAAACACTTTCGATCTTAAGCTGTGCTCCGTGATCATATATGGGTTGATGTGGCTGGCTGCCAAAGGGTGCACATGAAAGCCTGCTACTCGGTCACGTGTAGCACCATCCTTCATAATTCATATTGTAATTGCTGGGAACCTCTGGAAAACAGTGTGTGTTTCACTGAGCAGGTAAACCCAGGGTAAACAAGAAATAAATAAATAAAAAACATACCGCATGCAAACCGTATTGGGATTCATGTCATTACTTCAAAGCCGAATACCAAGGTCACGGCAATTTTATAGTCAAAGAGCAAAGTTCTGAAAACCCTCTTATTAAGGTGTTAGCTCAACACCTACTACATCTAAGGTTTGACTTCATAAAATGGAAGTCATAAGCAAGAGCTAAACCCATTTGTTGAATTTTCTTTTGTTTTTCTTAATTTTGGGGGGAAATATTGCAATAATTTTTGGGATATTACACAAAAGTGATACCACAATTTGAGGCCACATCGTACCTAAAAAAAGTTCCCTGAGGTATATTCCATCAATTTCTTAAGTCAGACCTTATATGTAGTCGGGGTTGAGAACTCTATTTTTTTCATGGTCCATGCTCATTAACTATTAAAACACACACACATCGATAGCATCACCACAAAACGAACATACATTTCACTTGTATCATAATAAATTTCTTCGTCAAACCACTAGTACAGGTTCCCCTTACAATGCGATGTCTTCAACACAGCAACAACAAAACAGTCAAACCTAAGTGCACGCTATGACATCATTCTAATACCACTGCGTGGCCTTGTACTGGAGACGTATGTCATCCATCAGATGCAGACCGAGAAGGAAGTCCCTGATACCGGACCTGTCCCACCCAATCAATTTAGTCAGACAGGTCGAGTTTACGACGGCCTTCCCCTCACGATCTTACGGCCAAGTCACGGCTGAGCATTTCCCAGCCTGCAGTGACTATCCCCTCTTACTCTCTCGCCCTGATACCGGGAAGATAAATTGCCATCTTAGCCAGCCACTTAGCTGTGTCTCCCCCTGTTTGGCAGTTGCTCCATCAGATACGATATATGTACCGTGGATCGGAGTTCGGTAGGTAATGACGGAATACGCCTCACGATCATGGGGATCGTAAAAGCTTAATTGGCAGGTCGACCCTGCATTATGAGAATCATCCTCCTTGTTTCCAATTCGTGTCCCAAGGAAAAGAAATCATTACGGGGTTCACTGCTTTATACTAAGACAAAACGGTAAGAAGTGCTTCAATTGGCGCAGTCAATGTCGGAATGAATACAAAAAAAGAACTGGGATCGATTTCACCAAACTCATCGTAGGACTTATGATGCATTGCAGCCCTACGTAGGATACGATGGGTTATCCTTCGTAACTCGAGTTACGATCAATCGTAGGGTTTCGTGAAATCGATTCCTGGGGTCGATTTCACCAAACGCATCGTAACTTACTATCAATCGTAGGACTTCTGATGCATTGCAGCCCTACGTAGGATACAATGGGTTATCCTTCGTAACTCGAGTTAAGATCGATCGTATAAGGCTTCGTGAAATCGATTTCTGGACTTGTACGAAATTTGAATTTGGACTAACGGTCTAACATCAAAGAATTGGGATTAAGATGTAAATAAAAAGTGAACAACTAGTCGTAATAGTAGGCTTCAGAGAGGTAGAAAGTAGTGAGACTCCGTGTACTTTTCATCTCAGCTTCCCTTGAAAAGCACATCAAGCCATACTACAGCAAAAGGCAGCATGTGCTAGTGTGCTGTATTCCTCAGTTTTTTCCCCTCCAGCCCTGAAGCAATGACAAGGAGTGTTAAACTACATTCCCTACAGCTGGGGTGATATTGGATTTGGCCGGGCTGCTACGGGTGGGTTCGCCGGGCTACGGGGAGAGGAAAAGTACGGTCGACGAGTGGGAAAGCGGGGTCAAAGGGGGTGGGGCGGTCTGCTACACAAATCTTGATCCCTGGAAATGGAATTATCATGTACATCTTTCATCCAATTGAAGAAGAAAGAAAATCAAAACAATCGCTACAGTATCCTCGATTTAGCATATGAATGCTTAAGGGTATACTTGTATTCATCATTTGGTGGTTTTGTTTGTTCAGAGCATCCATTCAAACCATAACCTTTTGAACATGCATGTCGTAGCACTTAAATGTGAAAATATAATCAAACTCGATTTTCACGTTCGCAAAAAAAATATAATGATTTCCGATTCAGGTTAACTTTGTGCTCGTTCCTCGTGTATTTAACTTCGATTACAGAGATAGCAATCATATTATGATGTATTTTAAAGGTATTCGAGTTCATTGTATCTTATTTATCATAACAGAATTTTCGAGGGAGATATTTCATGGGAACTGATGTTAATTTTATATATTTCTAAGCAGTAAAGCCTCCACACAGAATCCGAGCTCTCGTCGTTTTGGTCAAGACCGATTCAGCCTCGATATACCCTCAAGGCGCTGCAGTATTCACGATTTCTTGCGATTTCAGGATATGCAAATCTCATGGTTTAACACTTATCCGTGTTAAAGAAATAGCAAGTGTGATCATATCGCAAAGACACAACTTTATTCTGAAATTCTTTGGCACGCTATGGAGAAAGTGATGCTAGGTACCTTGTGCTATAATGAATATTGCTACTGGAAATGGTCAATGTGTTTATTTTGTAAGGAAAGATATAAACGAGGAATCAAATAAAGTATATTGTTGTTTTACGTCTTCCCATTTTTCTCACGTCTAAAATGACCGCATCAGCTCAAATGTTCACCGGCGTGTGTTTTTCAATGGAGATGCTATAAATTATACAAGGCGGGCGCTGTTGTATGACCTTAACCAGTCACATTCATACTCTTGATGGGGGAGGGGAGGATGTTATGCTAGGGATGTGGTAGGGGTGTGGTAGGGGTGTGGTTTCTCACGAAAACCAGGGAAGCTCAAGAACATTTTTCCGTCCACAAGAATCTGGTATACTAATATTTCCACAATATTCAATTCACAGAAGTCTTGTCCGACAGATCTATGTGAAAAAAAAAACCAGTCGCGATCAAAGATCCCATAGCTAGATAGGACGTTTACGAAGGCTCCGTCTTAGGCTCCGTCTCAGGCTCCGTCTCAGGCTCCGTCTCAGGCTCCGGCTCCAATTCGTGAATCCATTCTGTAAGAACTGGTATAAAAATAGGGGCTTTTGGCTGCGGTTCTGAAGTATATTCTCTAGTTTGAAAAGGAAAACACAACTTCAGCTTCAATGAAAACCCACAACTTATATTTTCAGTATATTGATGACAGAGATTGAGCCTGAGTTTGAGCCTGAGCCTAATCCGCCGTTTCGTAAACGTCCACAGTCTATACTGAGCCCAATGAGTGAAGTATTACTCGGCCGCAATTTTAGTAAGCAACGGTTACTATATAAACGTTAAGTTCAACTGTTTTCGGACAAACCTTTCACCCGAACAATTATTATTATCATTATTAAGACTTGTATTATTACTCATTCTGCCAGAATCACACCCAAAATGAAAACAGTCAATGTTGCTCACTAAAATGGCCGCATGTGCGTACTTCCTCTGGTTGCGCGTGATTTTGAAAGAGTTGGCTATAATTATTGCACAGCTATAGGATCTTTAGGATCTGAAGATAATAATAATAATAATAATGACTGTGCTTTCAAAGGATGAACAAAAAAGTACACTGGCATGGCAAGTATATTTTGATTTACCATCCCGGTAGACAATGCACGCACATCATATAGCGACAATGAACAGTGTGTCACTCTCCTCTTGAGATTGCAAAATTAATCACTGACAATTACATGCAAATATAAAAGCTATTCTGGGAAGCATTTCTTTTCAATTTTGGATTGTTTTGCAGCGGTCCACACTTAAGGCAAAAAACTTACACAAAGAAAGATATAACACGTGGAATGCAAGAGGACTATGGCCGAACAATGCGGGCGAAGCGGCTTTAATATAATGTATGTATAATTATTATTATTATTGCAGGAGTTATTGCTTCAATATACTGTGTGGAATGAGTCGGTTCTTGAAATAACTTGTCAGCTAGGATACCTGAATGAACGCATTGAGATGGACGCCATGAACGTTAACTTTAAGAAAAAAATCAAATGGTCATGAAAAAAAAATGCACCAAACAGATTCGTCATTAACATCAATTGGCTTTTCAAAAGATGAAAGAGTAATTTTGCTGAGCCCCAATCCATCCACTGTCCAATATAGTGTGATGCATGTACGTGTATATGTATCGATCCGTGCAATGCATTTTTTCAACGGTTTGGTCTTTAATGGAAGGAAAGGCGACCACCCACGTGGAAGCAATGCAGACGGCAAATTCAGTGAATGGAGGTGAGGGGGTTAATATATATATTTATATATATCAGGCGGGTGTGAGAGGGGCCGCGTGCATTAATAAATGATTATTATGTTGGTTCGATAGAGCGGTCGGGAATGGTGTATACCGTGAGTATACTTTGATACATATTGTACATACATGTATATGCATGCACGAAACCATCTCTACTCTCACAGGTACCCATTTACCCTTGGGTGAAGATGAGCAATGATGTGTGACAAAGCGTCTCGCCCAAGGACGCAAGCACCACTAGACTATGGCTGGATTCGAACACTCAATATCTGTAGATTGATCACAAGACCTTGAGGTCGACACGCCAGACCACTAGTCCACCACAACACCCCACCCACAGCACCATGTATATACATCCATAGGCATGTACATGTAAATATATGTACATATAAAACGTACGTACAGGAGCGACAAGGTGAGATATGACGGAAATAGCATCCGGACAATAGCAATCAGGAAATTATGATGTCCATTACTGTTAACGATGTGTGGTGCATAGTCGTAGCGACAAATAATCAAATTAGGTTTGAATACATGCATACGAACGCTCAGTATGAAATGATAAAGAGGCTTTCATAGGTCTGTGTATACATTGACAGAACGATTACAAAATGACACACTTTAATGGCGATAGACATTCCTGGATTTATGACTTGATGACTGTGGAGATGTAAAGGTGCATTGATGGAATGGTGGATTGGTGGATTGGTGGATTGGTGGATTGGTGGATTGGTGGACTGGTGGATTTATGACTTGATGACTGTGGGGCGTGAAGGTGGATAGGTGGATTGGTGGATTGGTGGAATGGTGGATTGATGGATTGGTGGATTGGAGGAATTGTGGATTGCAGGAATTGTGGAGTGATGGAAAAGTGGAATGGTGGATTGTTGGAATGGTGGATTGGTGGATTTATGACTTGATGACTGTGGGGATGTAAAGGTGGATTGGTGAATTGGTGGAATGGTGTATTGAAGGATTGTTGGATTGATGGATTGATGGATTGATGAATTGATGAATTGATGAATTGATGAATTGATGAATTGATCAATTGATGAACCGATCAATTAGGAGACATTCCAAAAATTGATTTAAACACAAATATCAGACATCAAACAAGATTATTCTGTTTCCATTCTTGATTTAGAAAAAGTTAGGAAGTTTCAACACTTTTGAATGAAATGAGTCTGATACCGTCTTGGTCGGCTTCGTTGATCATATCCTGCAGCTCAGCCTCGGAGGGATTTTGACCCAGTGACCTCATGACGGTTGCCAACTCCTTGTGCGTGATGGTCCCGTCGCCATCTTTGTCGAATATTGAAAAGGCCTCTCTGAATTCTGTCGCAAATAAAGACAAATAAAGAGGAAATGTGTGTTTAAATGGAGGAAGGAGTATACTGTTTCCAAGATGCACACGCTGTTTCTATACTAACATACTGTACATGAGAACGGCACTAGACTTATATCTACATCCCATATCGCATTGTCTCTCTCGGTTCAGCCAAGCCGCCCATATTGTTCGTAAAACCGCTGGGTATGGTTTTTACCACCGAAACAAAACAAGTCTTTTTGATGCCATAAAAGGCTTTCCTCTCGTAAAAATCTGCACGGTCTTTCCCAGTCTAATAGTCTCCCCCTTGTCCCTGGGGACAGCCTCACCCTGTGTGGCGTAGTCCTAATTCGGCACACTGATAATCCCTGCATTCATGCAGTACCTCACCGAGGGATATGTTCTGCGCGTTTCGCCAGCCTCTGTAAACACGGAGTCATTCTAAAAACTTACGCCATTTGTCCTTGCCAAGGATTTAAAAAAAAGATTTAAATTCTCCCGAGGTTCTGAGTCGAGTTTGAACACAGAATCCATATAATTTGTGCATATCATGAAAGCTTTTGAACGAGCATAACTTAATGCCCCAATAAAAGACCAATTATAGCGTTACGATCTTGCCAATCCCTTCGCCGCTTTACAAATAACCGCTTGGTTCTGTATTTTGTCTTTATTTTCTTGTCGTTTTCCATTAGTCACGGGGCTATTATCTATTACTGACGTCATGCATTTTGTCTCAAGCTGAATCGTTGAAACGTTTCCCTCGCAAAAAAATCCATTTAGTCTTGAGCACTTTCTGTATCCGGCCAAGCTGACCATTTACTACCATGCATTGTCAAGGTTACATCGTCCCCCTTGTCCCTAGAAGAGGAAAAAACGGCTACAGCAAATGAACCCAAGCACATGGGTTCTTCATTAGCTGAAAAGGAAAAGTCAGTAATTGTCATCAATATTCGTTTAATTTCATCAGCGAAATTCATCTGCCTTGACATTCAAAGCGTGGGTCCCAGCCTTAATTCATAAATGTATATTGCCCTATATTGTATAATACACGTGCACAACAAATTAAAATGTGGTTGCAGATGTACAACCAAAACTGCTTTGCTATCCCATCCCATATCCCCATATCCCCATCCCACCCCTCCCATCAAAAATTACCTGACAAAGTTCCTTTATATCAAATCGGTTCAAAACGTAAACCCTATGATTGATTTTTGTCATTTTCATACAGTGATCTACTCATATTTCAGACAGCGGAAAAAACATCTTTTGCACCAACTCTGATGGGAGAAAATCGCCATACCATAAAGAGGATTGAAAATTGGATTTGCATAATTGTTGGCACAATTCTTCTGTTCCCGTGCTCGAATCTGATTTCAGATGAAAGCTCATCTTTACCCACGTAGCCCGCCTACGCTACTCATTTCCATGATCTTTTTTTTTTTTGATCTCCCGCGCTGTTTAATATTTTGGAAACAAATATTGACATCTAAAAGCACGCCAGTCGCATATACGGCATTTAAATAGCAAATATGTACCTAACGGAGAGCACTGTCATGCAACGGAAGAGGTATTTAGTCAAGGTTCTGCAAGCCCTTTCTTAGTATAATGCTGTTCTTTAAAGGTATGGCGCATCATTTGACGTGCTGCTGTTGTTGATGTCGTTGTTGTTGTCACCATTGTCATGGGTGTCATCGTTGTTGGTGTTTTGTCGTTGTTGTTTTTACAGCCTTTTTGCTGGTGCAGCTGTCGATGTCATTGTCGTTGTCGATATCATTTGTTATCGTTTTGATGGTCGCTGTCACTGTCATCGTTAATTTGTTGGTTGTCACCATTGTCATGGGTGTCATCGTTGTTGGTGTTTTGTCGTTTTTACAGCTTTTCCTGATGCAGCTGTTGGTGTCATTCTTGTTGTCGCTGTCATTTACATCGTTTTCACGGTTGTTGTCACTGTCGTTATTTTTTTTGACGCTGCTGCTGCTGGTGCTGCTATCGCTGTCACTGTATTTTGTCACTGTCATCATTTCATCGTTGTCACTGTCGTTGCTGTTATTTTGTTGTTTTGGAAAAGACCTTTCATTACATATACCTGGTTTACAAAGCCTTATTTTCAACTGCATATTTTAACATGACATTGGTCATTGCGTTTTCAAGAAAACGATGAATTTTGTTTTTACGTGAATTCGTGAACGTTCTGTGATAAGCTGATGCCTTTTGGAGGTATTCAGATGCAGATTTTCCTGATGTTGACAGCATTTCAGCTTGGAAATATTCCATAGAAATATTGTATGTCATATACCTTTAAGCACAAATCCCATAGTAATTGTGCATCTAACAATGGCGGGCTGGGTCATTATGCAGCGAGTTAATGGTGCAATCAAGACCATTCATCATCCTTCATGAAACATTTCTATATTATGCCACCACGATCGTCACGGCATGCACACTCACACACAAAATATGTCCAGTCTCAGATTAAAAAATCGCTGTTGGGGATCCAATTTTGTTTTCTTTTCGTCATAATTCCAACGGACACGGCCCATTGTGTGTACAGACGTGTCAATTATTCATTCCTCTGTATAATATACCACACATGCACACACGCCTGGCTGCTAAAATTCCAATAAAGAAAGAAAGCGCACAGCCAACTGTACGACCCCCCAAAAAATTATATTATGAGAATTTTTGTTTTGAGAAAAGGGCACGAACGTGTGTTATTCTCACGATCTAGAATCGTGAGGGATGCCGTATCCAGGCTATGTGATCCCTGCGTCTGAAGCATGGTTGACGGCTTGTAACTGTCGTGCTGTCATTTAAGACAAAATCATGCTATGTACATCCGGGAAAGGGTCACTGCACATTGGCATAATTACAAACAGAGAACAATAGTCGTGACTGTTAATTAATTAACTATTTTAATGGGGTATCTATCTACATGTATCCTCTTTCGTGTCTGAATCCGAGACACAACAATTGCATCATTTTGAAAACCGATATATATATATATATATATATATAATCCTAACAAGCAGAAATTTAAGGACCACATATCCAAATCCGACATTGGTATATTTAAAGGTATAATACAATGGTAAAGGTCACAGAACAGCAATCATACTTTGTCTGATCCAACATGTACATGAAATAATAAACATGTGAAGACCTGAGCTCAATCGGACATTTGAGTCACAAGAAAATAGCGACAACCCTACTCAGTTTTTCTTATCATAAAACATAAAGAATGATTTTGATCTTACCCCGAGATTAAAACTGTTTTCGGCCTTTGTTTTACTATATACCATTTCAGGCGGAAATATTTTCACAGTATGTTTCTATACCAGTATCATCTTGATACCATGAAAGTTATATGTAAATCTGTGAACATTTCTGTTACCAATGTTACCAATCCGGTACTGTATCTTTAATACAAGTACGGTACATGTAATAAACTGCTGCAAACTGCTCATCAGTCAAAATAATGACCTGAAATTTATCAAATGCTTGGAGGCGCACGCTCTTCATAAAGATCCTCCTAGGATCTAAACGCGTCAGGGCCTCCTAACTCCAAGCGTTGGTATATCTTGATCATTTATTCAGACCCATCCTATGAAAAAAACCTAATACTTATTCAAGCAAAATACAGTCTTGACTTGTCAAGTTGTAGGTTTATATTTTCTACCAGTCGATATTACGGGGAGGAACTAGCCACTAAGCAACATAAAAAAGGAGGACTAAGAAACCACTTAAGATGCACTTAACAACAGTAGGATAAGTAGTATAAGAATAGTCGACTGTGAATAATTACATAGAGACTTTGTAAGTGCCTACTTGCTTGACTGATGTTCTCGTGAGTAGGCCTTCGTACAAAATGTTAAGGTTTTTATCATGTCACGTTTCTAGTAAAAACGCAGGAGTTAGTGGCTTCGTGTACCAAAATGTCTTTTCCATAATATGCAATGTAGGCCTATTTTAACTCCATCACCCATTCTTAGCCATTTTTAACTCCGAATTAGATCTTCCAAATCCGTGACAAGCCAGAATATGGACGGATGAGGCCAAAGCCACGATCTTTCATTTGATGAAGCTTGAATGATGCAAAAACCCCACGGCAATATATCGTGAGAGACCTAGGCCGCAAAGACAGTTGGAAACTGGTATTTTGTCGTGGGTAGCAATTCTCGATCTCGGCCACGTCGGTCAATTCTTTATATTGACATTTTGCTGTGTACCATATACTGAGTCGATAGGTGGTTGATTTCTGAGATGTCTGTAAATTAATGAAACCTTGGCGGTCTATATCAATGGAGAAAACCCGTGAGCTTTTCTTGATAGCTAAACAGCGCCCCGTTTGGGTAGGTATAACGTCAGCTGCAATTAAATCTTAGATCAGTTTGTCGGTAGATATTGCGCACGGTATATCATAATCATAGGCCTATAGTCAAAGTGGCAAGCACATAATCATGTGGACATTAGATTACACGCAAGTATACGCATGAACACACTGGGAAAAGCTGACAAGTTGGACTCAGTTTACATGGAGCTAGTGTGGATAATTAGGGTCAAATTCCGAAGGGATATCAGCGCCACCAACCCTTCCCTTGTAAACTAGGCCGCAGCACACCTTTTTTTCTCTCCACCTCCCCCCTCCCCACTCCCCACCCCCTCCCCTCCTCCGACCAGGCCGCTCAATCCCACGGATTAAAATGTCACAAGTCATGTATGTGTCTGTGGTAATGCATCAAACAGCGTGCACGGTGCCCGGACTAAGATATAAAGCTGCTACACTCGGCTAGGTAACGGCACTTTCCGCACAAACGCTTTTTTTTTATACGGTGTCCGCTTGATTACAAAAAAGGCTCTTCACTTTTTTTTTTGTGACAGCGTGAATGGCCATAGAGGGGGACGGCAGGGCACTCTTAAAGGTACAATACATGATTAGTAAAGGTCACAATCTTATTCAACATTTACATAAAGTAACACACCTGTGAAAAATTGAGCTCAATCGGAAATCTGAGTCACGAGAAAATAGCGAAAAACCGACTCAATTACTTATAAAACATAAAAAAAGGTTTTGATCTTACCCCGAGATCAAAACCATTTTCGAACTTTTTTTTACTAATTTCTGGATAAGTACACCATTTCAGGAGGAAATATTTCAACGGTATGTTTCTACCGGTACCATCTTCAAATCCTGAAAGTTATAGGTAAATCTGTGAACATTTCTGTTTGGTTATGTTACCAATCCTGTACTGTACCTTTAACCACTGCAGATACTTAGAGGTCTGTACCGCAGCCAACCCACTGGCAAATGGCCCGAGTACTACCTAGTGCGCTCTCCGTGTCAGGTTTAATTCAGTTTGCAATTACGGGAGTTATCCTGGGCCTCTTCTTTTCAATCTGAAAGTATATACTGTTATATCTCACGTCGACTCAAGATTCCCCTACTCGACGGTGCACAATGGCAATGATGGGTCAGGCTATCAGGGTGAATGTAAGTGAACCTATACACGGTGCTGTGTTTCCGGGCCCAGCAGTACTAGCTATAAGGACGTGCTATCACGTTTGACATGACTTACTGATGGTTATGACAAAAGTCCAATTGCTGAAAGACATATTTCATATAATAAGCTAAGAATATAATTAAGCACAGAATATTCAAAGGCTTGTATACGTCCTTTACATACTTTTTTTTATCCCTAGTCATCGGGCCATAATTTACACTCCTGAAACCATCTCAACTCCCTGCAGTTCAGCCCCGCGGCTACTCTAAAACACACAGAGGGTTATCAAACCACAAAGCCATTTCTCACAGGTACCAATTTACAACTGGGTGAAGCAGAGCAAAATGTGACAGATCGTCTTGCATGCTCTAGGACGCAAGCACCACTAAACCATGGCTGGATTCGAACACCCAAACTGTACATTGACCTTGAGCTCCACACGCCAGGCCATGCCACAACTTGCACCCCACAAATATCCTTCCTATACGCAATACAGCACCGAAGTCATATCTGCGAGAAAATGTTTTATTCTAAACACTGGCAATAAGTCTGTTTTTCTAAGATCTTCAATCTCGAAAACCTTTCATCTCTTTATGCGTTTTGGGGGTCATTAAGGGCGTTTATACGAAACGGAGGCTTAGGCTCAGGCTCACGGTCAGGCTCATGCTCCAGCTCTGACATCCATAATGCTGAAAATACAGGTTGCGGTCTTTTAATAACTGAAGGTGAAACTTTGTTTTCCTTTTCAAACCAGAGAATCTACTTCAGAACCGCAGCCAATAGCCTTTAAATTTGATACCTGTTATTTCAGAATCGGATTCACGAAATAAAGCCAGAGCCTGAGCCTGAGCCTTCGTTTCGTAAACACCCTCTGTCGACCTTGCTTAGTTTTATTTACATCCTATATAGGTCTATAGATCCAAGAATAGGGTCTTCGCCCTTTGAACACATGCTAGAAGCGGCCTACTTCACAATCAGCAAATGCAAAACGCACCAGGCATTCCATATACAGCGTTTACCCTGCTTTGACACTTTAAGTGCCCACGCTTCACGCAAGACTTAAGACCTGAACCCAAATAATATCATTGTGCCTGCCATGAAATAGGCAAAATAAATCGGGAGGAAATATTAGGAAAATAATTATGGCAACGCCCTCACGGTCCGACGGGCATGCATCGACCAAAGTCATTGTACACTAACGCATTGACCTTAAAGAATTATCTAGTCAAAGTTTTGGAGCGAAAGGATGCTGGCTTCGGGGTTATGAGGGCTATGAAGAAAATATATTACAGATTTTCCGCTAGGGAGACGGAATGACATTCAACGCCCGCAAAAAAAATGCTGCGTACATTGCACCGGTATGTTTGTGCGTTTTCTTTCCCTGCGCAAGGTTACCTAAATTCACTTATTATATAGCCATGACTCTATGTGATATGTATCTGACTCAATTTTCAATCAATCTCGTTTGGGTTTACTCTGCCGTCTGGAGGTCGTTTCAAGAGAATTTAATTGCCTTTGCTTTGTTTACTCCACAACATTTTTTTCTTCTTCCTTCATCGCTGCTTGTCTTTCGCCTGACCGATATTTCCCAGCTAATATACATTGAGGCGACGGTCGGACGATTTCGTAAGAAAAACGAATTACGCGGGAAAGGTTTGCATGCTGTGTCCATGAAAAAGACGGGGATATGTTTCACATAAACCTTTTATATACTGAGTTCATCGAATCGGTATGATGTAAAGGCTGAACCGAGTTAACTTCATTGATTGTATACATGTAATCATTATTTTGTCTGCAGTATATTGGATCGATATTGGTATAATCAGCATAAGAAAAGTCATCAGAATTACAGTGAGCCATCGATCGCCATTTTTAACCCCCACAAAATGAAAGTCTCGTTTGGCCTGGAAATCAAAATCAAACTGTATATTCCATAATATACAGCGTGCATTGAGAATCCTCTGTGGGAGATATTCAATCTGCTCGCATGACGGTTTTCCAGTATATTGACACTTCTTTGCTTCTAATTCAGCAAGAACGGACGCGGCTCAAAACGAAACGAAAACCCCCACCAGCCCCTGGACGAATCACGCTGCGATTTCTCTTGAGGGGGAGCCCCGAACACTTGTTCTTCCGCCTCGCTGGGGAGAAGTTGCAGCGATTCCATGTTTTTGCAGCGAAATAATTGCCTATGCTTGTTCAATCTCCATTCCATCCATAAGTAATGGTTTATGGGCCGGAGAACAGAGAACCGAGAACGATTTGCTTTATATAGAGGAGTCGGTTAAAGAAATGGGGAAAGAAAAATTGAAGAATGCGCCATGTATGCGCCATGGTGCGGACCAGTGAATAATCTTCTACTAAAGAAAACATTCATAGTCTTCAAATCGGTGCTACATTATTTGCTGTTGGGATGTACATGTATGTATATGTACCAATTACAATCACTCAATAATAATACTTAAGTATTGAAAAGGTAAGCTGACATCCTCACGGGAGAAAAAAGGGAACGAACGATTTTCACCTTCCTCATAATGATGCACGCCGTGTATTATGAAACGAACATGCGAACAAACTAAAAGTAAGAAGCAAATAAGAATTAAATGTATATAGCCTATACAGTGCAGGATTCATTTGATAACATTCCAACAAATAAACGTTCACAGATTTACGGATAACTTTCAGGGTATGAAGACGGTGCTGGTTTAAGCATACCATTAAAATATTTCCGCCAGAAAGCAAGTATGCAGGCAACAAGCAGTATACGAGTAGGAGCAATTCTTAAAGGAGTTCATATACTTTAGTTCTTGTCAACTAAATAAAGATTCATGGCCAAAAATATAAAGGAAGATACTGTGACCGTCATCTGTGAAATTTCCAGTCTCACGGTGCCTACTTTTTGAGAAAACAGTGAAAAACGCTCGTGGTATTTTCAAATCTATATCCAAAAGGTTTTGATCTCACCACGAGATAAAAACTGTTTCTGATCTTTGGTTGTGCTCATTCCTGGATAAATACAGCATTTCAGGTAGAAAAAAATAGCGGTATGTTCAACCCATGCATCACCATCTTTATACCCTGTAAGTGATAGTTAAGTCTGTGTTGGTATGTACCAAAGTATGGTAGTTTCTTAATTTAAGTAAGGGAGCAATATTAAGCAAGCAAGGGAATGAAGAGACAATAAGACGGAGCAAGTAGGCAACGTGCAAGCACGCAGGGCGCATGCATCCAGGCAAAGGTGCAAAATATAGGCAAACAGTATAGGCATGTCTATATATTAAGCAATATGCAAGTACAGAAAAGCAAGCATGCGAGAAGAGGCCAATTTTATAGACCTGCTTAAGCACCAAAATTTGCTTAAGCATCAAAAACCTTGGAAAAAAAATTAGTGTGCAAGCCAAAACTCCTTATGAATGTTATGCTCAGCAAACAATGGCCGAATACAAGTCAAATGCAGTAGACATCACCTTAAAATTTGGTTGGTAATCATGTTTTATCAAGGAAGACTTTTCATGCTTTAGCAAATTTTTGTGCTTATAAGCAGCTCTTTGAAATTGGCTCAAGGACGGTAAGGTGATAGAGGAGCAAGCACTGAGCATGCATGCACGCAAGCATGAGCTTTTGCAAGCATGCAGACAATCATGCATAAACGGCAATCGAGCAGTCGTGGAGCCAAGCCTCGTAGGCAAGTATACAAGAGGACAAGTACGTACGCGAGACAGGAGATGGGGAGGCCGCTAACCTGTAAGAAGTCATTGTTTGGAGGGAGAGAGCAAGTAAAAGCAAGCTTGCAAATAAGACAAGTATGCAAACAGGCAAACGAGTAATCAAGCGAACAAAATAACAAAACACAACATCCAAAAAGAAACGTGCTATATCCACGAGATGGCTATAAAAATGTTTGCAGTCGTGCTTCACAAACATGACACGATCAATCAACCGCCTCACATACAAGTGCAATGCTCAAGCTCCCCCGGAAAATCAGTTAATTATTCAAATTGTTGATTGGCACAGGCCCGCCGTCTTAAAAGCCAAACTCTATGAATTCCAAATTCCCTGTTCAATGTTTAAATGCTAATTCTTGGGTGATGGGCTTTTGTTTCTCCCACGGATTTTTAAGCAAACTAATCAAAGACCCAATCATGTAACTTAATTGATGAACCGGATGGTATGCATATACTTAACTATCTTAGATGAATGGTGTATCTGTGGAAGATAAATCATCACGTCGTTCCCGCTCTTCATATCCGTTCAATTCCCTCCTCGCTGAATTTCAAACATTTGCTTCATAAATATTAACCTCATTATAACCAGACCACTCAAAGCTGGTGTGGAATCGAATAAGCCAAAACTAAATTCCTAAAAAGTACAGGACAACTTATTGCTCGCTGGTACAAAGAACCACAGATCCTTTAACACGGCACAACGAAACAAAACCAAAGTATAGACCTTATTCACGGTGCATACATTCCACATTCGAAGCAGTGCAACCAAACCGTGGCTTGAATTCAAAATAGTCTGGTACTCGTTTTCGTTTTAGAATTGGTGTTATCTTTTCCAACGGAGGCTTAGGTTCAGGCTCAGGCTCCAGCTCTGACATCCATATACTGAAAATATAGGTTATGGTTTTTCATTGAAGCTGAAGCTCTGCTTTCCTTTTCAAACAAGAGAATCTACTTCAGAACCGCAGTCAAAAGCCTGTATTTTGATAACATTTATTTCAGAATGGTTTCACAAAATGGAGCCGGAGCCTGATAGGGAGTCTCAGCCTCCGTTTCGTAAACGCCATACTAAGGGAATTCCAAGAGGGAACAAAGAAACACTGACTACAGCGGGATTCGAACCTGCGACCCAGGAATACCGTACACGGAATACCGTACACGTTCATTTGTCTTTGCCGGTTCACTTTCCAATGACTTAACATTGATCAAGTCAGTTTCCCACCATGTGGTTATTTGAAGTGGAATCCAAAACAAATAATATCCCGTCGGCCGACCTGGCTTCGAAGTCCGTTTTGTGCGTTTTGTTTGTTTTATTTAGATTTTTGATTGATCGATTTGTTTATTTACGTTTAGGAAAAAATTGCAATTCAGTGCACGGTGTGGTTTCATCATCCATCATTACAGATTGAGCAGAACTGTTTTTGTTGGTTTCTTATTTATTATTAATATCATTATTATCAAATAAGACCTAAAGCTATGCATGGTGGAAGTAATAAAAGAAGGTAGGTTTGCGGTGACACCATGTAATCTCGAGATAATACCACCAGTTCTTCTCAGAACCACAAACTCTCACAGAAGATATTACATGGTGTCACTGTATACCTACCTTCCATCATTATTATTGCCAATATTCGAAACTCATGAATAATTTCTCTACCCCACTGATGGAATTCTTAATGTCACGGTGGTATTCTTTTCTTGACAGTCAGCACATATAGCAAATAATACAAAGATTATAATTATATTGTGAATAATATTAAACCATGCTTCCTCAATCACTAAGTACTATCCCAAGCTGTCATAAATCGATGTTTTAAAACATTTGATTGTTTTGAGGTATTATAGTATTTTTTCCCCGAATTCAGACGACTAAATGTTAATCAGTCTTCACCTTTTACGCTTAGGGTCGTAACCGACCACAGAGCAACCGTAGACCGACCGGTCTCTAACTGCATTGGGCGTAAGTTAAGCTCATCCCATGCGAGGGGTTAAATCTAATAGTGATCTTCATTCAGCGTTTAATGTGAAGGAGTCCGACTGCATCGCACACTCCCCCCTCCGTTATTGGATTTTCAACGGGTGTAAAACATGCTATACGCTGGCAGTGTATGCGATATGAAGAAAAAAAGCAGTCTTATAAGCGCCGATACGCAGGCTATCAGATCCTGGTTCTCATGTGTGTAGTGAAAGAAATTGTACAGATGTGACGTGCAAAGGCATGCCTAAGGGCACATACGGTGTCACATACAGGGCATGTTTGTATGTCAGAAGTCCACATTATATACCACTATAGCAATACTTATTTTCAAAAACCCTTGAAGCCTTTTGAATGGTATAAACAAGACCAAACAAAAAACATGTTCCATTTTTGTTTTATATACTCGCACGCGCTGTGTGTAAATCAAAACTTAGCCTTGAGTTTCTTTCTTATTCAGCATCATGCATTACGTAAGAAAGAGGTAGCAGTAATCTACTTAACCGACGGAATGGAGCCGCAAGGGACGGGTAAACAGAAATATAATTATTTTTTAGAGAAATAAATTTATATATTTCTGTATTGCTTTGCCTTTTTTTTATATTGTGTACCGTCCCTTTAAAAGAGCTCTGTACCACAATACAAAATGGATACACATCCGATATACCATGCTCATAACACATATTATAAAAGCCCCAATCTCCAAATCATTACATGTATTACATTATCATTACATGTATTACATTATCATTACATGTATAACATTTAGGTATAGGCCTACGTGTGTTTATTTTAAATTCGTGCAATGTATCGGAGTAAACAGAATTATCATATGCCTTGCATAAAATATCTAAACATATTTAATTAAATTTCTGTAATAAAAACCAAAAAAATAAGGGGGAGGCATTTTTAATAATATTCACTATTATTGCACAGTGATCTATATTTTGTGTTTTCAATGCCAACATGTGCCACAACCGTTCATGTTTGATTATATATTCCAAGCCACGCACAAGATGCATGGTGAACAAAATAATAACAATAAAAATCATACCCTGTGGGTGTATGTGGCCTTAACGTTAATCCAGCGGTATTGTATATAATTTCTGATGTTATACCATTTTCCATATTAATAACGATATAATACGACCATGATTTGAACAGAAAAAAACAAGTGCAAGTGACTCGTGTTTCTAATGGAATTCAACCCACTCCACTGATCTGTATTACAGTGAACGAATTCCAGGAGAAAAAAAAACACACTCCCTCTGTTTTCTCCTTTTTTTTCTTTAATCTTTTGTCTTGAGCAGATTGGAAATTGCACGCCAGAGTTGCATTTAACGATGACGTCAACGTATTAATTGCAATCGATACCACGGCAACAAGACTAATCGACAACAGCTGTCGAATCGTACGTATAGTCTCTGAATGCTTACACTAAGAGAGAACACGAGAAAAGAAAGAAAAGAACAGGATTGACAATGTGACGTGAAGCCATCTGGACGGGAGAAATATAAGTCCTGTGATTATTATTCGTACAGATGAAAGCGAAAACATTAGCATAAAAGACGTCTTTTCAGTTGGTGATTTTTAAAGTCTGTAATTTATAATGCGGCAATTGGTTTTTAAATGCGAATCCAGTCAAAGTGAGCATCGGCATTATTGATGTAGGATTATGCGAAATATTTCCATCTGTGTCGTTAGACAGATTGTGTCCATGGCTTTTATAATCGTAATACAAAATAAATGGGGGAAACACATCCGGGCGTTTATCTTAATGCTTCTCGTATTGTTTACGTGCTTTTGACTAATGCCTGCTTTTTAATGTTTTATTTTAATAGTATGATTAACCTTTCACGATTTGGTTCAACTTGCACTTTGGACTGTTGTCAATGCTACTTCCAAAAACCACGATTCCATATAGCAAAACCATCTTAATTACATGTCCCGATTTGACAATTAAACGTAAAGAATATCGGAATGCAGTGATCAGGGGCCATTTTCATAGAGCTGCTTAATCACCCAAATTTGCGTAAGCACCAAAAAATTGGTAAATAAAAATCAGTATGCCAGCCAAAACTCTGTGTGAATGTTATGCTCAGCAAACAATGGTCGAATACAAATCAAAAGCAGTAAATATCACTTGGACATTTTGGTTGGTAATCCTGTTTAATCAAGGAAAAATGTTCATGCTTAAGCAGATTTATTGCTTGAGCAGTTTTATGAAATTGGTGCAATGTCATGCATGCCTAGACCATGCAAGTCACAGACAATTACGAATTTGACTAAACTATGCCCTTCTTTTCTGGAACAGCCCAAATTATGTTACGGCAGGGTTTTTTTCTCTCTTTTTTTTCCTGCAAAGCGAATAATAAATTACCTCAATTGGCGACGAGAACTCTGCAGTGAACTGCTGGAATGACGGGGGGGGGGGTATTCTGTAAGGCAGTTTGCCAGTCCAAACCAGCCACACACTACAAGCACCACTCATGACTCTGCTCCCTACGGTATTACGTTGCCAGCTCACAAACCAAAGACCCATTTGTGTTATTGCTTTTTTTTTGGTTGGAAATGTTTCGACTTGTCCGACAGGAGTGAAACACACAAATGCCCGAACCGTTAGCGCCGTGTTCCACAGACATGAAATTTATCTGATCAAGCAATCTTTACAAGTCTATGTTTCGTGGTGAACTCAATATTGGCCAAGGCCTATATAAAGTTTCAAGGGTCATCGTGTAGTTTTTTTTCTCAGTACAATCCAAGAAGTTACCATTTCAAGACCTTTTAGTATGACGGTTTCAGTTTCTGAACGAAATATTGTTATGGACCTAAACAGGATTCTATTAATTCTATCTTAAAGGTAGTAGCATACTTTGGTAAAAAAAAAAAACACAAATGTTGACAGATTTACATATAACTTACAATATATGAAGATGGTGGTGGTAGAAACATACTTTTAATATTTTTCCGTCTGAAACAATGACTGAAAATTTTTTTGATCTTTTAAAACGTCCAAAATAAAAGAGAAAAGACTTTAGAAATACTGTGGCCGTTGTCACGATTTTCTCAAAAAGTGGGCACCGTATGGGACCGACATTTTCACAGATGACATTTATTGTATCTTCCTTGATATTTGTGCCCACGAATCTCTATTTCTTTGACAAATACTAAAGTTTGATATTACCTTTAAAGGTGGCACTGGTGTATACAATCAATTCATTTCGAGAGCTTCAATAATGTACTGAAGTTCATGATCAATCATTATATTTATGTCGAGTCGAATAGACCTATTTATCTCCGAATGCTGTAGTAATATTCCACCAAAAACTGCATTTTTTAAATCCTATAAAATCTTACTCGCTGGTTTTGCTTGTAACACCTTGAAAATTCTACACGAATGGATGTGCACATTATCACTTAAAAGTTCCATCTTACTTTGGTTGGAAACCTAATCAGACACATATTTATGTATACCTTACAAGGTATAAACACGCCATTAACATTTTTCTGCCGGAAATGCATTTCCCGAAATGAGTAAAACAAAAGTACCAAAAGCAGTTTTGATGTCCAGATCAAAACCTTACAATAACAATTACCTTACAATCATTCGCGTAACACTTCCAACAGTTTGTTGGTCTTTTCAACTGTTTCCAATGATCAATTGAGCTGAACATTTCACAGGTTTGTTGTTATTCCATAACAAATCAAATTATGAACTGACCGCAGTTCTATCAACTATACCAAAGTTAAAATTGTACCTTTCTCAGGTTGCAACATTGCTGCTCGTATTAGTGAATTGATCCTTGGGGTATGGCGGTGTGTGCGTGGTTTCACGGCTTCTGACTTGTCTTCTATTTGGGATACCACCAATGTAGGGCCGGATAGCTCAGTTTGTAAGAGCGCCTGTACGGAGGAGGTCGTCGTTTTGAAAACACGTTTGAGATATTGGTAGGAATCACGACCTTCTCTTCCAAAAAACCAACATGACCAACCCAACACTACACGCCGTTTATACCAATTGAAGTGAATTGGGTACCAGCTCAAGTGAAATCGCCCAAAGTATATCAAACAAGCAACCGTTCAATGCCACCTGCTATCTTTAATGCTATATAGACATCTCAAGTTTACCAATGGTGACGTTTACCAGCTACTGCTTGCTGAGTTCGCGTGATGGCGATTCAATCTTGTGCAACGAGCGCGACAGTCGGTCATACACGTGGTTCGCGTCAGTGATAATGCTAATTCAAATAATATTCAAAGGTAATTTCCAGCAGTCATTTCACCGATTCAGACTCGATCATGTATGAATCTTCAAAGACGAGTAAATTGGTAGCTTTAGATGCAGCGTACAGGATTTGCAAGGCCTCCAGAAAAAAAAATCATTGAGTTTCAGACAGAAAATTGACTTAACAGTTCGTAAACAGTGCACACAGTCACCATGGGAAATCTTGGTTCATCAGATGCGGGTTTTTTAAAGGAAGTCAAGATTTAGTGTCTTTTAAAAAGATCGTTCGTCCGAACGATTAAGTAGCATTTCGAAAGCGTGGTGTAACCGTGACTCGATTCGGAGGGGGGGGGGAGGCAAGATTATTTCGGTCGTATTTCTGCTATCCAGATGAACAAAGTGTAAAAAGTTACATGAAACAACGTCTGTAAGGAAGTTTAAGACCTTCACTTCTGTTTAAGTATACGGCAAAACGCACATCTTTGCAAATCCTACATGCTCCCTTTAAGTTCCGGTTGGAATGTGACGCTACGTTATGCATTAATGCGCACGCCAATCACATACATACTCGGCTGGGTAATGTGACTTGTAGACTAAAATAAAATATCATCATTGCTTTGGATTTTGTGAAAGAAATACAGATTCATGGGCAAACACAATTATCAAGAAAGAAACAGCAACAATCATATGTTAAATTTCTCGTCCCACACTGTGGCGACTTGAGAAAACAGTGAAAAACGCCCACAGTGTTTTTCAAATCTTGTCAACGTTATTTTGTTATCTTTAAAAGATCAAAAAATGTTTTTGGTCATTGGTTTTATTCTTTTCTTGATAATGCAGTATTTCAGCCAGAAAAACTTGAACGGTATGTTTCTACCATCACAATTTTTATACCCTGTAAGGGTGAACTCTGTGAACATTTCTGTTTTGGTGCCTTATCAAAGTATGATACTACCTTTAAGCTCAGAAAACAGTTCAAAATTATTTTTTCTTTACCTGCGATTTGGGCGTCCGTAAGGTCGTCTATCTGAAAAGAATAGTGGGGAGAGAAAAAAAACAGAGGACTATAAGCATTTAAATGAAATATAAACATGAGTGGGAATGAATATTAGGGAATGAGATACTGTTAGAATTTGTTCAAGGGTTAGGAACGAAATCTTGAAAATGTCACTGCGTCAGCACCTCGTATTGCAAACATACGCCTTCCCATTCTTGCATGTGACTCAGTATACATGCATGGTCTGATTTTGTAGTATAATACTTGGAACATTAATGACTTTGATACACAAAAGCCCCCCGTCATCCCAGATGACGGAAGACTATTATAACCATTGAAATTTAAGGCACGATTTGTCCTTTCCAATGTACATTGTTATTCCCAACTATCATAATACGCCGACCATGCATGTAATGTTTTAGATGAGTAAAACAAAATATCAAGGAGAAAAGAAATCTTCTCTTCTAAATAACATGAAGCAATTGAGATTCTCTTTTCCGTGTGACAATGTCTTTTCCCCTTAACAAAATACATCGTCGGCGCCAGGGGACATAGCTACAAAACAAGCAGGTTGCCTGCGTTATTATACACTGATACTTATATATTAAAAGCAAATGCAGTTTGAGTTTTGTTTGGAATTCTCATCAGTATGCATCGCTGGTTTAGGCAATTAAGAATCCCTTTTTTTAAGGTATACATGGCTGATTATAATGATGGTAGACTGGCACATCAGAGGTGATGGGGTCGGATTAGCAGCCTTCCAGAACTGTTAACACCGAGAAGTGTAAACAATTGAAAGGAATACAGTTTCAAATTTGGTATAGAACCTTTATATTCTTAGACCATACAGCATAATTATGGCGAACAGTCTTTCATAATAACTACAAATAAGTGGGGTGTTGTGGCCTAGTGGTCTGGCGTGACGTACTCAATGTCTTGTGGTCAATCACCCTGCAGATTGTGGGTTCGAATCCAGCCATGGGTTGTGGTGCTTTGCATTCTTGGGCAAGACGCTTTGCCACATGTTTAATTCTCTTCATCCAGATGGAAATGGGTACCTGGGAGGGTAGAGATGGCTATGTGGTTTGATAAGCCACTGTGCAGCACATTGTTGTATACCAACAGGGAGCTAAGATGGTTTCAGGAATGTAATTTATGACCCGATGACCAGGGATAATGATAAATTTGTGATGCGCTGTAGAGTTTATTCATATAATAGCTGCGCAATATCATTATACATTATATACTTCTTTGGTTCAAAAGTAATATGTTGAATTGGAGCCAGGCTTTGTGCGCTGCAAGAGCTCATATACACACTCACCTTCAGATATTTAATACCTTGTGGGATATTTCTAGACATTTGGATTTTGTTTTTCAATTACTTAATAGTATCAATGGATGGAATACACAGAGGGTTTGAAGGAGATAAGAAGATTGTATAGGAACAGATTTAGTATAAGACAAGGACGCGTCAAGAAACCTCTGTGATATTTTCTAACCATGATTGCATCCAGCAGAAAAATAAGCCCCCTGCGGTTTTCGTCTTATTTTTGGTAAGAAAAGGTGATTTCGCATCAGAAAATATTGCAGTTATGGTATGATTTAACGTCACGAGCACTGTGACGGCTTTAGAAATGTATTTTGCAAACAGTCGTGCTTGAAAAATAGCATGCTGCAGTTTCGAGTTGCATGTATGTTTAAGTTGAGATTCCGCTGCTGTATATACTGCTGCTTCTGCTGCCGTGCTGCTGCTGCTGCTGCTGTGCTGCCGTGCTGCTGCTGCTGTGCTGCTTCTGCTGCCGTGCTGCTGCTGCTGTGCTGCTTCTGCTGCCGTGCTGCTGCTGCTGTGCTGCTTCTGCTGCTGCTGATGCTGATGTTGCTGCTGCTTCTGCTGCTGTGCTGCTTCTGTTGCTATGCTGTTTCTGCTGTTGTGCTGCTTCTGCTGCTGTGCTGCTTCTGCTGCTATGCTGTTTCTGCTGTTGTGCTGCTTCTGCTGCTGTGCTGCAACTGCTGCTATGTTGTTGCTTCTGCTGCTGCTGCTGCTGCTATGTTACTGCTGTGCTGTTGTGCTTCTGCTTCTGCTTCTGCTACTTATGCTACTTATACTGCTAATGTAGGCACTGCTGCGGATTATGCAGCTGTTGATGTTTTGTCAATGTTTTTAATGAAACTGCAGGAAAAACAAATGTTGTTGCTTCTGCCATTCTTACTGCTAGATTGATTTTCCTGTTACTTTTGCTGCTAAAGGTATCGCTACAACTCTGGCTGCTGTCGCTGCTGCTGCTGCTGCTGCTGCTATTCTTGATAACAGTAATTGAAATTGTTGATGCTTAACGGCAGAGGTTGCTGCAAAAACCATTGCTGCCCATGATCTTTAAGTTGCTGCATGCTACTGCCACTATAGGTCTTATTCATGGCGCATCCATTTTGTCACCTTCCTGGTATACCCTTTGGAAAAGATATCACCAATTCTAAAAAGAAAACGGGTACCAGACTATTTTGAATCCAGGCCTCGGTTTGATTTCACTGCTTGAAATGCAGGATAGATTCACCGTGAATAAGGCCTATTGCTGTTGCTGCTACTGATGTTGCTGTAAATGCTGCAGTGATTCTGCTGCTGGATGGCTTTTATATGCTTGTATATTCGCAATATACTGCTGTCCCCGAGTCAAAATATGAGCAAAATCTTGACCAAAAACGTTGATTATAAAGTTATTATTTCGTCCCAAATCCTCTGTAAGGTTGTGCAATGAAACTAGTATCACCGTATGTCCAAGAGTATATATCCATTATTCAAAATAAAAACAAAAACGGGAAAAAAACACATTTCTTTTTAAATAAAATAAATGTAACAATCACCCCTCCCCGTAAAAAAAAGAAATCATGCCAGCCCAATCATTATCAGCTGACAGGATCGGTGTTACGAACGCGTGGTAGTAGTGCGTACTTTGGTATCGCGTTCCATATCGCAACGTGGTTTTCAGAGCGCGGCGCATGCCACCACGGGCGGTAGTGCAATGCTGGCGGTTATACATCAATGACTCCAAATTAAATTGAAATTCTATATGGGGCGATGGCATTTACACCGGTCAAACTGTCTTCGCTCAGGTTAACAGTGCCTACTTTACACTAATCAAAATATGTGTCACCATCATCATCAACATCATCGCTAAAGAACCAGAAGAAGAAAATAAAATAAAAAATACCCCAAAATGATGAGAGAGGAATTATTGAGCAAGAGCCAAACGGGAGGATTTAGGATAGGAGCGAATTCCAAGAGTCGTTTATATTCATGTAACTTACCGGCTTTTTGGCACCTTGGTTTCTCTGTGAAGACATAGTGGAAGAGTCCTTTATTTTTATGCTGGCCGACTCGCTACATCACCGATGGCTGATCATCAGTGGACGTCACCTCCCAGATGTTGGCTTTTATTTTAAATCAGATCAGAATAAATCGCCCGTGAGGGGCCAATACGGCCACACAGTAGATGACGAGAACACACACACCTCGTACAACACATGTACAACCAGGCCACCACCACCAACCACTACCATAAGATACTCACATCGGCAGCAGAGATTAAGATGAAAACATACACACTGAGAGTGGTTTATGAATAATAATTACGGCTCTGTCATGCGCAGTCGTTCGGTTTTTATACCATAGACTAAGCTTGCCATCATGGGTTGTCCTCAAAGGATAAAGTCCCCTCCTGAACAATTAATTAGCCAAGTATGCAAATCATGTGAGTACACAGACGATCCAGAGTGAAGCTCTAACTAGCGCGCCACCGCCTTAGTATCTCTTCCGTGCTCTATGGTCTTAGCGTCTGTGTATACTGCACACACCGACCGCATACCGCTACTGCCAAAGGTACATGTGGCTACTGTGAGAATGGGCAATTGTATTTTATCGTATACAGATTGCACGGCAGGTATATAGGCCTAAAAATCAACTATACGCGATGCCTGGCGTGAGAGAACGACTTGCACAAGACCAGCAAGGCATGCAAGCAAGCGACTGCTGATTGAACCGCGGTGCTCAGTGCTTTATTATTTGCCAAACCAATGATGCTCATGAAATGTCAGCAGGGTTAATGATAACGGTTTGTATGATGCTGCCCTTGAAAAGGAGCAGTGATAAAAAAAAAAAAAAATACGCGGGGGAGGGAGAGAGAGAGAGAGACATGGAGATGAGGAATAAGGGGAGAAAAAACGTGTGAAGTTTTGACACATTGGTTATTGATGGTTTAACTGGCGTGTAGTTTGGCATCTGAAGCTTAATATGCTAGTATTATTACTCCGTGTGATCCAATGTAGCGCACGGTGGTCATACTAATACAGTCTATGCATGTGGCATATTGTATAATACCGTTGCATCTTTCCTATACCTCCATGGTTGCGTCCACTTGAATGAACCACTCAAGTCCCCGTCACCTACAGACCTTGGAATACCCAGGCATCTCCTAGTCCTAGCTACCCATTGTATAATAACCCTAGCCCTCCCTATACAATATTCGACTTAGCACAACCAATAATTGGTAGGCCTAATGTGTTAACACTGATCTTGACATTTTCTCTCACTTGTTAGGTTATCCTGTATGCAGGAATGTGAGAATAAGATTCAATAATTACAGTTCAACTTTTTCGCAATAAGGGCGAATTTCCTCCATGGTTGAAGTGATCGAAGCCGATGCAACTCCTCCAGAAGGATTAATTCCGAGTGATGCAGCACAGCAAGCCCGCCCTCTATCGTATTCTTATGTGATCATCGCTCTTAACACTAAGGATGCACTCACGTATTTAAAGGTAATATCTTAAGGTTTTTCTTTTCTCTTTTTTTTTTTACCTTTTAAAAGATCAAAAAGATTTTTGGTCGTTTTTTTTTTTTTACTATTTTCTGAATAAGTACACGGTATATGTTTCTACCACCACCATCTTCATACCCTGTAAGTTATAGGTAAATCATGTGAATATTTCTGTTTTGGTTTCTGACCAAAGTATGATACTACCTATGATACTTTCCATAGGCTCCCATGCTAAATGGCCATTTAAAAAATATTTAAAATACTCAGAGGTTTCTCAGGCAATTAAGTAGTACTTCAAAATGAAGCTGACGACTTTTATTTTAATTTTCCCTTAAAATGTATATATATATATATATATATAATGACCGATGGCCCTTTGATAAAAGACCATCCAAAGAAAAATGTCCCTAAAAACTGCCAAATTGACCGGTGCCAGACTTAAAAAAAAAATACCCTTCCACTACATGCCAAAGTATTTGGGGCCTGATTTCATCCAAACAGCTCAAAGTGAAAAGTACAAACTCTGGTGACCGAGTTCCATCCATTTTCTTTACAAGACTTCCCATGTAGTGGGCCCAGCAAAAATTATTTTATATAAAAAAAGGTTTTGAGGGTATACATAAAATTTATGAGCTCCGCAAACTGATTTGGACCTTTTACCGACCTTCGATGGACTGCACTTTTGCATGGGATATCCAAACTTCACGAGACACAGTGGAGTTTAGAATTTAGGTTTTTTTTTTTCAAATATATCCTGTTTTATTATTATTTTGATTATTGTTTTTTTTCCGAATTTTTTTTAGATTTTGTAGATATTCTCAAAGAGGGGCAGTTTATCATACCCGTCTGTAATTCCTTGCAAATTGAAGTCTAATATGTATAGGATATGGATGAAATTCTGAACCACATTGATAGGCGTATTACCCATTTTGAACATTTCACACAAAAACCTCAACATTTCCAAAAAATTCCAATGAATAACAATGCATAAAAAGACTTGTAAAGTTGTATTACACTGCTATTCACGAATTTATTAGGTACAACATTCTTTTCTCAGCCTCCATTTGCAAAATACAAATATAAATACATACATTTGTTGACATTTAATTTTCGGTCTTTTTTTTGTAAAATGGAATACTTTTGAGAATCGGTCTTCAAGTCAACAGCGCACGCGCACGAAATTGTGAGCATGCGCGCGCACGCGCACAATTGCGTGCGCGTGCGCTGTTGACATGAAGACCGATTCTCAGAAGTCTCCCATTTACATGTATATTATTTAAAGCATCAATTGTTATCGGTTATTCTACTATTCATTTTCCTGAACTCTTTAAACTTTCGGTCAGTGATGATAGTGAACAGCTTAAAAGGCGACAATTGGCTATTTACTCTGCACTGTATTCAAAATAATTGTTAATTTACATGACTGGTGCCTTCTGCAATGACCATTATGCATATTCGTCTTAATAAAACTGACTAAAACCACTACATAAAGACATACACACCATTGCCACTTAATACAAACTAGACCTGTCCCTGAAGTGAAACTATGTACCTAAATTAAGCAGACATAGTCAGATTATTTACAATCAGAAATAGTAGTAGGCAAAATACAGCAAACATATACTAGACAACCAGTGGGGTAATTATTGAAAAGACACTGGTATAATCAGAAATTCCCCACCAACAGCTACGATGCACTTTTTTAAATACAAAAATTAGGGCAATAAGCAAAACTTCTCATCGCCGCTAACAAGCCAAAAAGTGAAACGAATTTATAGGCAAATGATGGTTCAGACTACCATTAATTGCAGTATTGCACCGTAAACCAAGAGACTATTGGGTGAGGTTCTTGGTGGTTTTTAAGATAAGGTTTAATGGGAGTTTATTTAGTCAGGTGCACCCCCTAGTTGACAAAGAAAGTTTAGCGCCTTCATTCTTCACTTAAAGGGCGAGCGCCGATTTTCTACGCTATATTGCTAGCTGATTAAGCGAGAAATACTTAGTTACAAGAACGACGCATGCGCACAACTGAAAATTCCTCACTGATCCATGTCGCAAGCAAGCACATAATTTTCTGTTTCCGTAAGCACTGATTCTACGCTTACGGTATACGGTAAGCAGAGCAATATGAAACTGGACCCAGACGTTTGCTTGTGTTGAATCGAGTACATCGCCTTCGGCAGCCGGAGCTCCCAATCTCCTACCAATACGACGGCAATTCACAAAAGTGCACCTTTAAGTTTGCAACGTGTTGGCCAATCAAAATTTACGGAATGTGTCACTCAAAGCGTATCTGAAAGGTCGACTAATTCAACACATACACGAGTTTACACTTCGAAAAGTGCGCATGCGTGATAGTGCCTCGTTTTGAAGTCGCGATCAAAATCTAAGATGGCCGCCAAGGTGTAAAACCGTGTATACACGGGTTTACACTTCGAAAAAAGCGCATGTGTATACACGGGTTTACACTTCGAAAAAAGCGCATGCGTGATTGTGCCTCGTTTTGTAGTCGCGATCAAAACCGCCGAAGTGTAAACCCGTGTATTGTCTTCGACAATGGACGGGTTTACACTTCGAAAAGTGCGCATGCGTGGAAGTGCCTCGTTTTGAAGTTGCGATCAAAATCTAAGATGGCCGCCATGGTGTAAACCCGTGTATTGTGATCAACCAACGCGTTGCAAACTCTTGGAGGCGCACTGTTGTGAATCGCCCGTATTGCCTTCACATTATGCAAAGAACATAATAAGAATGTTTTACTTCACATGAATAATCACTATTATTATGACACAATAAGATACAAATGAAATAGTCTAAATATTTACAAATTAAAAGAAATTGGGTATATTTTCTGTATGGCTACATACAGATCATCACCATTCCTAATATTAGTTTTCAACATACACACCTTAACAATATCCTGTGAACATTTCGTAAAAAATATGTGCATAATTTTTTCGCGAAACTGAACAGCAAGTATCTTAAATTCGATAGCTTGATTCAAAATCACACGCTGCATTTCCAGAAGTATTCGGAGTGTGTTTAAAATTATTCTCGATGATGAAACCAAAACGACTACTGGACGTGTTTGTCGCCCTCTGTTGGCAGTTCGGGAATTTATTCTCAACATTCACAACAAAACGGACGTCGCCAATCAATACCATGAACCCGGTAAAAAATTGATACCTCAGGCAAACCATTTTATTTTCTGTCTACCAACCCGTTTTGCAGTAACATTTCGCCTGGTAACATATTCTGAAAGGCTCCCTAAAATACGTTCTAAACTTATTTAACAACTGACGGCATATGAAACCTTAAACCAGGCGCGGTTCTAGAGCAAAATTTTTTGGGGGGCTAGAAGAACTATTATTTTTTTTGGAGGGGGCTATGAAGACCCAATATTTTGGGTTCTTCTTAGACTCGCTTCTACTTTGTCTTATAAGGGGTAGAAAAACATGCACATAATAGCCTACACAACGCGTTTATTTTTATGTAATTGGTGCTTAATAACTGAAAAAAAATCCATTTTTTTCAAGAATTTTTTTTTTTTTCAATTTTTTTTTTTTGGGGGGGAGCTAGACAAAATTCTTTTAAAAAAATCGAATTGTCAAATTATTTGAAATTATTTGAAATATTTGAAATAATATCAGTTTTCTCACACCGGGAAAATGGTACAGGCTCAGGCTCAGGCTCAGACTCAGGCTCATACTCAGGCTCAAGTTCAAGCTCCATTTCGTGGATATGGATGGCAGGACTGGAGTTTTGAGCCTGAGCCTGAGCCTGAGCCCGAGCTTCCGCTTCGTGAAGCCCCTGAGCAAAACTCAGATAGATTGGTAGTAGCAGTAGTATATTTCCATGTTGTTTGTACCAGAGGCTTCCTGGTACAGAGGATGCTCATCAGTTGGTTCGACCCGGGCAGCGTCATCTTCGCCGTCCCACTTAAGCCACTCCTTAGTGGCCGTCACGCCTTGTACCTGTTGACACTCCGTGGTGTACGGGAACAGGTAGAAAGGGCGGTCTATCGGTAGGGCGATGGGACTAGACGCACTGCCACCGGTCATACAGCAGTAATCCAGGCGGGTGTTGCCGTCGTACTGCCCCGATGGCAAGGTTCCATACATGGCGTTCTGGTTGTTGCCGGCCTCGTCCTGCCAAAATACCGACCCAGACGACATATCTGTGTATCAGAAAAGGTACAGTTTGCAAAAGGAGTTGGTTAATGCAAATTCTCCATACCACGTGACAATGTGTCCCTTACTTTATATGAGGGGCGGGGCATATTTTTAACTGTGGGAGGAAAACAACACAAGAATGTAAAAAATGAAGACAATTGACCTTGGTGAATGTTCAGAACTTTGGTGGTGTTGTAGGCATTACCATGTTCGACGTTTGTTTTATTCCACAGAGACGATGCAAATACAGTGTTGTTGAATAGCGCCCTCTATTGTTGGCTATTAGAAAGACTGTAAAGGCCAAATAAAACACACGGTCAGATCAAAGTTCCACTTTCTTATATAAACGAACAATAGAGGTCGCTTTTCAAGAATACAACAGCGTAGATGATGTTATAATGAACCCTGATATTTCACTTCACTCACCAGTTGGGCAGTGGTCACCGTATTTGAAGATACAGTATTCCCCAGCGGGCCACTTTGGGCCACCGTAGTCCACAGTCTTCATGCAAAAATGCTGTTCCATGTCGTATTTTGCACGCTGTCCCTTCAGATGTATATTCTTTGACCAGTCGTTGGATGACCAGGAATTCTCGGTGTCATGGAAACGGTAGCCGGTTTGCCAGATGAAATTGGTAGTAACTGGGCAACCGCCATTTGGCATCGGTAAACCGTAAGTTCCCGAGGGCCAGCCGGTATTTGAGGTCTTTGCCTGGGGAAAGGGTAGGGGGGATTAGAACTCAGTTATGCATAAATTATTAAGATTTTGAGAGAACGATATTTTCCACGAATTTCAAACCACAAGGTTAGATAGACTCAGAGTTGTCTCCTCTTTGAAGAAGAAAACTAAGAAACAAGCACGTCTACATTACATTTCATAGAAGTACACTGTTTAGGCAGTTTTTTTGGCAAGACCCGCCGATCTGAAAGTTGAAAAAGGGCGTTGTTTCAATAGAGGGCGCTGTTTTAGCACATTATTGATCCTTGAAGGACAGGCTTTAACGAAACCAGAGGCCTTATCCAAAAATCGGCTACGGCTCCAGTTCTTGCTTCGTCTCTGTCATCCATATGCTGAAAATGTAGATTGTGGCTTTTCATTGAAGCCGAAGCTATGTTTTCTTTTTCAAACCAGAAAACCTACTTCCTCAAGCCTCCATTTTGATACCCGTTATTTTAGAATACATGCACGAAATGGAGGCGGAGACGAGGTTTGGAAAGGGCCCTAGCTGGCTTGAAGCTATAGCCTTGGGACTTATTTCGCCACCGCCTTTTGAGGCCAACTTAACAAAACGAAACGAAAGGATTTGGGACACGCCATCCAAACCCTTTATTTCATTTATGACACAAAATGACGAAAGAATAAATCCCTACTAGCCTCAAGCCTCACGTCGCAAAGGCCAAGCCCCAACTTAATTGAAAAACAAAAATAATTGTCATCTATCGTTGAGTCTCTACCGGGAAGATTCTTGGATCAATTCGACCTTCTATGATGCTGCCTATAGCCTCGGTGAATAATGCTGATGACCTAAATATAATAATCTGTAGCGCTAGAGCTGACTGCAAAATATATACATTTTTCTCCAGCAGTTAATACTCTTGTTTTTAAAATGTACCATCATAATTTGGTAAGAAACCTAAACAGAAATGTTCACATATTTACGTATAACTTCCATGAAGTGTATGAAGATGGTGCTGGTAGAAACATACCGTTAAAATGTTTCCGCCTGCAATGGTGTATTTATGCAGAAATTAGTAAAACAACGACCGAAAATCTTTTTGATCTTTTAAAAGATCAAAAATAAAAGAGAAAATACTTAAGAAATACTGTGGCCGTTTTTCACGATTTTCTCAAAAAGTGGGCAACGTATGAGACTGAACTTTTTACCGATGACTGTTACTGTATCAGTACGTCTTGATATTTTTGCAAATGAATCTGAAAAAACCCAAAGTATGATACTACAAGTATCACAGCCCCTGAACGCCTCAAGGTCTATGCACACAAAAGTCAGAAATCCAAAAACAAAGGACTCTTTGTTTCTTTCTTCAGCCGCTACCACGCTACTGCAGTGTACCACGGGCTGCGTAATTAGACCAAGGCTAAAATTGTTGGTGATTGCAGCTCAATGTAAGTGGTTTATATTAAGAAGGAATACGTTTTTTTTGCTATAAGACAGAAGAGATACTACTCTGTGATGGAAACAAGCATTATAGAGCATAGCAACAATGAACATCCTGAACAAATGAGAGGGAAGGAAGGTACAACATGAATTTTCAATATGATATAAAAATGAATCTAAATTTTTTAAGTAAAACAGGATTTTTTACAGATTTACGTATACCTTTTAGGGTATAAGATGGTGTTGGTAGAAAAATATCATGAATATTAAAATGATGAAAAATATCGTTGAAATGTTTAGGCCTAAAATGCTGTATTTATCCAGAAAGAGTAAAGCCAACACTAACATTACTTTTTTCATCTCGGGGTAAGATCAAACATCCTTCTTTATGTTTATAAGAAAAATTGAGTGGGGTTTCCGCTCTGTTACAAGACTCAGAAAGATGTCCGATTGAGCTCAAATATTCACAAGTTTATCATTTTATGTACATGCTGGATCAGACAAAGTGTGAGTGCAGTTCTGTCGTCTTTACCAACGTTATACACGTCCTTTAAAAAGGGAAAGAAACCACAATTGAGTCGATCTGGGAGTGCGGTAGAAGAAGTGCGTACTATGCCCACCTCCAATTTCTCAAATGTTGTCCATTATAGTCTTTGAAAAAATATCATGGTAGGATCGAAACCTCAGGCCCTCCTAACTCTTAGCAATGTGAGATCTTCTATATTTCAGGTCATTGTTTTGGATGGTGAGCAGTCGGCAGCAGTTTATTACTTGTATGAATATTTTTCCAAATATCGAGAATATTCTTAAAAAAATATATTATGCGATACTCTTTATTCAATATAAATTGATAACAATTTGAAATATGATTCTAAAAAAAAAAAAAGGTTTTTAGTTCAGTCTACTTTCAAAAAGTATGATGAAATACATGGAAAAAATATTGCCTGTAGAATCGCGCCTGGTACATAATTATCTGCTTTTATCCGTTTTGACTAATGCAAACGGTTAATCGGAACTCGAATCAGTACGTGTGTTCAACTACCCTTTTGTTACTTTCACCATCCCATCTCATACGTTAGTGGCGTATCAGAGACTATGTACATGTACTAGTAGTACAACATTGGTCAACAAGCTACCCGTGTGGTCAGTTACCTTGCTCATACATGCACGGTAAGTTTTGATCAAAAATTTGAAATGAATTTCAGTTTAAATTGTCCGCAAACTTTGAATGCCATAACTGTCCATGCACGCGGTTGCGTCCGCATTCGTTTTGTTTCAAGCAACTTTGAGGAAAACGTTTTAATTCGTTCAAACTGTATGTAAACGTTACCTGACGTCTCTCGTAGTAGCAAAATCTACCGTCTGGTTGCACATCCATCAGGAATGCGTCCAGTCGACAGTCGTTCAGCTGACAGATCAAGCTAGTGTCGTCATAATTGAACGATCGACACTTGTCGGTGGTAGCGCATAGATGCGCGCACTCGAAGCGAGTCTTGTCTCTGAAATCCCCCAGAGAGTGACCGCTGAGCAACACGCCGGCCGTGCGGTAAAAATAGCTGCCTCGTGATTCCTGACAACCGTCGCGCTCGGAAAGGCATACAACCAGAGCTGCCATTGCCACCACATACGCTGGTATGATGAGAGTTAGATATCCACGTCTAGAGCGCTTCATGTTCAACATGAATTATGACAAACTTCCAATGTAAACTATAGTTGATAGACGTTCCTTTGTTAGATAACAATTATATAAAATGTGAGGAAAGTAGCAGAGGTACCATTTATATACCAAGTTCATGCAGTGCTGGCGTGCATTTGAATGCATTATAGATGGTGCCGTGATGAATCTGGGTTAAGTATCTTCTTTGTTAAGCATGCGCGGTAGATATCACGTGCTGGTCGGTCATTCGTTGTAATTTTCTCAGAAGGATGACAAGAGAGCGACCTACAAAGTCACAATCATCTCTCCAACTTCTGTTCAGTTTTTTTCCTCCAAAAACGTTTCTCACCGGTATAGCTTTTAAGTCTAATTAACCTACATTCTTCATCAAACCGTTACCATGTGAGGTATATAACAAATACCTATAACAATAAATCCAGGGATGTGAAGTATGGCTATAACTAAACCAGACACTCCGTGCATAACGTCACAAGTGGTGCAGACTCTCAATATATAAAGCCTATGTAGGAATTCCGAATTAGGAATCACTATTACTGACGGTAGCCAGGCATTCGCAATTGGCAACCGACCTGAAGCCCATGTAGGAATGCCGAATTTGGAATCACGAGTGATGGTAGCCAGACATTCGCAATGGGGAACCGACCTGAAGCCCATGTAGGAATGCCGAATTGGGAATCACTATTACTGATGGTAGCCAGGGATTCGCAATTGGGAACCGATAGGTTGGCTCCTGGGTCCAGACGTTATGGACGAAGTGCCAGGCTTAGGCCGTGTCCGAAACGGGCTTTAAGGGCTACGGCTAGGTCTAATATCTTTGTGTCTCTGCGTATTTCTAATGGATCGAAGACCTAGACCTAGCTCTAGACAACACATCTTTTAACTACATGTATTTAAATTTCTATTTTATTGTACAGCACATTTGAACATGTTTTTATGGAATTTGCGCTTTACAAATGAATAAATTATTATTAATTATTACATATTCGGATGTAACCTCAGAGCCACAGCCGCTGTGAAATCCAAGCTGCGCGTCCTTCGTGAATGAGGGCGCTGTTCCTCGTAGTTGCAATAATGATGAAACAGTCCTCCAAGGTGTTGCTAATGGTGCAATGGATTTGAATATTTTACTATGGAAAAGATTCCCTGCGATGTCATAATACGAATGGAAGCAGTTGCTTCCCACCTACTTTTGGGGGAATTAAAGGGGGGCCGGGAGGGCAGTCATGATACACGAAGATGCAGTCTGCAAGGCCTATGGCAATAGACGTAAGGGATCCAAGTCTATGGACCTTTACGAAATGAGGCTTGAGGCTAGGCTTGGGATTTATTTTACTTCTGCCATTTTGTGTCCTAAATTACATGAAGGGCTTGAGATACATGGCGAAGCTGGAGCCTTTCTTCTGCTTCATCATGTGGCCCAATTCCTTCATTTCGTATTGTGGGCCTCAATTGGCGGTAGCGAAATAAGTCCCAAGCCTATAGCCTCAAGCCAGGTTTCGTAAAAGGCCCTATAAACTAGACCAGACACGGTGTCTATACAGAAAACTGTAATATATTGCATACCAGCCAGTGCTACATAACTTAAACAATATATGTCCATGTACTTGATATACTTGTATGTCTAATGCTGAACTTGCATTAGAATATTTTTCATGATAAAATATCCATCGTGATTTTACTTTGTCGTCATCATAGATAATTGCTTGTACTGACTACACAGTACATAGATAAACCTTGGTGGGACCAAGAAAGTCAGTTTTAAGAGGTTGCGGGGACGTCTGTAGGCCAAAAAGGGGCTATTCTGTGATGACCCCGAGGAGTCGGTCCGAGGTGTCAGTGGATTATGTGATGGCTATCAAAGATGACTCTGGGTAAGGGCGGAAGATCTTTTGCCTTTAGCAACCAAGTGTTTCTTCCCCAGTGCCTGTGCATGTTTGGAAAAACTGAGTCAATTATTAAGGGAAACTGATTGAATTACAAGTCGTTGAAAGTTAAGATAATTGACGTTTTGGGACGCCACCTACATTGGGCTGGATAGCTCAGTTTGTACATAGAGCGCCTGTACGGTATTCAGGAGGTCACTGGTTCGAATCCCAGTAATTATAATTTTTTTAAAATAGATTTGTCCATCTTTTCATGGATATGGCCAGATACAAAAAGAAAGAAAGAATACACAATAATAAGGTTGAGGAGATAATGACATGACTAGTTGAGAAGGCTTCGCTACAGCCATGCAGTGCAGCTCCACGGTTCGTCATAAATCCCATTAGGCCTTTACCCATTGCAAGACTGCGTTTACATTATTTTTTTCAATATCACAAAAATATACGTTTTCAAATAGACAGAGGCCTTTCATAAACCCGAGGCTAAGTAATATTGCCTGATCTTCAAATTGATTTTTGCATAGGGCCTGTAACTCATGCATTCAGTTAAGTGATGGCTAGCCCCGTAGCCTGCGGCATTTCCATGGTGCTGGCCAGTCAGCTGTCAAACTGCGATTTATTAGCTCGTAGTTATACGTGTCAATAAACAAACAACTCCCTATAATAATCGAATTCAAATGGATAGAGCAATGAAATAATTGCTGGACCCCATATGTCTTTTAATTGCCTCATGTGAGATGGGCCTCGTTAATCGACGCCACGGACGTTCAAATTTGCCGAAATACCAAATAACTTACCTCATTGTATATCGACTACTTTTATAAACTATCCGGTTAAATGTACAGAACATGATTGGTAACATACCTAAAGAGAAATCTTCACAGAATTACGTAAAACTTACAGAGTATAACGATTTTAATGGTAGAAACATACCATTACAATTATTCTGCCTGAAATGCTGTTTTTATCCAGAAAAGAGTAAAACCAATCGACCAAAATAATATGATCTTTTAAAGATAACAAATAACGGTGAAAAGAGGTTTAAAATACTGTGGGCGTTGTTCACTGTTTTCTCAAAAAGTGAACACCGTATGTGAGTGGAAATTTCATAGATGACTGTTGTATCTTCCTTGATATTTTTGCCCATGAATCTGCATTTCCTTGACAAAAACCAAAGTATGATACTACCTTTAAGATTCATCGACTGGGCCATCAGCTTATTACAATTAGAGAGTGTCCATGTTTCGATTCTTACTAGCATATCTCTTGAACATGTTCAAGGTAGCATACGTGTCAAATCTAACACTCTGTAGTATGAACGGACATGATGTATTAAATGGGCTGAGAGAAATCATTTCAAAAAATTAATGTAACTGATTCCATGTTACTTGCTAGAGGGAAAAACATTCTCTGCATCAAGCGTCGTTTGAAGGTCGGGCAAACACCATACCGCTCATGATTCAGTTATCATAGTAGCATGTCGGTATAGTGTGTTCACGTGCAACTAACGAAATACAAGGTTATGAGACATTCGAAAACATGCATGTTAATCTAATAGAAACTGCACCAATATCTAAAGTGAGGTTTATAATTATGGCCACAGGCTGGTTGAGCAGTTGTTCAGTGTCAATTTTAACCTTACCATTCTCTTCGGAATGTCTATTAAATTCGAGTTTTGGGATGGCCTACTCTAGACCTACAATACCTTTACATAAAATGTCGCTTAAAGATAAGGCAACGGCCTTTTTTTAGACGTCGTGCTAATGCCGTGGAAGCACAGTGTAAGCACGGCAGTGGTTTCAATAGACCTTTCTTTTGTCACAGCCCGAGTTTTTGCCAACCAACATGACGGAAACTATGGCGATCCATCAAAGCCGGGCATAAAACATAACCTCAATTTGAACAACTCATTTCATAAACGTTGAAAGATATTGCTGGAAATAATGTAAAGGAAACAACACAAACAATGGTGGCATGTATTTGTACAGCTATGGATAGTTTGCGAATTATGTTGAATGTGGTCTGTCAAGAAGACGAAATGATCTGCCACATTTTGGCCGCCCATAAGTAATGCCAACTAGCATGTTTTAATGTTTGTAAACAAAAGAAAGGTCTGAACGCATCCAAAATGGCGGACCGGGAGAACAAACCGCTCCTTTTTATGTTTGCAACATAATAAGAGCGGACTGAAGATGAAGAATGCTGCTTCAACATGTACTAATGAAGTATCATTTAAACCCACGAAGTTGGCATCCTCATCGTCATTGGTGTGCTCCTCTATATAAGTTGAATAATCTATTCGTTTTCTGATACATCTGTGAACAAATCTTGAGAAACGCCAGTCGCCATTTTATTCAAAAAATGTGTTTTTGTTTTGTTTGCTTGCTTTGTATACATTATTTTTCGGACACGTTGTGAGCATGCGCATTCCTAAATATGACCAGTATTTAGGACCAACTTCAAATTGAATTTTCAATCGACACCACAATAAGCACGCCGTTTGAAACCGCTCCATGGTACAACCTATACGTGATACACGCACTCGCCATGCTGCGAGTTCGTACGTAGTTCAGTGGTACGGACTAGAACGGGTGATACTGACTGTCTCAGACTGTACTGCCGTGCTGCACGGCAGATCCTGTCGAGCTGCAAACCTTTTTGCCGTGCCAAATTCAACTTGGCGAGCCAAATTGGTTACAAACTTCGTGCTATTATGTCGTGCCGAATACAAAAACTCAAGTTGATTTGTATTGTACACGACATAAGCACGCCGTCTGGAACAGGCCTAATTATTACCATCACTGGAATTCCCCATCGAAGACACAACAAATGAATACAAAATGAGGTTCATCAACATTCCTATGGCAAGCCACTTTAACAGTTATGTCTAACGCTACAGGGATTTTGTTTAAGCTTTTTCAAGATATCCTAAAATACAAGTAATATAAGTGTTGCAAACTCCATCAAACCAAAAATTACCTAAATGTATACAATGCTTGAAGTTAGGACGCGATCCTGCTAGGATCGAAACACGTCAGGCCCTCCTAAGTCCAAGGCAAATCTCGTAATAATTAAACATTTTAAAGATATTTTGATTTATTAAAAATGTTTTGAAATAATTAAAGATATCTCTAAATGAGTGCATTGACGTGTTGCTTAAGTCATGTCTTATTTATCTTAAAATAACCTGTCAGATCAAATGCATTATTTAAAGATATCTCTAAATTCCATTTAAATAACAGTATCTAGAGATATTTTCTTAATGAATTAAAGGTATCTTTAAAAGAATTAAAACAAATATATCTTTAAAACTATCAAAAGGCGTCGCGTTAGTGATCAAATGTTAAAACGGCTCGCCATACATTGTGAACCTGTTGACATCATCACGGCTGGACGGCTCGAAGATATCTTTCGAGATATTATTGTATAGATTAGAAATACACTGAAGTGTTTGTGCAATATACAGGTAGTTTAATGACTTGGAAATATTCAACAAGGTCGTTAATAATGAGCTATGTGGTGTTTGTCGGCTTGTACCATGCTCGGTACATGTATGTGGATTGACTGATTGGCCAGTTCGTTGATGTAACGAGACTGCAATAATTATGTTCTATGCTAGTGCTTATTAGTGCACTTATAATAGGAACAGAACGGAATACAGACCATCATTATCGACTTCTCTCATTATTGTATTGTGTATATACAGCAGCACTTCCTGTGGTTTGTTTCCAGTTTCATATATACCTATATGTATGGATAGACTGATTGGCCAGTTCGTTGATGTAACGAGACTGCAATTATGTTCTATGCTAGTGCTTATTAGTGCACTTATAATAGGAACAGAACGGAATACAGACCATCATTATCGACTTCTCTCATTATTGTATTGTGTATATACAGCAGCAATTCCTGTGGTTTGTTTCCAGTTTCATATACCTATATGTATGGATAGACTGATTGGCCAGTTCGTTGATGTAACGAGACTGCAATTATGTTCTATGCTAGTGCTTATTAGTGCACTTATAATAGGAACAGAACGGAATACAGACCATCATTATCGACTTCTCTCATTATTGTATTGTGTATATACAGCAGCACTTCCTGTGGTTTGTTTCCAGTTTCATATATACCTATATGTATGGATAGACTGATTGGCCAGTTCGTTGATGTAACGAGACTGCAATTATGTTCTATGCTAGTGCTTATTAGTGCACTTATAATAGGAACAGAACGGAATACAGACCATCATTATCGACTTCTCTCATTATTGTATTGTGTATATACAGCAGCACTTCCTGTGGTTGGTTTCCAGTTTCATATATACCTATATGTATGGATAGACTGATTGGCCAGTTCGTTGCTGCATTATTGTTCCATGCTAGTGCTTGTTTGGCTAATGATGCACTTAGGAAAAGGTTATTATCGTCGACTCCTCTCATTATTGCAAATAGCACTGCCTGTGGACTGCTGGAAAGCTTTGTTATAATCATATGAAGACAAAACTCTTAAATCCGAGTTTCTATAAAAAGGCATTACAGGAGACGTTTGACATTGTAACTACGCATGTACTGATCAAGCGTCATGTCCCCTGTGCATTAACAGCTCACTTGGCCAATGAGGTGAAACTATCATGCCAATATTCCATGCAGTGGTATGGTAGACACTGATGCTAAATACAAAGATATTATAATTATAGCGATGCTGTGCATATGACGCCTATACGCAGTACGCACATTCCACTCCTCATTCATCAAGCTGGTGACCGCACGTGTTCGTGGTTGCATAGAGCTGTAGTGATGATGTGATAAAGCAGCACGAGCAGCGCATAATCCAGTTTCTCAATTTAACGTCATGTCGCTTGATGGTGCTGCAGAATTCTGACTCTGCCGTCGCCAAGATGGACGTAACACTGTGTATCTTCCTTGGCGTGCTTGTAGTATACACGGTATCGACTAGGGCAGAAACTCAAACCAATGTAGGCCTACCATCTACCACCACAGTGGCATCAGGGTCGTTGACACCAGGTTCGGTTACAGCCGATTTAGATGCGAACAGCGATGATACTGGTAAGCAACTAGCTACTGTAGCAACTCTTGATGTGACACCGAGAAGCACAGGGTCCAGTGTGAACACAGGAGTAAATACTGAACCTGGTAGGACAAGTAGTCCTGAAAATACACCGGAATCATCAGCCAAGGAATCAACGCCGATTTCCAGTACTGATACTCTCTCTACTACGGACGTGGATACCGTCCTAAATTACATCCCATTAGTCGCAGAAACTCCTCCAAGTTCCCCGACCGTCATTCCTTCACTAGGTGGCAACATCTCAGCTGTCATTGATGATGAGAGCACTGGTAATGTCACATTGGAACCATCCACTAAGAAACCAATCTACCTGAGTGCTTACTTCAGCTTGGGTGGTGGATGGGACGGGAGCGGGATTCTACCAGCTTGTCAGATGGCTCTTGAGCATGTCAACCAGCGTCCTGACGTCTTACCCGACTACGACTTGAGAATGGTGTGGAATGATACACAGGTAGGTAAAAGACAGTTAGTTTGTTTGTTGAAATTTACACCGGCTGATATATTAACCCGGCATTATAAGGGGATTGTACATCTGGCTAGTGTAGATCTTGATCTTGATTTGTGCATAAGCTCTATCAAACAGTTTTAGCAAGGTACCCTGCTCTCCTTTGCAAAAGGCAAGCGCGAAGAATTACCGCATTAAAGAACAAGTAACATCGGCATGCATCAATCAATGGGAGACTTTTATTGAGAATCGGTCTTCAAGTCAACAGAGCACGCGCACGCAATTGTGCACACGGTTTTTCGCTGTTTTCTACTGTTTCCAATAGTCAAATTTCACAGGTTTATTTTTAGTATTCCATGACAAATCAAATTATGAACAGTCCGCAGCTGTTCTACCAACTTGACCAAAGTAATATGATATGACCTGTAATGAAGGCATTGATATCTGAATAGTCTTGATAATGCCATTTCCACAAGCCGTGGAGAGCAGCATGATATAGGGCCTACATGTATGCCCATACTTAGAGTTAGCAAACACGAGGCAAGGTTTGTATTATATCTTCTTTCGAAAAGTAGGAGAAAGGGTTGAAAAAGAAAAGCAGTGAAAACAGTGAAAAGCAGTGAAAGCAGACAAATTAAAGGTTTTGAGCTTGCGCACACACCGATAATTTTCAGGTCAAAATCCAACATCGGTCATTGATCACAGACGGCTTGTTCGTGTTTTGACCTAAAAATTTGAATATACATGTATAATGGATAAACAGGAACGTTAATTATAAATTACAAATCTTAGGAAAATGAGAACTGGTTCATTTAAAAACACTCGACGGTAGAATTTAACTTTAATACCCTTAAAATGCAATGGACTGTTTTTGCTGCTTGCAGCACGATTCTTTTATGAGATAAACCGAGCCTGTGGTTATCAATATTACCAAGATGTCACGCTCCATAAATGTAAATGTTTAAATGCCCAAATAAACTGGGCAACGTAATACGTTTTATTTACCCTAAGATTTTAGATAAACTGAAAAAAATGTTACATTCTGACATTTATATTAACTGGTTTGAAAAAACAAGCGCAACGGAAGAAGCTAAACCATATTTGAATAGTTACCACAACACTCTTTGGCACCGCTGTATGAGTGTGAAACATAAGATGTTACAAATAGAATGAGTGATGAAGCTATCGATAATTTATACGTACAATCTGTGATTCATGGATGTTTGTATGTAAACGAACTCATTGTGTTTGATTTATGTTGATTCATCAGAAATGACTCCATAAGTTTGATTGTTTTTGTGCAATAGGGAGTGATGTTGTTTTTGTCAGGCAGACTGATGCTTAAAGGTAATATCATACTTTGTTTTTTGTCATAGAAATACAGATTCGTGGGCAAAAGTTGCAGTCATCTGTGAAAATTGCTGTCCCATACGGTGCCCACTTTGTTTGAGAAAGCAGCGAAAAACGGCCACAGTTATGTATTTGTTAAGTATTTTCTCTTTTATTTTTGATCTTTAAAAGATAAAAATAATGTTGGTCACTGGTTCTACTATTTGCTGGATAAATACAGCATTTCAGGCTGAAAACGTTCTTTTTAATCATCTGCACGTCACGACGTATAGTCAACGTCAGGTTTTGAACGATGGAAAGTGTTCCCATTTGACTTTTTTGCGTCCCTGTGGGCACCGTATGGGACTGGAAATTTCACAGATGGCTGTTACTGTATCTTTCTTGATATTTTTGCTCATGAATCTGCATTTCTTTGACAAAAATTAAAGTACGATATTGCCTTTCACTTACCATGGCTGCATGGAAGTCTGTTCAGCCGTTTAGTTTTGCATCACCTACACGGGGCGTTGACAGGGACGTAATTTTACAGTGTGTCCCTATTGGACTTAATTTTGTCAATTTACAGGAAAGTCACGGTGCTTTAACAGTCCAAAAACAGTACGGGTAAGGCTCTATATGCTCGTTACTGGGATACCAACATGTGTCCATTCCTTTGCTAAATAATGCGTGCCTTGTCTACACAGTGTGTGTCCCCCAAAAAACGATACAAATTTTCAAATTTTTTTTTTAAGATATTGTATGTTTTCAGCTATTTAATTTTTAGTTTATTGCATTCACTATCTCACTGGGTAAATTCTTACGACATTTCAATGCAATCCATCTATCCATCACCGAGCAAATAATGATTGTCTTGAAAAGTCCATTTTGTTACCAATACAAATGAGTGACAGTTGTGGTCATCTTAGTGGTGATCTGTGTGTAGTGAATGTGGGCGACCACAATGAGGGGAGATTTACATATCATAACTAAGAATGTTAAGATGACCACCATTGTCACTCAATTGTAATAGTGTGTATATACAATTACTGTCTTACCGCTACATTCTCACTATACATGCCCATGAGTTAGGGGAGTCTGTTGTTTCGATCCTATAGCAGGATCTCCCCCGGCTCAAACCCTATCGATGAACGCTGTCTTATTCCATGCAGAAACAAACTAATGGTACCCTTGGTTCAGGCATGGAGCTATGGCCTATCCGCGGAATCAAATACAATCAGAACAAGTCAACACAAATGTGTTTTTTCATATTATTTGCCTATGTTGTCCGTGAAGATACACGTATTCGCACGAAATCACCTACACGCCTTGGGAGTATCATTCGAATGTTTGTCTGTTTGTTTTAGTTAGAACGCGAACTGCACGTGCCCCAGCAAAGGCCGTCTGTATTTCTAAACTCCATCTCGCATTCAGCAGCATGCAAACATGTCAAAGACAAACAAAATATGCCATTCCCAAATGAGCCTGGTCCTCAATATTGGAATATAGCAGTTTTATTAAATTGAAACCCGGTCAATAAGCACGTTCTCACATACCAAAAAAGCGCGACTATTTGGGTTGCGATTTGCAGCGCGACCCAAATAGTCGTGCTTATCTGTGCACTCCAAATCGCACTAATAGTGCGTCTTTTTGCAAATAGTCGTGATTATTTGCTGTGTGGACGGTGCACCAAAAAATACCGGTTTTTTATATAACAAAAAGCGCGACTATACACGGGTTTAAACTTTGGCAGCCATTTTAGATTTTGATTGCAATTTCAAAACGAGGCACTTCCACGCATGCGCACTTTTCGAAGTGTAAACCCATCCATTGTCGGAGACAATACACGGGTTAATACACTTCGGAGGTTTTGATCGAGACTTCGAAACGAGGCACTATCACGCATGCGCACTTTTAGAAGTGTAAGCCCGTGTATTTGGGTTGCGATTTGGAGTGTGAGAACGTGCCTATTGAAGGTAAATATGTTACATGTCAGAGTCAAACAGCAAATCTTGTTATTTGCTCAAGGACGTCAGCCTATTCACAATTTCACATTGATTTTCTACTCTATTCATGAATTGCATTTCATGGAAGGGAGCAACCTCATTTATAAGCAGCTATATCTTAAGCTTCAGTTTTATAGTAAAAAGGCAATTATAATAACCGATGAATCTATGCAAGATTTTACTCCGTGACTGTGGCATTACCAACCAAAACAAAATTGCAATGTCTTGTCATACGTTGTGTAATAAATAATTTTATATCTATTTATTTCTGGTAATCGACAACAAGGATTCCTCAAAAGTGCCCTAAGCACTGTAGCTCGAAAGCCTGATGAATTCTTTTTTATGGAAAGATGATGAGAAGATAAATACAGTTTTAGAGGTGGGAGGAATACTCCAGAGTAATATTCTGGGTAAAACCCACAGAATCGGGTAGGGACTGAAAATCCAATCCACTTGTGAACCGACCCGGAATTGAACCCAGTCCACAGAGGTGCATGAGAGGCGAGGAAAGAACCGCTACGCCAACCTGTCTCGAACCTTAATAATGGTTTAATAATCATGCATATAAATAGATGTTAGTCTTTAAGGTGACTCTAGAATAAAGAGGACTAATTAATCAAGAATTATCATAATATTTAGTTTGCACATATTCAAACCCGATAATAACGGGTATTTATACAGCGACTTAACAAGAAGGTCAAAGGACTGTATTACTATTATTTTATCCCTGGTCATTGGGATACATTCTTTAAACAATCTCAACTCCCTGGGAAGTATACAGCCCCGGCTCTTGCAAAGCGCACAGAGGAAACAGGCACCAAAGCCACCTCTACCCTCTAGGGTACTCCTGGGCGAGAAGCATTATTTGACAAAGCGTCTTGCCCATGGACGCAAGCACCACTAGCCCATGGCTGGATTCGAACCCACAATATGTAGATTGACCACAAGATCTTCCGTAAGATACACCAAACCACTAGAATACAGCAACCCGATGCCTGGAGATGACTAGAATTAACTGCAGAGAAAATAGCTTTCAACTTATTAAAACTACTGTCTACATTATTTGAACACTGTTTTTGTTTGTTTGTTTGTCAGTTGTTGCTTTTCACCATAAACTATGGAAAAGAAATTTCACAAGAAAAAAACAAAACCTTAGCCCTAATCAAAGATTATATAGCGCTACGAGCAAGATGGGGAACTGTCCCTGAAACGTGTAATCGCCATGGGCGCCATGATGGTGTTGGGCGGGCGCTCCACGTACAGAGTTTCCATAGCATGATATCAGCGACTTGCAAAAGTAGGTACAGAAAACCACAAAAAATCGCCGTTTTCATATTCAGCTGTTTCACATAAATGTCAAATATTTGTATTCACAATAAACAAAAAGTTTTAATCGAATCCGGGCAAAAATTTTGCATAACACTCCTCTTTTCTTTGATAAAGAGTCCAGCCTCCATATGTCCCGTGTACAAACTACTCACCAGTTGCACACCAACATGACGGATCGTGTATAATCTGTATGGAGAATGGCGACCTCCATACCGATTTCCACGCGCTCTATGGTCAGTTATATCCATCTTGCGCGTAGTGCTATATAATCTTTGGCCCTAATCAGGATAAATTAACATGTCCAAATTAAGTTACTCCCCGGTCTCCTTTTAAACGTCTTAAGTGGATAAACATGAAACAATTGCAAATATTTGCAGTTAAAATAAGCATGGCTCAGTGTTTGATGAAATAAATCGATACATATTTTTGCCATTAGCAATACTACAGAGCCGCATACTGCACTGACGAAGTAGGAAGATGGACGGAATTATAAAAATGTCACCATGCTATAACATTACAACAAACGCATCGTTAGGCAGCATGGCCAATCGTGCATGAACGCTTTCACAGGTAGCTAAAGACAATCGAAGTAATATTTACTCGCTCGCTATTATCGACATCGCACAGTAAACATGCAACAAGTAATTGAGTGAAGGGCCATGGCACACGAGAAAATTACAGGCAATTAGCCACATCACATGCAAGAGGAAAATCTGGCTATATAAAGTACAAGTCATTTTTCTCACTATATCCCCAAGACAATTCTATAAAAATTTAAAAGATTATGAATGTTATTTCTTCTTGGAGATTATTGGAGCCTGGAACTGATTGCCTGTAAATTAATTGATTGATTGCCTGTAAAACTAAATCCTACACTTAATAGGCAACCAGTGGAGGTCTTGTATATAACAAATGCGAGGCATGCTCAAACCTCCTCTCAAAATTAACAGAGGTTGAGTATGTGACATATTGTAGAAACCTTTAAAAGCCTTCCTTCTATCCTGTTCACCATTGGTGTCGATTTGTATTCATGATTGGGGGGATGATTGTTGATCTTGTGTCCTATGCTAGGAAACGAAGTGACCGGGGGGTTGTGGGAGGGGGAATAGCCCCTTCCCACACCAGGGACTTTAAAAAGTTGCATTTTAGAGCATTTAAAAATGATATTCAGACGAAAAAATAGTATAAATTCACTCGAAGACACACACAATTTTTTTTGTCTTTCCACATTCCAAGCACGCTATTTTTTGGTATTATTTTGTTGGTACTTCAGATGTTTTGTCAATATTAAATGACATTCAACCTCGAAATATTTTTTTGGGGGTGATAATGCACGCCATCCCCACCTCAAATATTGGGGGGATATATCCAACCCCCCCCCCCCCCCGGGATCGACATGCATGCTGTTCACTTTAGTAATCTCGACTGGTATGGTGGTGTGTACTACTAAATGCAATGTATATGTGCTTTGTATTCAAAATAAGACCTGAACGTCTTGGCTAATGTACGATGCCTTCCTTAAGTTGAGTTTTAGTGTAGTGTTGTGTAGTGAAAAATAACCTCCAAGTTTTTTCATGAAAGGTTTATACCAAGGAACTTCATCACTCCTCCCATTTGGGTCAAATAACGTCCATTAAAAATACGAACTGTGGCAGGTAATTCGTTTATTATTAAATCTACATATGCAACTACATCCATTATTTTAATAATAGATAATAGGAAGGTGTCTTTCCGTGTGCTTTTAAATGTCTTCAGTGTTTATGATTACCTTGACGATTTAAAAAAAAATTCCCCCCCCAAAAAAAAAAAAAATACAGTCAAAAAAAAAAAAAAAATTTCAAAAACGCTCTACAAACTATAAACCCAAAAGTGGGTCCACAATTTCACATACAAAAAAAGGAAAACAAAACCCTGTATTATTCATTCCGAAGGCATGCCTAAACTGACGTGAATGTATATACATGCCAAGCTTTTTTCTTGTGACTCAGACGTCGGATTGAGCTCAAATTGTCACAGGTTTATTATTTCATGTACATGCTGGATCTGACAAAGTGTGAGTGCTGTGCTGTGACCTTTACGAATCACGCATTATACCTTTAAGTCTTGAGTCGAGTCGTGTCTTTCTTACTCACTGGTGTACGTTGTCTCATTGCAGTCTCAAGCAAGCGCGGTTCTAGAGCCAATATTTTTTTTTATTGGGGGGGGGGGAGGGGGGCTAAAACACAATTTTTTTTGGGGGGGGGGGTTGTGAAGACCCAATATTTTGGGTTCTCTTAACACTCGCTTTTGCTATGTCTTATTAGGGGTAAAAAAACATGCACCTATATCATACACTACGACAAAATGTTGGGGGGGGGGGGATACAGCCCCCTCCCCACCCCTCCAATCCCCCGTAGATCCGCGCTTGGTCTCAAGTTCTATTAGACTACAATTTAGTTCCTTAGTTTCTTTCATGGACACTTTAAAACATCTTTTCATGGTCTTGCTGAATAATTTTTCAAGCTATCTAATTGTTGTTATTCAGTCTGGGCCAGCTTGAAAAATAACTAACCTTGTACAGGTAAATGAATCCGTATCGACGATCATGCTTAAAACACACCTACAAAGTACGCACACCGTACCAATGCCCCTTCTATGGCGTAAGTGCTACGCCGTTACCTGTATTATCATCACACAAAGATGTCTCTATAGGACGCTAATGCATTCTTGTTCCTGTTGCAGCCTGAAGATTTCATTTAAAAGCAAATTGCTCTTGCTGAAATCCTTGAAGCGTGCACGATGGCAATGACGGCACTTTCACGATCAATTTTTCTAAGATGCAGTCGGCGTATGACATTGACGACAAAATAATGCTCCATGAACTTTGTAAACACTCTTGGGAGATTCAACACAAAGGTTCATTTTTGCTGCACATCTTTAATGGTTAAAATCGTTTTAGTTTTTGAATGGTATTATTTCAATTGATCAAAATGGTACTCCGTCAGCGATGCCTATAGTAATAAAGTCAGAACTATTAATACATGTAATAAGAACGAGAATACGTATGAGGTAAATAAACATCCAATCATCAAAACAATGATTCTGACTTTGTAATAAAATAACATACAGAAATAACGTTTCAAAGATGAAAATTGCTAGTATTGCACTGAATAAAGCGAAGTGAAGTCGTTCAGTGTATTATTACCAAATTGTGTAAATTAATAGTATACAACCAGTCGTTTTTGTTTTAAATGTCGTGTGCAGCCAACGTTACAATAATTATGAAGACACATGTGGTAATAGCTGATCAAGCTCATTGTTATTTCATTTGGAGCATGCAGTTCAGCATGTCAGTGTATCATGTTTGTGCTTGACATATCATGGTCGTTACATCAGACGAACTATCAACTTTGCTATAATAATGTAGCGTGATAATAATGACTCGTTAAGTGAGCCATGTTACCGCATCTTTGCACGAGATGCATTATTAACCAAATGGAACGTAAATATTTCTCCGTCTTCATTTTGGACTCAACCAGTACCATTTTGAGCATCTCCGTATATTTAAGGATTTATTTTTTAAATTAAATTTCACGATTCCTCGTTCTTTTTGCGTATTATTCGTTAAGTAATAACGTAACGTTTTATTCTAAACTGCCTGGTTCGAAACCTCTTAATCTTTGGAAGTGTGCAGAACATCTCATGTTGACAGTTAACTAACAAAAATGGCGGCAACAGCAGCAAAAGCACATATGTTGTATTACCCTAAAGAGAAACCTGACTCCCAGAATAATGGACATTTGTTTCTAGTTTATTAAGGTACTTGACGACAAACTGAAACATGCTCGAATTTTTTTCTGCTGTGCATCGTCATCATTACATCCGACTCCATTTTGAATTAAAAACATCTACCTTTGTGTGCATTATGGTCTCGGTGCGTTAGGTGCAGCAGTGTACATATTGATTGGTATTTTACCTGTACACTATGCATTGCCTACGTTTTCCCCAAACAGCCAGCCTTTAATCAAACAATCTTTGCGAGCAGTCCCAATTATTTGTTCAGTTCGAGAATTGAGTAGCCACTTCAATGGAATAAATTTAATTTTGCTTCTTCGGGACATTATATTCCAGTTCCATTCAAAGAGATGCTACAAATGGTGTTGTCGTCCCCCCTGGCCCACCGAACAATACAGTGCAGTGATGCAATTATCAATTATTTGTTCAGTTCGAGAATTGAGTAGCCACTTCAATGGAATAAATTTCATTTTGCTTCTTCGGGACATTATATTCCAGTTCCATTCAAAGAGATGCTACAAATGCTGTTGACGTCCCCCTTGCCCACCGAACAATACAGTGCAGTGATGCAATTGACTTGTTCAGTTCGAGAATTGAGTAGCAACTTCAATGGAATACATTTAATTTTGCTTCTTCGGGACATTATATTCCAGTTCCATTCAAAGAGATGCTACAAATGCTGTTGACGTCCCCCTTGCCCACCGAACAATACAGTGCAGTGATGCAATTATCAATAATTTTTTCAGTTCATGAATTGAGTAAAAAACTTCAATAGATTTAATTTCTTAGGGACATTATATTCCAGTTCCATTCAAAGAGATGCTACAAATGGTGTTGACGTCCCCCTGGCCCACCGAACAATACAGTGCAGTGATGCAATTATCAATTATTTGTTCAGTTCGAGAATTGAGTAGCCACTTCAACAGAATAAATTTCATTTTGCTTCTTAGGGACATTATATTCCAGTTCCATTCAAAGAGATGCTACAAATGGTGTTGTCGTCCCCCCTGGCCCACCGAACAATACAATGCAGTGATGCAATTATCAATAACTTGTTCAGTTCGAGAATTGAGTAGACACTTCAATGGAATAAATTTAATTTTGCTTCTTCGGGACATTATATTCCAGTTCCATTCAAAGAGATGCTACAAATGCTGTTGACGTCCCCCTGGCCCACCGCACAATACAGTGCAGTGATGCAATTATCAATAAGGCCTTCAGCACTAGAATGGGCCCCGTGAGCTTGCTTTCTTCCCTTTAAGAGTGCAGGTCATAAGCAGAAACGATTACGACCAATCGCATGCATCCTTTTAAGACATTCTCTAGCTGATAGTTTACATGTATAGGGAACTTCTTCAGATTGTCACGTAGCTGTTCTTCGTATTGTCTTGTAATAGGTCTTCAGATTTTCGTACAGTTCTTGACGGTTGGTCGTGTGGTAGTTCTTCATATTGTCATGTGATAGTTCTTATGGTTTTCGTACAGTTGTTGAGTTTGTCGTGTGGTGGTTCTTCGGTTTGCCATGTGATAGTTCTTATGGTTTTCGTACAGTTGTTGAGTTTGCCGTGTGGTGGTTTTTCGGATTGTCATGTGATAGTTCTTATTATTTTCGTACAGTTCTTGAGTTTGTCGTGTGGTGGTTTGTCGGATTGTCATGTGATAGTTCTTATTATTTTCGTACAGTTCTTGAGTTTGTCGTGTGGTGGTTCTTCGGTTTGCCATGTGATAGTTCTTATGGTTTTCGTACAGTTCTTGAGTTTGTCGTGTGGTTGTTCTTCGGATTGTCATGTGATAGTTCTTAGGATTTTCGTACAGTTCTTGAGCTTGTCGAATGGTGGTTCTTCAGATTGTCGTGGCAGTGGTTTTAGATCATTGTATGATTTTTGTCTCCTTATGTCGTAAAGGCATTATTATACTGTATTTGGATTGACGTCTGCTTTTTACGAGTGCAGTTTTGTGGTTCTTCAGAATGCTGTGTGGTAGTTCCTAAGATCGTCATTTCGAAGTTCCATGTTAATTCGAGTGAATGATATCGATTATCGTCTATATCGATTACAATTATGTCTATCGTTGTACTATACAACCTATTACATGTATGTGTGCATGCTGATAACAACGTGTTTAAAGGTAGTATCATACTTTGGTAAGAAACCAAAATAATTAATGTTCATACATGTACGTATAACTTACAGGGTATGAAGATGGTGATGGTAAAAACATACCGTTAACATTTTTCCGCCCGAAATGCTGTATTTATCCAGAAATTAGTAAAACAACGACCGAAAATCCTTTTGATCTTTTAAAAGATCAAAAATAAATGAGAAAAGACTTAAGAAATACTGTGGCTTTTTTTCGGAAAAGGTGGGCACCATATGGGACTGAAATTTTCACAGTTGACTGTTACTGTATCTGTCTTGATATTTTTTACCATGAATTTTTATTTCTTTGATAAAAACCAAAGTATGATACTACCTTTAACTTCGACTTCGAATTGGTTTAGCGAGAATTGGAATTGATGTACACATTTCTTTCGCCAATGAATTTCAGTCATGCGCATAATATGATACAAGCCTTATGATGTCGTGCCGGTTCTTCATTGACCTACTTGACGTATATTACTACCGTCACCACTGAACGGAAACAGTCAAGGCCAAAATGATATAATGAAATGCACAATGCACAATGTAAATACAAAGTTATTATACACGTGTATCAGTTTGGAAGCCAGCGAGATATACATGTATACACTATTTTGTGAAGGTTGATTCTCATGTATGTTTTACATACAGGGGAATTTGACCATGCCCCGATTGGGAAAATAGATGAAGTTGCATGAGGGCGAATTTTCCTTGTCAGTGTCGCTATATTGCGATTTCCATTCCATATCCGTCCGTTATTTTTCCCCTTCAAAGAAAACAAATAAAGAGTTTGTTCTGAACCTTCTTATCTTGACCATGGCTTTCATAGTATAATGGTGCAGAGGCGGTCGGCAACATGTAGCTGCCTGTTACTTTTGTTTTCGTGTATGTTCAAGTCACTGAGTCGAGTTGGTTGGACAAACAAAGATATAGGTAATGGTATTTTGGTATACAAGGAATTTTGCCAATTTTGACCGAATTGTTGTCCTCGCCACAATTCCCCATGTCATTGCATTGTGACGTCATCGTTATGTTAGAGATGAGGTATAAATTGATGGTGACGTCAACATTAATAATAAAGCATAATTACGCTAATTCTGTCATTATTACTGCACTATTTCAGCATTAGAGTCACATTTAAGATAGATGTTTTGAGTTTCAATTCATTTGAACATTATGCTTAATGTTGAATGAAATGTATACATCATATTGAAATGTATATCACATAAAAAAAAATAACCCGCGTTTTTGTAACAACATGGGTGTTCACGTTTTCGAGAAATCGAAGGTTTTGAAAACGGTTTTTCGTGAAATTGTGCACGTTTTTTTTTCGTGTTTAATTTCGATTGCTGAATGGATGTAACGTGATGCCTTCATCGGGGGTGTTCGGCTGCCGTTAATTCCGGGCTAATGATATTATTTTTTGTAAAGGTACAGTACAGCATTGGTAATATACCTGAAACCAAACAAAAATATTCACATATTTAAGTATAACTTTCAGGGTATGAAGATGTTGCTGGTAGAAACATATTGTTAAAAAAAAAATTACCTGAAGTGGTGTTTATCCAGGCATTAGCCAAACAAAGACCGAAAACCGTTTTGATCTCGGGGTAGGATCAAAACAATTTTTATTTTGTATAAGAACACATTTCTCGTGACTCAGATGTCCGATTAAGCTCAAATTTTCCCAGGTTTATCATTTTATCGACATGTTAGATCAGACAAAGTGTGAGTGCTGTTCTATGACATTTACCAATCATGTACTGTACCTTTAAGAGGGAATTTCTGTCACGAGAAGATCAGTCTAGTATTTAATATCAACATTAAACGTCACGATCTTTTCTTGGTCATAGACCATTATTATTATTATTGGGGAAAGAACTTTTCCATTTGGAAGTTGATTTTTTTTTTATTATGATAATGATCGTAATGTTGAATAACACTTCAGAATTGCTGGCTGTATTATGCAAATTATGATTCCAGCGGTGACGTATTTCTCCTGCATCTGTATTATACACAGTGTGATGCTGGACTTGGCACTCGTGTGTTCTTCGATCAACTCTTCCGTAAGCCGCAGAAGATCATGATCCTGGGGCCGGCGTGTTCTTTGGCCGCACAACCCATAGCCGAGACGGCTTACTACTGGAATCTCGTCACGGTGAGTGTTGTTGGCTGCACACAGTGCTTTTCATGTGAACTTCTTGTTAATATAAAGGCCTTGTCTGACTGTCCAGCTAAAAAAAAGCCGTGCCGAGCACGACCTAAGTCTTTCCCGTCTGGACCTTCGTACGACTGCCCGTGGTCTAAAATCGGCGCAGTTTTTAAAATAAATGAAATTAAACCAAATGAAATAAAATGAAATGAAATGAATTGACCTGAAATTAGATGTGCAAAATATTAATTGAAATATGATGACGTGAAATATATTGAATTAGAATATAACTGAAAATAAATGAAGTGAAAAGTGGGTTAGGATAGGATGGGATGGAATGGGATGGGATGGGATGGGATGGGTTAGGATAGGATGGGATGGGTTAGGATAGGATAGGATGGGGTGGGGTGGGGTGGGGTGGGATGGGATGGGATGGGATGGGATGGGATGGGATGGGATGGGATGGGATGGGATGGGATGGGATGGGATGGGATGGGATGGGATGGGATGGGATGGGGTGGGATGGGATGGGATGGCTCTTGCTCCGGTATTTTTTCTTGACTGTGTGTTAAGGCTGTACACATAATCAATAATGGGAATAAATCTTCAAGTAATGTTTTCAAAAATTATTATTCTTTTCTTGCCTTTCCAGATGTCATACTCTGCCGGGTCACCTGATTTGTCTAATCGAAAAAAGTATCCCTTCTTCTACCGTACGCATATGCCTGAAACATCGCTTAATCCCGCGTTATTACGTATCCTACGAGAGTTCGGCTGGAAACGGGTGGCTACGATTCACGAGAACCACGAGCTGTTTTCCCTGGTAAAACAAATCTTGAATGAATTACTAGGAACAAATTATGTTCGACCACTCAATCATTTCTCGATCAACGACAGATGAGCATTCACTGCAAATCAGATGTAAATTAAGGATGATGTGTGAATCTGTGTTTAAAGGTAGCCTACTATCTTACTTTGGTTGCATACCGAAACATAAATTTTCACAGATTTACCTATAACTTACATGGTATAAAGATGGTTATGGTTGAAACATTTCCTTCAAACTTGTTTGCCTGAAATTCAAGAAAATAGTCAGCCAATGACAAAAAACAATAATGATCTTTAAAAGATCATAAATAACGGTGAATAGATTTTAAAAGATACCGTGTGCATATTCACTCTTTTCTCAAAAAGAGAGCACCGTATGGGACTTGAAATTTCACAGATAAGTGTTGTTGTATCTTTCTTGATATTTTTGCGCATGATTCTGCATTTCAAAAACCAAAGTATGATAATACTTTTAATTCCTGCATTTACTATTGGATATTACCTGCCTGCTTGTAGTACTGAAACTCTTCGTTACTTGGTGGACGTTGATTGGATTAAATGCTCAATCGTCTTTTTCTTAATGATTAAATGATCTGTCTAGCCGATGACTTTTGACGTGTCATGTAGCTTTTTCTCAGTCATTTAGCGTGGTTAATCAGACAATTACTGAATGAACTGTAGAAAATGTCTTCCCAAATTACCATCAACCTGCCTGAACTCATTGTATGCTTCGCTTAAATACGTAAATTGTCAGTTTCTGAAATTATCATTACCATATGTTTGTGTTTGATACTTAGCCCTATACCACTGGTTTTCCACCAATTTGAGTAGACATATTCGTGTTACTTGAGTCATTTTCATAGCAAATGTATGGGTTAATGATAAAAACAAACATTTTGATCACTTCTTTTTATTCTGTGCCTTTTTACTTCATAGACAATGGACCATCTTTTGATTCTGCTGAAAGCAGCAAACATCACCGTTATCTCGTCGCAAAGCTTCTCTGAAGATCCTAGAAATCAACTTGAGAATCTGAAGGTAAGCGTTATATAATAGTCCAACATTAACCTGGCGAATATTGTGATTAATGTTGGACTATTGACACAATGCATCCACGTTGCAAAACCAGTCAAATTGGCTTATCCATCCACTGGTGTAATCCGGTAATTGGTTAAGCTATTACGCATCTCTATTACTTGAAGTGAGTTTGCATTTCATTGATATAATAGCGCTCCGCACTTGCGCTAAAAATAGCACCAGATCTCAGACAAACATTGCAACCATGCAAACGTGGGTGGGTGTGCGCGTGCATGTACACTACGTGTGTGAGATAATGTTTGTCTGACATACGGGGATTTTGTGACGTCATTAGTGAGGAGCGCTATTTGAAGTTGTCTCGGGAGACCACATAGCCTATAAACACTAGCTGACTAGTACAAGTCGCATAGCGATTACTAACGTAAGGCACTACTTAGGAAGTTATTAGGGTAACTTACGCTACAATCACAAATATTGAAATATATTCAAAATATCTAACAAATACAATTATACCTTTTCTATGATATTCACTTGCATTGATTCATCATCTTGTTCACCTGAAAAGCCCTGATCACCGGCATAAATCACAGAAAATTGTACTGTAGGCTGGTATGGTAGGAAATGGCTAGACTATGTAAACAACACGATCAGATTGCTGTATCATGCAGCACACATGACTGGACTGCTGGTAAATAATTGGGCTAGTTCGCCCTCCCGCGGCAAGAATGAAGCACGAAGACACGACTGCACCGGGGGCCATTTTCATAGAGCTGCTTAGCACAAAAAAATTGCTTAGTACAAAAAAAAACTCGAGGAGTAGGACGTTTACGAAACGGTACGGGGGGTTATCATTTTTTATAAAAAAAAATGTATTTGTGCACAAACGTATAATATGGAAGTACGACCCAGCTACAGGATCATAACACCCACTACTGCCGATTAAACTAATGCTTTGCGATCATCGCTATAGAGCCCAAATTCTGAAATTCATCGATAAACGGAAAATTGCTACGCAAAGTAGCGATCTATTTTCCGTTTAGCGATGATCGCAAAGCATTATTGAAATCGTCCCATGGGTAAGTCTGAGATTCTTTCGATGCATTTAATTGTTGTTGCCAGTGTTATATAATGCGTAACGAAATAATAATCTTAACTGGGGAAAGCTTGAATTGAAATGATGGAATGAAATGAATGGCCTGGTATGGCCTGGCCTTGCTTTTTGTACACACAATGGCAGGTCAGTAATTCTTCGTTGCTTTTCTTGTCATAACGATTTCAACTTAACTTGTTATTGTCTAGGGTCGCCCCAGGGTCGCCCATCAACCAAACTAATACCCTGAAATGTGTAAAATGCCTGGAGTTATTAGTGCCAGACGTTTCGATCCTATAGCATGATAATCTTAAGCTGTATTTTTTTTTTCCGAATTACTCCACATCCAGGCCAGCATAATTATGATGGCTGATCATCGGTCTGTGAAACCCTACATGAAATCTTTTTTTTAGGATTGATTTGTACGGTGCAATAATATGGTTGTTTTATGTTAGGCCTATGTAACGGAAAACTAATATCCTTTGGTACGTATATTACCTGTCTATTTATTGAAAGGTTCAATACAGGATTAGTAACGTACCCAAAACAAATTACTTCATTGACTTTCAGGGTATGAAGATGGTGCTGGTAGAAAAACACCATTCAAATATTTCCGCCTGAAATTGCGTATTTATCCAGAAATAAGTCAAACAAAGACCAAAAATAGTTTTGATCTCAGGGTTATTAGATCAAAACAATTCTTTCGAAAAAAAAAATAAGTCAAATCTTTGCTATTTTCTCGTGACTTAGAACCGATGTTTGATTTAGCTCAAATAAATTATCCACAGTTTTATTATTGATGCATAATTATATTGAATTAGACAAAGTGTGAGTGTTGCCTTTACCAATCATGTGTTACACCCTTAAGCCTGCATGATGATTGGGTGAAATGAGGCACGTGACCAGCGCATTCTCAAAATGAACATTAAACTAATAAATCATAAAAAAAACCACACACACACAACCAGAAGACATACAGCAATTCAAACAACATGGCATATAGGGTTTTTGTTTGCAATGCTCACACTATTTTAATTAACTTGTTAAGATATCCAAACTTTCAGAAAAATAAGTACACTTTAACTACGTTTGAAACCATCACCGAAATTAATATTATACGAAATTATTGTTAATAGAACGTTTTGAGTAAAAAGGCGCTAAATGAATTTGGACGAAATTGTCAGAGGTTTGATTTTTTAAAGGGATAGTACAGAACTGTTTTTTGCGACAAAACCATTGCTGACAGTGAAAGCACATTATGTAATCCATCATATGCCTTAAATGACAAACCTGTAGAAGTTTGAGGTCACGAGGTCAGCCATCTGGGTCACGAGAAAATAGTGAAAACCCGTTTACACATTTCAAAGAATGAATGAAACGCTTCGAAGCGATTTATTCCAATCGGAAAATAGTTTCATTTATTTTTCAACGAATATGGCATTTCAGACAAAAATATTTCATGGGATGTTTTCTCCTATCATCACCATTGTACTGTGTAAGTTTCATGTGAATCTGTGATCATGAAGTGTATTTTGTCTTTTTTTTTTGTCAATTCTGTACCATCCCTTTAATATGGCTTTTGAAAAGAAGATGAATTGTATTAATACCCTTTTCCCTAAATGCAACATGACAAGTATTAAAGCAATTTACATTAAATGCTAATACATTTCTCTACTGGTATTCCAAAAACAAGATCTGGTTATAGCGCACCCTCTTGGTGATTATTACGGAAAAACGGCACAGTAGGACAGGCAATTCCGAATAGTGCGCCTTCAAGAGTTTCCATAGCGATGACCAATCATCCCAATGCGCAGAAACTGAAAAATATACTTATTGTGATTGGCCAACGTATTGCAAACTCTAGAGGGCGCACTGTTATTTTGAAGTCGCTAGTGTCGGAATTCTAGCAGATCGCTATTCTACTCATTCTTAGTCATGAGGATGACGGAGACACCACGTACGTATCCTTCCTTCTGCATGTGGAGGATTTGGCGACCTTGGTCGTTATAAGCAAATGCGTCGACTTTCCCATCTCTCGAGCTCATCATCAGGTAAGTGACGCCCTCAGCGTTCACGCCGTACCTAAAGGGAGTGAAGCGATTACCCACAAAGGCATTTGCGATGTCACGCATCTCTTTCGACGTGAGTTTCAGAGCGAAGTCGGTGTCGGTGGATGACACGGCTTGGCCCATGTAATCGATGACAATCCCACGGAGAACAGTGTATCCGGCAAGGGCGGCGTTGACCTTTTGAGTCTCCAGAAGGGCATCGGCGTCAGCCTAAAACAAATTGAAAACGATACTAAAACGAATGTTATCGTACAAATTAATAGTAAAGTCCACAGAGATCGATAGAACCGAAAAATATAGCCAGAGCCAGAGCCAGAGCCATAGCCAGAGCCAGAGCCAGAGCCAGAGCCAGAGCAACAGCCAGAGCCAGAGCCAGTGCCAGAGCCAGAGCCAGCGCCAGAGCCAGAGCCAGACCAGAGCCAGAGCCAGAACCAGAGCCAGAGCAACAACCAGAGCCAGAGCCGGTGCCAGAGCCAGAGCCAGAGCCAGAGCCAGAGCCAGAGCCAGAGCCAGAGCCAGAGCCACAGCCATAGCCACAGCCACAGCCACAGCCACAGCCACAGCCACAGCCACAGCCACTGCCACAGCCACAGACACAGCCACAGACACAGCCACAGCCACAGCCAGCGCCTAAGCCTCGCCACTAAACCTCACCTTTCTTCTTTCCCGTCGCAAGTTGAAAAAGGCCTTCATATCTTCCAGTTCGGGGTCAGTGGTCGCATTTACAAGCATAAAGCCGGCAACCAGCGTAATGAGAACCAGTGACTTCAATCCCATTGTGGTGGTGTTCTGATGATCAACCTGTACATGGATTATGGCAAAGATCGAAGAGCACTATCAGTCAGTTAGTAATCAGCCCAGTCGGCTCATAAGTTAGCGGTGCTGCCCATTTTTCAAGGCTTCTTGACCAATCAGATGGCCGGATTTGGCATCAAGTGACCTCATTAGCATACAATGTGGAATGGGAATGACCGTCACGGTTTACTACCATTAAGTGTTGGGGTATTAATTCTTAACACTTAATTCATAACACTTTTGAAATTTAATAGCAGAAATTAAGGTTGGCTAGTAGTAGAAAGTTATTTATACATGGTAAGTTGACTTGCGTACAAGTTGAACGAGTTGACCAGGTGCCAAATTCATAAAACTGTTAATCACAAAAATTTGCTAAGCATGAAATTTCTTTCTTAATAAAAACAGGGTTAACAACCAAAATTCCATGTGTTGTGTATCATTTGTGATTGTTCTTTGGCTTTTGTTCGCTGACCATGAATATCAAATGTAATGTTCAATGGTGGTTTATTTTATTGGGCGAGATATTTTTGTGCTTAGCAACTTTTTGTGCTCAACAGTTTTATGAAATTGTCCCCAGGGACCAATTTCATGGAGCTGATAAGCACCAAAATGTGCTTAGCACAAGAATGTGTTGCCCAATAAAACAATTAAACCACTGTTAAAAATTCAATTTGATATTCATGGTCAGCGCTAGCGAACAACATCCATAAAGAACAATCACAAGTGATACACAACACATTGAAATTTGGTTGTTAATCTGGTTTTTATTAAGACAGAAATGTCATGCTTACCGATTTTTTTTGCTAAGCAGCGCCGCATCGCCGTGAAATTGGTCCCTTCTTCCAACTTGGTTTAATTGTATTGTCCGTCAGTGGGTATAATCTTCCCTTATTGTAACTGCAATGCCTTATCTTTTAAAAAGGCATGTGCACAATAGGTAAAGGTGACAGAGCAGCAGCTGCAGACTGCTCATAATTTGACTTGTCATGAAATTAAAACAAACCTGTGACATTTTCAGCTCAATTAATAATTGGAAACAGTAGGAAACAGGGAAAAACTGCTGCAATTATTGTGCCGCCAAAATTGTGTGCATGGGAATAGGCCAAGCTGTCGCTTTAAAATAAAAATCTTTTCAAGATCAAAAAATAATGTTTTGGTGTTTTGTTTTAATGTCTGGATATAAATACAGCACTGTTTGCAGAAACATTTTTACAGGATAATCTACCATTGCCGTCTGTAAATGACAGACGAGCTGTTTTCAGGTTGGCAACAAGCGCGTAAGAAAATCGTATTTTCATTCTGAAATGTTGCACAAAATTCGTCTATCTGGGGCTTAAAGGTAGTATCATACTTTGGTAAGAGACCAAAACAGAAATTCTCATAGATTTACGTATAACTTTTAGGGTATGAAGATGGTGGTGGTAGAAACCTACCGTTAAAATGTTTCCCCCTGAAATAGTGTATTTATCCAGAAATTAGTAAAACAACGACCGAAAATATTTTTGATCTTTTAAAAGATAAAAAATAAAAGAGAAAAGACTTAAGAAATACTGTGGCCGTTTTTCACAATTTTCTCAAAAAGTGGGCACCGTATGGGACTGAAATTTTCACAGATGACTGTAACTGTATCTTCCTTGATATTTTTGTCTATGAATCTGTATTTCTTTGATAAAAACCAAAGTATGATACTACCTTTAAGGACTCGGGAACATTTGCTGGAAGTCTAAAACATCATTTTGGAACAGCAGAAGCTATTAAGTTGTTTTTATTCCCTTTTATAGGTATCTTACCTCGTAGTACACCGTTACCAAAATATTACCATAGGGCCTTTACGAAACCTGGCTTGAGGCTAGGCTTGGTACTTATTTTGCTACCGCTATTTGAGTCCAACCAAACGAAATGAAGGGAGTGGGCCACATGATGAAGCAGAAGAAAGTCTCTAGCTTCGCCATGCATCGCAAGCTCTTCATTTCATTTAGGACACAAAATGGCAGAAGCAAAATAAATCCCAAGCCAACAAGCCTTATTTCGTAAAGGCCCATAGTATTGTAACTATAGTCTTATAGACTATTTCTTACCTTTTGGTATCAGTAGCAGAGAATTGAACTCAGACTGAGACGGTCTTCCCTCTATGTGCTTTACTCGTCAAGTGGCTGTGGGTCGCTGTGGATCCTATGGTATAAGTGGACTCAATGCCACGTCTGTAATTCATCCAAACATCGAATCAAAATGACAATAGGTTGTTAGTGCGCCACAGGGCCACTGATATTGCTGTGCTCATCCCCAAAATCCCATACACCCATTGTTGCGTATGGTATATCCTGTTCTCTATCTAGATTTAGTATTACCGATGGAATTAATACTTGAAATTCCCTTTTACCAAAATCACAATCGGGTCTAAAATCCTCTTTAAGGATAAAACACACACTGGTTATTACGTGAGAATCTTATTTGGCCTTGCTAGTGATTCGGGTGTCTTTTGTTCAAGATTGCCCATGCAATGAAATTACTCCAGCCAAGCCAGGGATAGCTTGAGTTGAACGTCCGGTGAAATGACCGTCTGGCCTCGATTGTACCAAAGAGCTATATAGCTCTATGATTATACACACAGTGGCTGCACAAATCTTGAGGGAGAACTAAAAAAAGAGAAACAAAAAATTGAAACAAAACTGGTTGGCAGTTCATGTAAGGGGCCGCCATAACCTGCAATAGCTTTGATCGTACGAAAATCGCTTTTGCGTTTGTCAGCTTCGTGTCCGATCATTACGATAGCCATGCATTTTATTTCACGCCCCTTTAGGAAATCCTGGATCCGCTCCTTGTAATTATAATAGTTGGAAAACTACTCGAAAAATGACGTTTGCACTAGATAGCAAGGTTTTCCTCTTGCGGTTGTCTGAGTAGGCCCTATGTGACGTTCTATACTCTATACCCGTACCATGCACTTCGTACGTATACGTCTGATATTATGCGAGCATGCAAATTTTTATGCTACGGCACGTCAGCCAATCAGATCTGTTTGGCTGTTTGGTAAGGATCCTGACGGAGGATGTTAATTGGTCCATTTCGCGCGTCCGCGCGGCAGCAGCTATCTACGTGATAGACGCGCTCGCCAAGCGCTGCGATAGTACATGCCCCTTGATTGGTCAAAAGTTAGAGTGGTCAGTGCTGGTTTGGCTTGCATAATTGATAAGGAAATCTGCGCGCATGTGATAGACGCTCGTTCGCTGTATGGCGAGTGCGTCTATCACATATGTTGTTGGTTGCTTTAGCTCCAAATAAGTTGGCTGCAATAGCGCTCCGCACTTGCGCTAAAAATAGCACCAGATCTCAGACAAACATTGCAACCATGCAAACGTGGGTGGGTGTGCGCGTGCATGTACACTACGTGTGTGAGACAATGTTTGTCTGACATACGGGGATTTTGTGACGTCATTAGTGCGGAGCGCTATTGGTAAACCCAATACCATTATTAGAAGATCGTAATCACAAATTGCCAACCCATTCGCTCAGAAATAGCTAACCTTATTATTTGTCCCAGTGGTGGATTTCACCAAACTCATCCTCGTATGACTTTTCATATGCATTGCAGCAATGTGTAGGATTCTATGGGTTATCCTTCATAACTCGAGTTACGATCGATCCTAGGGCTTCCTGAAATCGACCCAGGTTTTTGTGCGACACTGCCGTTTACGTTACGGTAGCCTCTAATTGGAGCAAGATACCAGGCTCAAGATCGGGTAAAACAACAGTTTTCACTTGTAACTCAGTATAACTGGTTTAATTGGCACGTGTCTATTTTTCTCTGCAGAGTCAAGATGCCAAGATTATCATTAGTAACACATACGGAAGTAAGGCCAGGCGGTTGGTATGTGAGGTGAGTTGAGTTCATTCCTCACTTGTCAGTTCTTCAATACAAACATTCTGAATCTTAAAAGGTATAGCATTCTAATTCTAAATAACACAAAGAGCTTGAAGACAACCTACTTTGATCAAGGGGTACACTGAAAATAGGATGACCCATGACCATTCTGTTCATTAATCCTTTAACATTTGATTGTCTGAAATGCTGTATTTATCCAGAAAAGAGTGAAACCACTGACCAAAATTATTTTGATCTTTTAAAGATTAAAAAAAAGAGAAAAGACTTTTCAAAAATACTGTAACCGTTTTTCACTGTTTTCTCCAAAAGTGGGCATCGTATGGGACTGACATTTTCCCAGATGACTTTAGATGTATCTTCCTTGATAATTTTTGCCCATGAATCTGTCTTTCAAAAACCAAAGTATGCTATTACCTTTAACTACAGAACTGAACAACCTATATACTTCTGTTTCTGTTGCAATTTCTTCACGAAAAGTTTATTCAGATGGGCCTATTGAAGTCAGCTGATAATCAATGCCTAACCTGAAAATTATCATAATGACTCCGTGAATATTATTACACAAGATTAGCAATGTCAATTCATCATAGCTTATGCATGCATTATTAGTTAATGTGTTTATATTGTAGGCTGTTTGGTCGTATGTGCCAGAAGGATGAGTATAATTCAAAGTGTAAACGATGAATACTCTGTCCCACTGTTCTTTGTCTTTTGACAGGCTTATACGCGTAACATGACAGGACCTGACTATGCGTGGTTTCTACCTGGCTGGTATCAGTACCATTGGTGGGCTATAGATGACCCAGAGGTTCGCTGCACACTCCAAGAAATGAACCTCGCCGTAGAGGGCTTGCGGTACTTAGCAACGGAATCCGTACTTCTAAGCACGTCCCCAGAACCCACCATCGCTGGAATTGTGAGAACATTTTACAAATTGATTAGCTAAACTGAATAATAACAGTTTTTGTAATAACCGAGGATGGGACCTTAGGGAGACTTTCCCATAGGGTCATACACAAACTTTACTTACCTATTTATAAACATCCTCCAAACCAATGAACTTGAAATTGACATATGTTCATAATGAGAGCATTCTCTGTCTTCTATTAAAATATGGACAATACAAATATGTCTTTAAAAGGTAGCTGGTACCTTAGGGAGACATCGAAAAGTCTCCCTAAGTCACGATGTCTTCTAATGTCCACTTTTAGATGTTAACCTGTCTCCCTAATACCCCATTTGTAATTATTGTTTGATCTGTTTACAGCATGAACATTTTCAAAAGATCGCAATTGCTTATCCAGATTATATATAATTCAGTGCACGTTTCTGCCCGTTATCTCAAAACATCATGACATTCTTACATCATTCCTAAGCATTATTGTTGTTCTCCACAGGGAACATATAGCTATTTCCACAATAACATCGATTTTCTCTTCGTTTGTTCTTGTTAAGACGCCCATGGAATACATAGATCTGCTCAGAGAACGCATGACTTGGCCAGAGAATCAGGGTTACCACTGGAGCAAATACAATACCAACGGGTACGATGCCGTGTGGGCCATAGCCCTGGCTCTTAATACTTCCGTAGAGGTGCTCAAGACCAAAACGTAAGTATTTAAGCTTTATACATGTAGTTTACTGTCACTATATTGCACGGATAGACCATTGAAACTAAAGGGTGAATGTAAAGGTATGTCAAATTTTGATCACTTGAACTAAGTTAATAATTATATATTTTATTCGTGAAATAACCACAAGGGAAACTGACTGAGTTATTTTAAGTCATTGAAAAGTGAACAAAGAAAAATTGACTGGAGCGGGATTCGAACCGGCGACCTCCTGAATACCGTACAGGCACTCTACCAACTGAGCCATCCAGCCCTATGTTGGTGGTGACCCCAATAGTCAACTATCTTTGTTCGTATGGCAGTCAGAAGCCATGAAACCACGCACACACCGCCACACCCCAGAGATCGTTTCAATGATACACGCAACAATGCTGCAACCTGGGAACGGTACATGGGGGATCACTCAAAGAGGATACGGCTTTTTTAATTATTATATTCGTGAAATAACCACAAGGGAAACTGACTGAGTTATTTTAAGTCATTGAAAAGTGAACAAAGAAAAATTGACTGGAGCGGGATTCGAACCGGCGACCTCCTGAATACCGTACAGGCGCTCTACCAACTGAGCCATCCAGCCCTATGTTGGTGGTGACCCCAATAGTCAACTATCTTTGTTCGTATGGCAGTCAGAAGCCATGAAACCACGCACACACCGCCACACCCCAGAGATCGTTTCAATGATACACGCAACAATGCTGCAACCTGGGAACGGTACATGGGGGATCACTCAAAGAGGATACGGCTTTTTTAATTATTATATTCGTGAAATAACCACAAGGGAAACTGACTGAGTTATTTTAAGTCATTGAAAAGTGAACAAAGAAAAATTGACTGGAGCGGGATTCGAACCGGCGACCTCCTGAATACCGTACAGGCGCTCTACCAACTGAGCCATCCAGCCCTATGTTGGTGGTGACCCCAATAGTCAACTATCTTTGTTCGTATGGCAGTCAGAAGCCATGAAACCACGCACACACCGCCACACCCCAGAGATCGTTTCAATGATACACGCAACAATGCTGCAACCTGGGAACGGTACATGGGGGATCACTCAAAGAGGATACGGCTTTTTTAATTATTATATTCGTGAAATAACCACAAGGGAAACTGACTGAGTTATTTTAAGTCATTGAAAAGTGAACAAAGAAAAATTGACTGGAGCGGGATTCGAACCGGCGACCTCCTGAATACCGTACAGGCGCTCTACCAACTGAGCCATCCAGCCCTATGTTGGTGGTGACCCCCAATAGTCAACTATCTTTGTTCAGTATGGCAGTCAGAAGCCATGAAACCACGCACACACCGCCACACC